>CM039608.1:40924724-41039724 GCA_022457205.1 Saccharum spontaneum
AGCGGCCCCCTCGACCACGTGCGGCGGCACCTCTCACCGCCTCTGCTTTGTCGGTGGCCTCCTCGACTCCGCGCGCCAGCGCCTCTCCACCGCCGGCACCCCCTCCCCCTCGACCCCGTCCTCTCTACCCCTACTGAAGTGGGCCACGGGCTGGCCCGGCCTGCTAGATTTCTCGTGCTTCTTAGGGCGGCCTGGCACGAAAAGCAGCCCGGCAGGCTGTGCCTGGGCCGTTGACCAAGCACGACGCCCGGCTCGGCACGGCCCGAGTAGCACGGCGTGCCGTGCCGGCAGATCCCCTTCAGGCCGTGCCTGGCATGGGCCCGTGCCGTGCCGAACCGGGCCGGCCCGTTGGCCATCTATACACTGTACTAGTACAGATCATGTGCCTTCTATTCTAATTTCTAGACTAGTACGGTGGGAGTATTTTGATCTGTAGTTGCATGCAATGCCAGATACAATCCTAGGGTTTCTTTCTTGTGCCTAGGCAATTTGCAACAGAGCTTACCACTGAATATTTCCATGCCAATATTTCATCCTACAATTACTGTGATACAGAGGCACAATCTTCATGACACAAGAACTGAAATCAGAATTTATTTTGATGGCCACTAAAAGGTATGCCATTCTACAATGAAACCTCTGAAGCTTAAGTGGTATGCAGACTGCAGTGCTAGATGTATATACATGTATGTGTATTTACCTACGTTATAGGGGTGCTTTCTGCAGTTTTTACATACTATTTCCTCTTTGGGGCTTTGGAATACATTGAGTTACATTCTCTAACAACATTCAGAAGGCAACCAAAATGCACCAATTTAACAGCAGATGGTAATTGCAGCAAAATAGCATCCTCAATACACAGCATGTGTGCTATGAACAAATAAAAAGATGATAAAAATAAAGCCCCGGATTTCAAAAGGTATCGAAAACAACCAAGTGATGGAACGTGAATGTCTTTTTCAGACAACGAGAAATGCTTGTACAGCAGAGCATGCTCACAATACAATTTGTTTGCTTATGTTCCTTGGCTGAAAGTTTGTTCCTCTCACCCGCATTGCTCCCGGTAAGCTGCCTATTCCCAGCTGAAGAAACTTGCTGTATTCTCTCAATCTGTAGAGCAACTTCTGACATTGCTGGTCTCATTATGGGGTTCTTGTCACAGCAATGGATTGCAAGTTCGAGAAACTGAACCAGCTCCTCTACCACAGTGTTTTTTGTAAGGAGCTTCTTGTCGAATGCTTGTGCTGCCCAGTGCTCACGGGGGATTGATAAAACCCAATCGAGCAAATCTGGCTCGCCTGTGAATACTGGTAACTTCCCGGTGAGCATCTCAAGCAGTATGATGCCAAGCTGTACATATCATCATCCTTTTGTGCAATATTGTTGTCAGCAACTAATGCTGGGTTACTGACTAGAGTTTTGAGGCTGTGTTCTGAGACACGTCCCTCATAGTTCCTTGTGAGAAGAATGTTGGAGAGTTGAGGTTGCCATGAGACGCAGCAGCAGCATTGGTTGAGTGGATGTAGGCAACAGCACGAGCTACAGAGAGTGCAATGGCTGATCGAGTCTCCCAGCCTACTGGCGCCACATTTTTTCCTGGAAAAATTATTCCTATGTGAATAAAGCATAGTCTTTAACTAAAATCGGGCATAACGCAAGCTACTAGCTACATATAGAATATCTTGCAACAGAACCTTCTACTCAAAGCAAATTCATTATAAATTTATAAATTAATTTTCTTGATGATTTTTATTATGAATCTTGACATGACTTACTGCAAGTTATCAAAAGCAAAGCCTATTTTTGTGGATCCAACTCATGAACAGTTATATTACCATGAAGATTTGAAGCTAGGCTACCATTGGGAAAATAATCATACACCAATAGCTTCTCATCCTTGCTGTAGTAGTATTCACGTAGTGGGACTACAAGCTCATGCTCAATTGTTCCTATTGCTGCTATTCGTTCCTTGAACACTGCCTCTGGCACATCTGGCAAATATACACTCTTCAGTCTCTTTACAGTTAATGTGAAACCATCATGCAGTACAGTCTTGTATGTCGTTGCATATTTGCCTTTCCCAAGAACCTCGGAAGATCCATCCAACAGCTTTTCTAATTCTATCCCTTGAGATGAACCAAAGCTGTAAAGTCTTCGACTCTCTTCTCTCACCACTGTGACATTATGCACATCTCTATCTATTTCACTGACTTTCTGTGCTTGTACCTCTGCTTTGAGAACTTGATTTCCATGGAAGTGTTTCTCAGCAGGAACCATATTTTGGGGTGGTTGTTTGCTTCTCCGTATCCAGCCAAACAAAAGTACTTTTTCTTGTGACTGATATTGAGCTTTTCTAATCATACGAAGACTTTCTGCAACATCTTTCATTTCTGGACGTTTCTCTAGGTCCATTGCTAAGCATTTTGCTGCTAGCTTCCCAATTCCATCAAGAATCCTCAAATTGTTCTCATCTGCAACTTTTACATCATAAAATTCCCGTATCTTCTTTTGTTTTGCTAGAGCTTGAGCAAAGTTTTCAATAAGAATATGGTTAATTTTACCACCATCGACAGCCTTTCTTCTAGTAAACAGTTCCAAGAGAACAACTCCAAAACTATAAACATCACTCTTCGAGGTGACGCGTCCGCTCTGTACAAACAAAGGATCCATATACCCTATACTCCCCAGTACATGTGTGGTGTATAAAGTATTATCCGTTGAAAGTAACTTTGATATCCCAAAGTCTGATATTTTTGCATTGAGGTTTTCATCGAGAAGTATGTTGGCCGGCTTAATGTCTCCATGGATGACTTGCCCATACATTTGTGAATGCATATAGCTTAATGCTTCTGCACACCCTATAGCAATACCCAATCGTGTTTCCAAAGATATGGAAATTTCACTGCAGTGAAGAATATCACTGAGGTTTCCTTTAGAGATATATTCAGTCACTATCATTAGTGCATTTTCACCTATACAGCAACCAATGAGTCTAACTACATTCCGGTGATTGATTTGGCAATGGACAATCACTTCTTTGGCAAAGTTCTCCTTTACACTATGGATGTACTTCTTTACAGCAACTGAACTGTTATCATCAAGAACCCCTTTATAAACTTCTCCAAATCCCCCTTTCCCAAGGAGAGTGTCATAGTTGTTAGTGATTATTCTTATTTCTTCTTCTTTGAAATACCTTATGTTGTGATTGTTATGTGCCGTCCACATTGGTTTGCCATTATCCTCAATGTATCCTCGTAGCTCATTTTCAGGCAGATCCATTTTATTCCAGTAGCAAAAATACCGACTACAGAAATCTTGATAACATCTGATACAGAAGAGATGTTGATAATTATCACCTGAAAGGCACATAATGCAGGAAAGAGTTGGTGTTAAATTACAGACCAGTACTTCAAAGGAAACAAATTGATATAGTACTTGCACCCATGAAACATCTTAAATAATCTTCATAATGTTTTTTTTCTAGGGGACAAGGATACATAATTAGCAGAGATTTCAAATTTTGCAAAATAGTCCTCAATTGCTAAGAAGTTTGACGACTGAATAAAATATGAGATAATTATCTGTTGGAGTATGTATTTAGGCCCATGAGGCTAAGGCCCATGTGGCCCATGTATGGAACCTATATAGCTACCCATCTAGGGTTAGCCCTAATCAATAGAGAACACAGCCTTCCAACATGGTATCGAGCAAGGTTCCCTGACCCTGCCGCCGCCAGGCATCCAGCAGCCGCCGCCGCCGGTCTGCTGCCGCCGGCCATGGCCGGCCGCCATCCCTCCCCTTCTCCCTCCTCCTACCTCCACTTCCCCCCTCTCTCCTCCCCCTGGGACCCTCTCGTGCCGCGCCCCTTCTCCTATGCCGCTGCTGTCCGCCCGCCCACCTAGGGGGCGCCGCCCGACGGCCAGCCGCCCGGCTTCCTCCATCTAGGCGCGCGGCCATCTCTCCCTCCCATCCACCCCACCGCTGCCTCCTCCCACCGTCCTGCCCTCCCCTCCGGCCTCCTCCCCTCTGCGGTCATCTCGGATGGGGCCGCAGCCCTGCAGGGGACGGCTTTTTCTTCGCCTGCTGCCGCTCCTGGAACTCCCGCGCCGGCCCAAATCCTCACCGCTGCTGCTGCTCCTGGCACGGAGGTAGGAGAGGACGCCGGGGTTCCCGAGGGGGGTCTCCAGCAGCCACAGCCGGCCCTCCAGCAGCCGCAGCCCCTCCTCCAGCTGCAGCCCCTCCTCCATCCGCTGCCCGAGGGTATCCTAGCTGCGGCTGCATCCTCCGGCCTGACGGGTCCGAACCTCAACCTCGCCGCTGCTCTCGTCGCCGCCCGGACCGCCGCCGCGGAGGGGCAGGCCCGCGTGCGCGCGGCCGCTCTCGTGTGGGAACGTGAGCGTGACGCGGCAGATGCCCTGGCCCGCCAGATCGCCGAGGCCGAGCACCTTCTCATCTCCCCAGCGGGCCAGGACGCCGGAGCCACCTCCTCTGCCTCGCCGGGCCGCCGCGTGTCGCACATTGCCGTCCTCTGGCACGACCCGGCCGACCCGCTCGTGGCTCAGCTGCACTACCAGGCGGGGGGGGGTCCAGAACATTCGCCTGCTCGTTCCTGTCGTCCTCGAGCCGGAGTCGCCCTCGTACGCCCGCTGGCGGGATCTGGTCCTCCTCACTCTTCACCGCTACGCCCTCGACGACCACGTCCTCGTCGACGCCTCGGTCGCCGTCCAGACGCCGACGTGGATCCGTCTTGACAGCATCGTTCTCTCCTGGATCTTGGGGACGATCTCTCTGGACCTCCACGACCTCGTCCGCACCTCTCCGGACGCGCGCCGGGCATGGCTTGCCCTCGAGGGCCAGTTCCTGGGCAACGCTGAGGCCCGGGCTCTGCGTCTCGACGCGAGTTTCCGCACCTTCGTCCAGGGTGACCTCTCCGTCGGCGAGTTCTGCCGTCGGATGAAGGGCATGGCTGACTCCCTGGGGGATCTCGGGTGGCCCGTCGAGGATCGCATCTTGGTCCTCAACGTCCTCCGGGGGCTCAGTGACCGCTACGCCCACCTCAGGACGTGGATCACCCGCCAGAAGCCCTTTCCCACCTTCCTGGAGGTCCGTGACGTTCTCGTCATGGAGGAGCTCACGCAGGGCCTCCAGCCGGGCTCCACCACCTCTACGGGCTCCTCGTCCCCCTCGACGGCCCTGGCTGCTACTTCGCCGCGCCCACCTACTCCACCACGGTCCGCCGCTCCACCGCCGTCGTCTCTTCTGGGTCTCCCTCCCTCCGGGCCGAGCGGAGGTGGGGGGGGCGTGGCAGTCGCCGTCGACGCGGAGGGGGTCGCGGGGGTGGCAGGGGCGGCCACACCCAGCCTCCGGCTCCTGGTGGGCCGCAGGGGGGGCACCATGGCCCTCCTTCCAGCACCCGTGGTCAGGGCGCATCTCCATGTGGCCCTACCACGCCATCGGGGCTGACTCGCGCCCACCGGTGGCCATGCTCACCGGAGCTCCTCCTGCTGGCCCTACACCCGGCGCCTTCCCTGCTACGGCGTGGACTCCACCCTCTGGGCCTCTTCCGGGGGTCGCCGGATGGGACCCGACGGTCCTGGCCCGCTCGTTCAGCACCATGGGCCTGACACCTCCGGTTGGACCTGAGTGGATTGCCGATTCGGGAGCCACCTACCACACCACTCCTGACCCCGGTATACTTTCGTCGCTCCACTCTCCTTCCTCCTCTCTTCCTTCGTCCATTATGGTCGCAAATGGTTCTTGCCTTCCTGTCACGTCTGTGGGTACCGCCGGTGCTCATGGCTCCTTTCGTCTTCCTGATGTTCTTGTTGCTCCTTCTATGGTTCATAACCTTCTTTCTATTCGTCGCTTTACAGCTGACAATTTTTGTTCTGTGGAATTTGACTCTTCTGGTCTTACTGTAAAGGATTTGGCTTCCCGGCGTCCTCTGCTCCGATGTGACAGCACCGGGCCCCTTTACACTCTTCGCTTCCCGGCGGCGCCTTCATCTTCTTCCCCGTCCCTTTTGTCAGCTGCCTTCGCCGCTTCTACTTCCTCTACTACCTGGCACCGGCGCCTCGGCCATCCTGGACGTGATGCCCTGATACAGCTCAGTCGTAGCTCTGGTCTTCCATGTACTCGAGCTCATGATGAGCAACTGTGTCATGCGTGCCAATTGGGCCGACATGTTCGTCTTCCTTTTTCTAGTTCTTCTCATGCGGCCCGCATTTTTGATCTTGTACATTGCGACCTATGGACATCTCCTATTATCAGTATTTCTGGTTATAAGTACTATCTTGTGGTTGTTGATGATTTTTCGCATTATTCATGGACTTTTCCTCTACGTGCGAAGTCGGATACGTTTACCACGCTCCTTCACTTCTTTACTTGGGTGTCTACACAGTTCGGTCTCACCATCAAGGCCGTCCAGTGTGACAATGGTCGCGAGTTTGATAACTCCACCTCCCGAGCTTTCTTCCTCTCGCACGGTGTTCAGTTGCGCATGTCTTGCCCATACACCTCTTCGCAGAATGGCAAGGCCGAGCGGATGATTCGCACCACCAACGACACCGTGCGCACTCTTCTGTTTCAGGCCTCTCTTCCTGCTCGCTTTTGGGCTGAGGGCCTACACACCGCCACCTACCTTCTTAACCGCCTTCCTTCCGCTGCCTGTCCCGCTCCCACACCTCACCACGCCCTCTTCGGTACCCCGCCTCGGTACGATCACCTCCGCGTGTTTGGGTGTGCTTGTTACCCCAACACTGCTGCCACCTCTTCTCACAAGCTGGACCCTCGCTCCACGCTCTGTGTCTTCCTCGGGTACTCCCCGGATCACAAGGGGTACCGATGCTTTGACCTTACCTCCCGACGTGTTCTCATCTCGCGCCATGTGGTGTTCGATGAGTCCGTCTTTCCCTTTTCCAGCACCACTACACCTCCGGTCACTGACCCACCCTCTCTGTTTCCCACTGACCCGGTGATTCAGCCACCTTTTTTGTGGTCTCCTGCAGGTACTGCTTCGCCGCGCTCAGGGCCGGCCACCGGTCCCGGCTCCCCTGCGAGTCCGGGCGCCTCGTCCTCCGGCGCGGCCCCGTCCTCTCCAGTTGGTGCAGACCCGGGGCCTTCGTCCCCCGCTTCTGCCCCGGGGGGGTCGTGCCGGTTGCCGACGCCGGATCCTGTCTCGGCACCTGCCCCGGCGCCGGCGCCTCCGTCGAGGTTCGCCGCGCCGGTACGGGTATACCAGCGCAGGCCGCGGCCACCACCGCTCGTGGTCCCTTCTCCACCGGGGACACCGACACCACCGCCACTGTCTCCGCCGGCCCGTGGTGCCCCGCCGGCCTACCACCCGCCGCTGCTTCACCGACACCCGCGGCATGTTCACCCGATGGTGACACGACACGCGGCTGGCACACTGCCGCCTCGTGCCCTTGAGGCTTCGACCGGTGATGCGGTGGTCTCTCCGGTACCCTCCTCTGTCCGCGACGCCCTGCTGGACCCTCACTGGCGCCGCGCGATGGAAGAGGAGTACGCCGCACTACTCGCCAACCAGACGTGGGAGTTGGTGCCCCGGCCGCCGGGCGCCAATGTCGTCACCGGCAAGTGGATTTGGACTCACAAGCGCCGAGCGGACGGCTCTCTCGAGCGCTACAAGGCTCGATGGGTCCTCCGGGGTTTCACTCAGCGCCCTGGCGTCGACTACGATGAGACCTTCAGCCTGGTGGTCAAGCCGGCCACCGTCCGTACCGTGCTATTGCTGGCGCTTGCTCGGTCTTGGCCTGTCCACCAGCTGGACGTCAAGAACGTCTTCCTCCACGGCCTTCTTACCGAGACGGTGTACTGCAGTCAGCCGGCGGGGTTCGTCGACACCACCCGTCCTGACATGATCTGCCGGCTCAACAGGTCCCTCTATGGCCTCAAGCAGGCACCTCGGGCGTGGAACCACCGGTTCGCTGCTTTCCTGCTGACCCTGGGGTTCGTGGAGGCCAAGTCTGATACGTCCCTGTTCGTCTACCACCATGGGGCCGACACTGCATACTTGTTGCTCTATGTTGATGACATTGTCCTCACCACCTCCAGCGCGCCACTTCTCCGCCGGATCATTGCAGCTCTCCAGTAGGAGTTCGCGATGAAGGACCTGGGTGAGCTCCACCACTTCCTCGGTGTCACTGTTGAGCACCGTCCTGCTGGGCTCCTTCTTCACCAGCGGCAGTACACTCGGGATATCCTGGAGCGGGCTGGGATGTCTGACTGCAAGCCCTGCTCCACTCCGGTCGACACTCAGGGCAAGCTGTCTGAGGCTGAGGGGCCACCGGTGGCTGATCCCACTGCGTACAGGAGTCTTGCCGGGGCCCTTCAGTACCTCACCTTCACCCGGCCGGACATCACCTATGCAGTTCAGCAGGTCTGCCTCCACATGCATGATCCCCGGGGCACACTCGACTACGGCCTCCTCCTCCACCGGACCTCCTCCACTGACCTCGTCGTCTACACCGACGCTGACTAGGCCGGGTGCCGGATACTCGCCGCTCCACCTCCGGCTACGCCGTCTTCCTAGGTGGCAACCTGGTGTCTTGGTCGTCCAAGCGCCAGCCGGTGGTCTCCCGGTCCAGCGCCGAGGCGGAGTACCGCGCCGTGGCTAACGGTGTGGCGGAGGCAGCCTGGCTCCGGCAGCTGCTTGCTGAGTTGCACACTCCTCCCTCCCGGAGCACACTGATCTACTGCGACAACGTCAGTGCGGTCTACCTCTCCACCAACCCCATCCAGCACCAGCGGACGAAGCATGTCGAGATCGACCTCCACTTTGTCCGTGATCGGGTGGCCATGAGCGAGGTGCGGGTCCTGCATGTTCCGACGACCTCACAGTTCACGGACATCTTCACCAAAGGCCTCCTGTCCTCGACCTTCGCCGAGTTTCGCTCCAGCCTCAACATCACCGGTGGCTAGTTGCGTCTGTGGGGGGGGTTGTGTGTGTTCTTTCTTGTTCAGCCTCGAACTCCGCTGCGCCGGTAGTTCAGACTGCGGGGGGGTGTTGGAGTATGTATTTAGGCCCATGAGGCTAAGGCCCATGTGGCCCATGTATGGAACCTATATAGCTACCCATCTAGGGTTAGCCCTAATCAATAGAGAACACAGCCTTCCAACATTATCAAACAGGTTATTTTCTAGTAGAATTAAGAGGTCAATTTCCAGCTACAATCAAGAGCAATTGACATTGTAAAATGGTGGGAAATAAAGCATAACCAATATATTAGTATGACAGAATGAGTCAGTTTGAAGAGAAAAAATTGGGCTTCACCAATGCAAGGATCCAAAGTGGGCCTCAAGTCGAAACAACTCTGTAGAGTTGAATCCTAGGATTCAAGGACAAGACATTAATTCAACTGGCTTAAATGCAATATTTGAGCTTCAAGAATGCTTTCTGTATCAAGATTCAATAGTTCTAATACAGAACTGAAGTCTCCTTGGTTGTACTATGGAGGAATATAATGTGGGTGGAACTAAACTTGCTACTCCCTTTGTCCCAGAAAAAAAATGCAATTCTCGCTACAGTACTAAGTCAAACCATCTTCAGTTTGACAAACTTTGCACAAAAAATTATGATATCAAATAAGTATCATTAGCTCATCACGAAAAATATTTTCCTAGTATACCTATTTGGAATGGAATATATTTTCCTAGTATACCTATTTGGAATCATAACTGTTGATACTATTTTCTATAAACTTAGTAAAACTTGAATAGTTTGAGTTAGACCATATCCAGAATTTGCATTCTTTTTGGGACAGTGGTAGTAAATCAAAGGAAGGTGTTCCTAATTTAGGGGGTTACTTTAGAGTATTTTTCATAGTGACAGAGGTGAATAACTTTTTAGATAGAATACATAATAGATTCAATGGCTATCGAATAGATGGCTCATGGCTGGATGTTTCTATTCTTTTGCAAGAATTTCTAAGATTTATCTCTTTTTCTAGCGTGGAGGCTCCAAAGGAAGTCTCTAATTTGTAATAGTAAGAAACACGGTGTTTTCATGGATTATTTATTTAATTATCCTGTTGATGCTAACTTGCTATCATGTATGATTCATGCCGACAACAATCTGACCTGCGAAAAATTGGGCTTATTTTGTGATCCTGAAGTACTCTTATATACTTCTCATTTCTAACATGACCAGTGAGCAAGGTGCATGAGATCGAGGAAACACAGGATATGCTATATACATGCAAATGAGCTAGTTAAAGGTTAGGAATATACCAAAGCCTCTGACAGGGAAGAATGAAGAAAAAGAATGTCCTTCTTCTACTGATCGTGCGTTCAACCTTCAGTACATATAGAGTCCCACTTAGAAGAGGCAGAAAAATAGACCGGACCAACTTTTGGGCTCCTAAAGTGCTTCTTTCCAAGCAAACTCCTCTGTTCTTCTTGTTCCTAACATCAACAGGAAGCAATATGCATGTGAGAGGAAAGGATGTGACAGTTACATGAAAATGTACTTTCTAAAGATAGAGAAACTAACATACCAAAGCCTCTGGAACAGAAGGATATAAATCTATTTTATTTTTTACTGATTGGATCTTCAGTACGTCGTAGAGTTCTCCTACAGAAGAGGCAAAACAAATGTAAATTTACTTGCTGAAGGAAATAGTTGATGCCAGAGAAGGAACAGACGAGCAAGACCTGAGCAAAAACCAAATGAAGAGGATAATCTGGTCTAAAAGGAGGTAGATACCTTGAAATCTCATCAACAGCTGTGTACCCTGCAATCTCCAAACATCTTGTCAATGGAGAACTGAGTCTGCAGGGTTTGGGCTGAAGAGACTTTTTAGGCACAGCTTAGATAGACTGCAGGGGTGCAGTGAGCTTCTTTGATTTTGGTGCTTCAGTGGTTGTAACGCGTCATTGAAATCTATGTATACGTTCTCACTTGAACCCATTAACCATAATGAAATGATAAGCTTTTCTCAAACAGACATATATTATCCTTAACGAAATTTCGAGGAAGGGATGGGCGATGACTTAGAAGAGTCAGGTCAACTAAAAAGACAAAACAAGAGGGTGAGATGTCCCAGTCAATAAGAAATTCAGGTCAAATAAGGAATCTCAGCCAGAAGATGTAGCGTGTTAATTTAAAACAAATTGAAGAATTCAACCACAAGCACCCCATGTCATTTTCACCCTAGTGAGGAAATATAAATGAGGAGATGTGAGTATGTGCTCGGCTGGTGCAAATTCTTGTTAAGCCAGAAGTAAGCACCAAGGAATTTCCAAAGGTGGTGACGAGAGCTGAAAAATACAAGCACCGTTCTCCAGCGGCAGCACCAATGAGCCTCCTAGAGGCACACCTGCAGGTCAACGTGGAACACGTTGGCCGTTCATCCCCAGCACTGCTTGAAGTCATTTCCACGAACAGGCTGTGGGCAGGAGCGCGTGCCATGCCATAGCACCACATGGCATGCCTGTTGCCTATGTCGCACACACCTCTCCGCTCCGGCACTAAGTAAGCATGTCTACTAACTATGTAAGATCATCTCGAACTCGAATACGCACGCACGAGAGAAGGTACAGAAAGCGCTCACAGGAGCAGTCGGCCTCGATTCAACGCGAGCCAAGCCAGCGGCTGTCGCTGTGCACCATCTCTCGCGAAGAGGAGAGCTGCTGGAGGGACGAGGGAGCCAGGACGGGCAGCGAGGCGGCGGCGGGAAGGATTCGGCAATGCGCATGTGGAATCGAAGACGTCTGAGGCCTCGGCCAGTCGGCCGGCCGAAGAGCGAAGAGGATACTCTGTGCGTGCGGCGAGCAGGTGGTGCGTCTCGGCCCAGTAGAGTCTGGCCCAAAAACTCTGTACGGCCTACTCAGGCAGCTTCGTAACTTGAAAAAGGGAATCGAGTTGGGCCAGCCCATGAAAAAGACAAAAAGGCCCTGATGATAAAGCCACCTGAATGAAGTGTGCTGTGCAATCTCCAAATGTTTTTCTCCATGCAAATCGGAGCATGTGAGGCTTGGGTTACCGAAACTTTCAAGGAGTGCAATTCGGGTTGCAGGTCCGCAGAGAACTTTCCATAATTTTTGGTGCTTCAGTGGCTTGTGGCTGTAAGGCTTTGTTCACATGTATACCATTACAACCTCCTCTGACCTTTTTTGCTGTCAACACATACCAAAGCCTATAGCACAGAAGGATATAAATCTATTTTATTTTTTACTGATTGGATCTTCAGTACGTCGTAGAGTGCTCCTACAGAAGAGGCAAAACAAATGTAAATTTACTTGCTGAAGGAAATAGTTGATGCCAGAGAAGGAACAGACGAGCAAGACCTGAGCAAAAACCAAATGAAGAGGATAATCTGGTCTAAAAGGAGGTAGATACCTTGAAATCTCATCAACAGCTGTGTACCCTGCAATCTCCAAACATCTTGTCAATGGAGAACTGAGTCTGCAGGGTTTGGGCTGAAGAGACTTTTTAGGCACAGCTTAGATAGACTGCAGGGGTGCAGTGAGCTTCTTTGATTTTGGTGCTTCAGTGGTTGTAACGCGTCATTGAAATCTATCTATACGTTCTCACTTGAACCCATTAACCATAATGAAATGATAGGCTTTTCTCAAACAGACATATATTATCCTCAACGAAATTTCGAGGAAGGGATGGGCGATGACTTAGAAGAGTCAGGTCAACTAAAAAGACAAAACAAGAGGGTGAGATGTCCCAGTCAATAAGAAATTCAGGTGAAATGAGGAATCTCAGCCAGAAGGTGTAGCGTGTTAATTTAAAACAAATTGAAGAATTCAACCACAAGCACCCCATGCCATTTTCAACCTAGCGAGGAAATATAAATGAGGAGATGTGAGTATGTGCTCGGCTGGTGCAAATTCTTGTTAAGCCAGAAGTAAGCACCAAGGAATTTCCAAAGGTGGTGACGAGAGCTGAAAAATACAGGCGCCGTTCGCCAGCAGCACCACTGAGCCCCTCCTAGAGGCACACCTTCAGGTCAACGTGGAACACGTTGGCTGTTCATCCCCAGCACTGCTTGAAGTCATTTCCACGAACAGGCTGTGGGCAGGAGCGCGTGCCATGCCATGCCACCTCATGGCGTGCCTGTTGCCTACGTCGCACACACCGCTCCGCTCCGGCGCTAAGAATGTCTACTAACTATGTAAGATCATCTCGAATACGCACGCACGACAGAAGGTACAGAAAGCGCTCACCTCCGCTTGACAGGAGCAGTCGGCCTTGATTCAACGCGCGCCGAGCCAGCAGCTGTCGCTGTGCACCATCTCTCGCGAAGTGGAGAGCTGCTGGATGGATGAGGGAACCATGACGAGCAATGAGGCGGCGGCGGGAAGGATTCGGCTATGCGGATGTGGAATCAACCGTCTGACGCAGCGACGCCTAGGCTCGTGCGTGCGGCGAGCTGGTGGTGCGTCGCAGCCCAGTGGAGTCTGGCCCACAAACTCTGCACGGCCTACTCAGGCAGCTTCGTAACTTGAACAACGGTGATTGAGTTGGCCCAGCCCATGAAAAAAGACAAAAAGGCCCTGATAAGTGATAAATGACAAAGCCACCTCAACTGAATGAAGAATGATGTTCGTTGTTATACTTCTGTCCTGCTCTTTCTCGAACTCTCCCTTCTACAGTTGAGAGAGGCGACAAAGGGGCGACTCGCGCTCCCGCCGGCGAGGTCGCCGTTCCCCTCCGCCTCCGGCGGCCTTAGGGCCCTCGGATGTGTGGGGGAAGGGTGGATCTTCGACCGGCGGTGTAGATTACGTACCTACTATAGGGATAGTTCTCCGGGCGGCGGTCGTAAGGTGGAGACGGCGTCGCCACAGTGGAATAAGGTACTCACGGCCCTCTCCAATCTCGTCGTTGCCTCCTCCGGTGGTGTCGGCGGTGGGCCGGTGAGGTTAGGAATTTCTGGATCTAGAGTTCGTAGAGTTCCAGATCTGGTTGCTTCCTTTTCTGGAGTATTGTCGGCGGTTTCTTGTTGGCTGCCGGAGCTTTTGATGCTCCTGGGCGTTGTCGGAGGATGCAGGAGTGGTAGATCTGCTGGCGTCGTTACCGAGTCTGCAGCTCCTTCTTTTGGCGATGCTTCTTGGAGAACAAAGGTACAACTTGGCAGATCTGGATTTATGTGTGTTCTAGATCTTGTTGGGTTTTACCTTTCTCCATCCCTTGTCTTCGTCGGCGTTTGTCTGGTGAAGTTTCTTGGGATGTTAGTTGACCAGTTTGGGAGATCGGGTTGTTTGTTAAATCCCACCGAATCTGGTGGTTTGCATCTCCTTCTGGGTGTTCCTTATACCGGCGTGTTGGGGTTGATGCTGTTCGCGGCGTCGGACCTCTTTGACACCGGCGAGGTGATGGTCGTTGACCATCTTGTTCGGCCTGCTCGTTCATCGTCTACACGGCATGTTGGATTTCCTGATGTGCTACTCTTGGTGCCATTCCAAAACCTTGAAGCTACTTCGTCGGGAAGGTGGTCGGCTTCTGGGCGTCTCCTCCGGCCGCCGGTGACGAGGACAACCAGGAGTTCCTTACAAAGACGTGTCTGTAATTTTCATTTATGTCAAGGTTGTCTTTGTAAGGTGTGTGATGTAAACTATCAGATATTTCTATGAAATATAACCAGGTTTTCTTAAAAAAAATGAATGAAGAATGCTGAAACCATGCACGGGTACATCATTGGCTTGTTCGGCTGGCTGGCTGCACATTCACGAGTTCAGAAACCAATAATGATTCTTTTGCAATTGGCAACATTTGCTTGCCTTGGGGTGTCTATCTGGCATCCTTGCACCAACTACAACTAGATGGCTAAATTCATGGAAAACTTGTGCTCGCTCATGGACACTACACTAGAGCACCGATCATAACGATAAACAAATTCAGGGATATGCTATATTTTAGGTAGCATCTGTTCAAACGACAACTAACGACCATTAGATCTCCATCCAACGGTCCAAATCTATTAGCACAAATAATAATAAACAAATTATAATTTTTTTTCTATGGAAAGACAAGAACAAAACTGTTCAGGCGTCTGAACTGAGATGTGAATTGAATAAATAAATATGCCAGTTGGGTAGGAATTTGTCCACATATGACAAACGTCTAAACCAAATCCCATAATAAATCAGATGAGTCGGGGCATGGTAGTCATGTTTTCTGATGCTGGAATTTTTTCCTTTTCCAGACCACAGGGGCGCGGTTCAGACAGTGACAGAGCCAGTAGAGGCGCCATGCATGCAACAATAATGAATCCAAGCATTTCCTAAAGATTTTATTAAACGAGAGGGGTCGCACGCCATTTGACTCGAGGAAGCTCATCCCTGGTTCCGAGTGAAAGGGTGACCCAACAATTGAGCTGCAGTGGGGCGACGTTTTCGATCACGTTGCAAGCACAGCTGTAAGAAATCTTTACCTTCATCCGATAAATTGTTTGGAATTTGAGGCGTATATGTATTATCGAAGGCAATCTTGCACAACGCTGCTACCTGCAAGATATAAGATTAGACAAGACCCAGCATCATTCATAAAGGTACAATGCAGCTGTTAAGCGAAAGCATATATACCTTCCCGAGATGATGCAAAGGAGGCTTTCCTGTTGCCATTTCAATAACAGTACACCCCAAACTCCAAATGTCAGCAGATAGATTATATCCTTCCCTACTGTGAGTACTCAAAAAAACCTGCAGGTTCCCAATGGTGATATAAGTTTACTCACAAACATACAGTACATTATAAACAAAGAGGGCATAAAGTTTAGTGTTCTGAAGAGCTCACCTCAGGAGCCATCCACCAAGCAGTTCCTACGTTGGAAGTGTGCACTGCAGTCTCTGTCCATATCTGCTTCAACATATAAGTAATTAAACGAA
Organism: Saccharum spontaneum; assembly: GCA_022457205.1. Classification (NCBI taxonomy): domain Eukaryota; kingdom Viridiplantae; phylum Streptophyta; class Magnoliopsida; order Poales; family Poaceae; genus Saccharum; species Saccharum spontaneum. Next base: position 40,940,580 of record CM039608.1, read on the forward strand.
GGCGTTAGGAAAAGAAAACAAACTGCACCCTATGATCTGTTTCTGCTGCACCCTTGTGATGATGATGATCACCAAAAGGATCCGGATACTTTACACACAAGTTCGTCAAAACACAAAGACCATGGAACTTTTCAATTTTAAGGATCTTCATTCAAGCTGCACAGCACAGCAGAGCAAAGCCACAGGCTATGAACACCAGACCTTAAAAAATTGGTTTCATTTTTTTTTCTGTGAGCTGATTATCAGTTTCGTAAGAAATAAACTGAAATCTGCAAGTGCTTTAATGCCTCCTTATAAGAAAATAACATTAATCCTACTACAACAGGGCAGTATCAACTTCAACTGCGCTTAGAGACAAACTAATACTCTTTTAGGGAAGACAGAATTTGGTTTGTACAATGGAGAATATTTCAGAGAAGAGAATTAGCAGTTGACTCGTTACTCCCAAAAAAACAGGCTAAATCTTACGATAATTGAACCGCCAAGTTACAAAGAGCAACTCCAACTCTCCAAGAGACTAGCTAAAATTAGATTCCAAATTACAAACACAGGACAGAAGGAGAATGAAGGAAAGGAACATACATGCTTAGCCAATCCAAAGTCAGCAATCTTGACCTCATCGTTAGGGCCCACAAGTATGTTCGCTCCTTTAATATCTCTGCCATGAAAACCAGCATGAAAAGATTATTGCATTTTGAGATATTTATGGAACATAAGCAAATAGTTTTACACAATGTACTACACTACAACCTGTGGACTTGATTCCTCTCATGCATGAAGGCAAGGCCAGAGAGAATTTGCGCAGTATAAATGCGAATCTTAGATTCCTTGAAATGGCCATACTTGCCAAGTAACTTATCGATTGAACCCAAAGAAACATATTCCATATAAATTGAGAACGCACTATCCCAATAACTGAAACTATCTTTATTCTTTGTTCTTTATTCTTTATTCTTTATTCCACAAGTATGTTTCGCGAGAGTAGTTTTACCAGAGCCACCTAGCCCAATGACTGAAACTATCTTTATTCTTTGTTGATTGTTAGTCTCTATCAGCTCAGATGTTATCTGATTCTTCTCTTGGTCCCTGCCAAATATTGATGTCTCATCCACAATAGTATACAATGGCACCTCTCCAATTGTCTTTCTTGTATGCTGAACAGGATGATCTGCTGGCATGCTATTTGCTATTGTGCTATAGTCACTCCTTCCTTTCACAATTGCATCAAATATGTTCTTTACTACCTTGATCTTGTGAGCTATCTTAAATTCGGTCACAGCTGATTTAGGTTTTGTCCACAAGTATTTGACCAAGGTATTCTTGCCACCAGTAACTTTTATGTCTTGTTTTTCAGCCTCGATGTGGAACTCATGCACTAAATCTTCAGCATCATAAGCAGCTTCTTTTAAAGTTTTTAGCCATTTAGATGATCGGCCATTCCTTATTGATTTATCACCTACTGTTTGCAACCAATTGTTGATCTCCTCAACTAGATCCTGGAGTTCCTGAAGATCTTTGGCCACACCTGCTTTAGAGCTGAACTCTTTGATTGCTAGAGGAGCTAACTTCGTCCCTACAATCTTCAATACAGCTGATACTAAGGCAACTTCCATCCTGCCCGTATTTTTCGAAGTGCCTCCTTTGCTCATAACCTGCAAATTAAATTTGACAATGACTGTGACCCTAAAACAAAATTGCATAAATGAGCTACAATACTCTTCGTTGCTACACACAGTACGTATGCACCTGAATGCCTGACTATGTTTTTCTCTCATAGAAATGAGAAATCTAGAAATGATGTGCATGAATTGTGGTAATAGTGATAGACATCTAACCTGGGAAAACACCCTTTAGATTTCGCACTCTTAAGGTGTTCCTTTGCAAGCAAACTCGTATATTCTTCTTGTTTCTAAGGTCACCAGGAAACTAACATGAATAAAGGAAACAAAGGGTATGACACATACATGAAACTGAGCTATTTAAGATGGGAGGTTAATATACCAAAGCGCTGGTATCAGACAAGAATAGATTAACTGTGTCGTTCTTGTACCTGTCTTTTTTGTTTTTTGGCCCTTTTTTTGAAAGATTCTCTCAAATAGGCCCCTGACGGAAAGATTTCAAAAAATGGACCCTCAGCTTGGCGCCATGGTCCATGGCGCCAAGCTACAACGTCATGGCGCCATGTATCCTGGCGCCAAGAGGCATCCGACGTGGCTCCACGGGGATCTACGTGGCGCGTAGGCTTGGCGCCACGGATCTTGGCGCCAAGCCTTGGCGCCACGGATCTTGGCGCCAAGCCTTGGCGCCACGGATCTTGGCGCCACGGATCTTGGCGCCAAGCACCTGCAAAAAAACGTCGGCCCTTTCTTTTCTTCTTCCTTCTCTTTCTTTTCTTCCTCATTCTTTCTTCTTCCTCATAAGACCCGACGCCGCCGCCGCCGGCACCCGCCGCCGCCGCCCCCGGTGCCCCCGCCGCCCGCCGCCGCCGGTCCCGCGTCTCCCGCCGGCCGCCGCCCCTCCGCCGGCTGCCGCCGCCGCCCGCGCCGCACGGGCCGGCGCCGCCTCCGCTCCGCACGTGCCCGCGCCGCACGCGCCGGAGCACCCCGCCGGCCGGCGCCGCCGCCCCCGCCGGCCGCCGCCGCCCTTCCCCGCCGGCGCCGCCCCAAGCGCCGCCGCCCTCCCCCGCCGCCGGCGCCGCATCAGCCGCCGCCGTCCTCGCCGCCGGCCACCGCCGGCCACAGGTATTTTTTTTTAAATTAAGTTAGGATTAGTGAAATTTAATATATTTTTGAAGTTATTATTTAGTATTTAATTTAGTATGAAATTTAGTTAGGATTAGTGAAATTTAGTTTAAATATATATTTTAATATTTTTTAGATTGATTATATAATTTAGTTAGTTATTTAGTTAGCTAATTAGTTAGATAATTATTTAGTTAGCTAATTATATATTCATTAGTTAGTTATTTAGTTAGCTAATTATTTTATTTAGTGTTAGTTAGTTTTTTTAGTTATTATTTGATTTCGATTTAGTTATTTAGTAAGTAAGTAGTAGTATACTAAATTCGTCATTTTTAGTTATAGTATGTAGTTTTTAGTAGTTAGTAGTAGTTAATATCTTTTTTAAGGTTTAAATATACTGGAGTCAAATAATTATACTTAGTACGCTTAGTTATGTTTTCGAACTAGATGGACAACCTAGTGAGCATTTATTATGGAGGAACTGTAGAACGAGATCGCTATGGATATGTTGAGCTTGTGGACATGCAAAGTGTGCCTGTGCTATTCAATGAGAGGCCATCATTCAGTGAGTTGACTGCAAGAGCTCGTGAGGAGGTACATTGCCGGACGGATGATGGCATCATAGTTGAGGGTGTACTTCACTTTGGTTACCCTCCCAACATGCTAAGGAAGATGATCCCAATAGGTTGTGCAGATCAGTGGGACAACTATGTGAGATCGGCTATGAAAAACCAGTTCCAAAGTTTGGATGTGGTTGTGCAGCGGGTGCTCGTTGATCCAATCCCTCTTGGGTTGTCCCCGCCAATGGGTGAGCACGCATATTTTGAACCTCCCGTCTTGGAACGTGATGTGGATGCGGAGGTCCCGCCTATGGTTCCCGATGCACAATCTGCCCCCAACGATGTGGCACATCCTCCTCAGGAGATCCCGTTGACACAGAATCATCCTAGTAAGTGTCAATTAGGTGTCCTTTTTTTCTTTGAAACTTAAGTCTTTTCTTTTCATCCACTCTTCTTATCATCTCTACTTCGTTGTTGCAATATTGCAGGAGATGTTCCCGATAATGAGGGCGCTCCTGCGGATGATGCTCAAGTCCAGATTGGAGATGGAATCCGCGCCTCCAATAGTGTTGAAATTATGAATGATTCAGAGCCATATGAGATAGCAAGGGCAGTTGATTCTGACGATGATCGTCCCGTTGGAGAGCTCACAGAGAGTGACGTTGAGATGCTTAGGCGTATTTTTCCCGGCCGTCGTGATCCTCTGATTCATGAGTTCAGTGATCTTACTCATTCAGATCAGGCGTTTGCAGAAGGACGTGATGATGAGCTACAGGAAGCTCCAGAGGCTGGTCCTAGTATGGAGATAGAGAAGGGGAGGGTTTTCAATGACCTCCCTGCATTGAAGAGGTGGTTGCAAGCGTTTGCAGTGCTACGCAAGAGACCGTTTAAGGTCCTGCATTCCTATGTGGAGCGGCGTTACACGGTTGTGTGTGACAAGGAACGCTGTCCATGGAGAGTTTGTGCAAGGAAGCAAAAGGTTTCAGGAAAGTGGAAGATCACAAAAGTTGTTGGGCCGCATACCTGTTCCTCACATGACCTCAACACAAAGCATCGGCAGTTGACATCAACCCTCATTGCCAAGCGGTTGATGAAAGTATTACAGGGAGAGCCGAATATGAAGGTTAGGACAATTATCAAAATAGTTAATGAGGTATATGGAGGATATGACATAAGTTATGGCAAAGCCTGGAGGGCTAAGCAGCGTGCGTGGAAGATGATATATGGGGACTGGGAGGATGGCTACGAGCAGCTTCCAGTACTTCTCAATGCAATCCAAGCAGTGAATCCCGGCATGCATTACGAGTACATCCCTAGGCCAGACGCATGGAAAGATGGGAGGCAGATATTCTTTCGTGCTTTCTGGTGCTTCCCTCAGTGTGTCGAGGCCTTTAGGCACTGCCGTCCAGTCTTCTCCATTGATGGTACATTCTTGATTGGCAAGTACCGTGGCACACTACTCATAGCCATATCATGTGACGCAAACAACAAACTTGTTCCTTTGGCATTTGCTTTGGTTGAGAGGGAGAATAATGATAGCTGGGGATGGTTCTTGAGGCTAGTCCGGATACATGTGGTTGGGCCTGGCAGGGAGGTGGGCGTCATATCGGATAGGCACCAGGGCATACTTCATGCTGTGCGAGAGGAGATAGAGGGGTACGCGCCTTTGCACCATCGTTGGTGTACTCGGCACCTTGCTGAGAATCTACTCCGAAAGGATGGTGTCAAGGATAATTTTGATCTTTTCCAGGAGGCTGCTAGACAGCTTGAGGATAGGTATTTTCGGAGGAAGTTAGAGGAAGTTAGAACCGCATCTAATGCAGAAGGTAGACAGTGGCTGACAGGTTTGATGAGAGATGTGGAGAAATGGACAAGAGCTCATGACGCAGGTGGTTGGAGGTACGAGTTTCAGTGCAGCAACATGGCAGAGTCATTTAACAAGCTGTTGCTGGGGATTCGTGGTATGCCCGTGAACGCTATCGTTCAATTCACATTCTATAAGCTTGTTGCATGGTTCAACGATTGGCACGCCCATGCATTGCAGTTGCAGAGTGAAGGTAAGATTTGGGCCCCAACACCTCAGGCACATTTAGATAAGGCGAAGGAAAGGGCTGGGACACATGAGGTCACATGTTTTGACCATGCGACTGGAAGGTATGAGGTGAAGCATACCGGTGGTACTACATCTGATGGCGAGGTCCGAGAGTCGAGGATTCATGTTGTAGTCCTCCAAGATTTCTCATGCACTTGTGGGAAACCAAGGCAGTATCACTTTGTATGCTCTCACCTTATAGCAGCTGCTAGGCATCGCAACTATGATATTGAGGCTAGGATACCTCATCAGTTCAGTGTCCACACGTTGGTCGAGACATGGAGGCCCCGCTTTGTGCCTTTCCGAGACCCTGGAGAGTGGCCTCCATACGACGGTCCAAGGTACGTCGCAGATCCAGCCTACCGTTGGGACAAGAGGGGCTCTAGAAAGAGGACGAGGCACAGGATGGTTATGGATCAGATACCTGGTAGAACGCGACGTGGTAGAGCGACGCCATTTCTTAATGACCCAGAGCAGTACGAGTGTGGCAAGTGCGGTAGACTTGGGCACAACTCCCGCACCTGCCATTGGCAAATTAGTGAGGTGCGACTTGTAGGTCTTTTTATTATTTAATACTTATCATATTGATTATTCGATTCTTACTTTACGTTTAATTGCTATTTATTTAATAAGTTACTGACACTAATTTCTTTAGGATGGCGGAATTCCACCTTCTGGATCCGGTGTACGACGAGACCCACCGAGGACATCTCGTAGCGTCGGGGCAGGTAAGATTTGACAGTCTCATATCACATACTTCGAATTATAAGTGCATATATGTGTGCTTAGTAACATTTGTATTTTGTGTAAATGCAGAACCTTCCCCTCCTTCGTTCTAGAGTACATGGAGGGTTCTTGGAGATGCAGTACGACGACAGGTACACCCCGTACCTATCGAGAGCCGGCCTCGACGTCGTATCTTTTCAGGTTCGTCGTGGCCTACCTTTGTTCAACTCGGCGGGCTTGACTGCGTTGGTGGACAGGTATTTTTTTTATCAAATAGGTTGTATTAATAATCAATTGTCGACGCGGCAATGTTTCTAATAAACATTTTTTTTGCTAAAATTATAGGTGGCGACCTGAGACTCACACCTTTCACCTGGCGTTTGGAGAGATGACAGTCACGCTACAGGACTGTCAGAAGATGCTTGGTCTGAGGATTCGTGGGAGGGCGGTGACTGGGCTGTGTAGGTCAGAGGGATGGAGAGCTAGGGTGGAGGCCTTCCTTGGGCGTGAGGTGGGTGACCAAGGAGACCGCACTTCTGGTGTCCATCTCTCCTGGCTTAGGGCGCAGTTCGGACAGTGTCCTCCTGACGCAGATGATCAGACGGTTCAGTTCTACTGTAGGGCGTGGATCCTACACTTGTTTGGCTCTGTTCTCTTCCCCGATGGAACAGGCGACACTGCTTCATGGATGTGGATCCCTTGCCTCACAGACTGGGACCAGGCCGGTCAGTACAGCTGGGGCTCTGCGGTGTTGGCATTCCTGTACCGTCAGCTCTGTGAGGCGTGCCGGCGTTCTTCAGCGTCAGCCTCACTTGGTGGGTGTGCGTACCTACTCCAGCTGTGGATGTGGTCGCGGCTGCCAGTTGCTCGTCCGGTGATGTTGGCTCCGCGTGACTGGTTCCCAGTGCATAACGCACGTCTACAGCCGACGTGGGCGTACCTATGGGACCAGGTGACAGTCCCTCACGCGAGGATGGAGCGGGCATATAAAGAGTACACGGACGAGCTAGACAGGCTAATGGCCTCTAGTGTAAGTACAAATTATTATATATGTTGGTTCGAAAATAAATTATATATTATGGTATCTAACTAATTGTTTCGACACGTTGCAGGTGACTTGGGACCCGTACGCGGACGAGGCCGCACTTCCTTTTGTGGTGAGCAACATATGTGACAGCGACAGCGATCTCTACAGGGTGAGGTGCCCTCTTATCTGCTTCTATGCTGTCGAGTACCACCTTCCACATCGAGTTGCACGTCAGTTTGGAGCAAGACAGCGTTCTCCACCATCTCCAATTTCGACAAGTGTTGACTTGCACAAGTATGTGTCCTCTTCTTCGTAATTCGACCTTTTCCAGAAGTTGCACTTATCCATACCACATTATATATGTCGAGTAAGATGGATGAAATCTTTGTTGGTATGTTTGTATGTCTATGGAATGCATATATGATAGCTGGGTATGCTGCAACATATAAAGGAAACTCTGCCGAAATTTTTACCTTTACCATACATGTATGCTTCAACACGATGTTCACTAACTTGTATACACGTTGTGCAGGCTCGATCGTAAGAAAAACAGGAAAATCTTTGATTGGGCCCATCACCACCGAGACTTCATCGACATGTGGAATTTGTTCGATGGGAACGTGGACACCAACAACGAGGCGCACACAAACATAGACTACAGGCGGTACCAAGCTTGGTACCACCAAGCTACTCGTCCGAGACTTAGGCTGCAGTGGACACAGGATGACTACGCTGACATCGAGTCATCAGAGGATGAGGACACGGCGTACGACACCTCTACTCGTACCGGTCGCCAGGTCGGAGCAGGACCCATCTTGGACAGAGTGGTATGTCATGTGCTCTACTTTTATATATCGATTTGCGTAACAATGAATTACAACCTAAAACTTTGTTGTAGGGTAACTCACTCAAGATGTCTGTCCAAGAAATCGAACGGTTTCGTCCAAGGGTGAGGGACGACGAGACACGTAGTTTCCTCGATGTAAGTACCTATAAATATGCAAATATTACAGTACTAAAACGTTAAATTAATTGACTAAACATGATTTTGTGCACCAGAGATTGGCACGTCGGCTACGCCGTGCCGCGGCGCGTTGTGGTTGCAGGACAGGCACGACGGAGGATGTGTTCGTGCCTTCTGCACCCAGAGGTGGCGTAGGCTCGTCTAGCCACCCACCTACAGGGTCGCGAGACCACGGCACCGAGGAGGACGACGACGAGGACGACGATGACGACGACGAGGACGAGGACCAGGGCCACGAGGAGATTGGACCGTCTCAGCTAGACGATGCTCCCTGGACTCAGCCTACGCAGCCGGTCGGTACCAGGCGACGTCGACCTCCTGACCCTTATACTCCAGGCACCCACGCTCTTGGACACAAGGGCAAGGGTAAGTCTAGGAGACAGTGAGGGACTGTAGGCTAATTTGGGACTGTATGGACTATTATTATGGACTTTTATATCCTATTCTTATGTACTGAATGAGCTTCAGATGGAGTTTATGACATATGCACTTTAAATATGGGTGCTGATGATGATCATATATTTGTTTAAGGTGAATGTCATATATAATGGTTGATGACATGTTTATGTGATATCTGTGTTTGGATTGTTTCACCAAACAGGGAAAACTCTGCCAAAATTTTATGAAACATGTCATGTCGTGCGGTACACCGATAGCATATAGCCTTTTCAGTGATTTATCATGTCACTATCGTATGGTACATCCTCTTTTACAGATGAATTGATTGATCAAGGAATCTAGCCTTTACAGATGAGTTTTCAAATAGGCTTTTCAGTAATTCAAATAGGCTTTTCAGGGATAGCGTGTAGGCTTTTCAGGAGCGTTAAAGCCACAATACAACGGCTCTCCACTACATTTCTGGCTATATATACACCTTCCTCCATACAATGCTAGTCACTTGAAACGAGAAGTTTGTTATCTACGAGTAGCAATGTCTGGAGGGTCATCTAGAGGGAAGGGAGCGGGGGGGAGTAAGGGTACTCCCATTGTGTGGGAGGGGTCTCTGGGTCCGGAAGACTTTGATGAGCCAGTGTATCATTTTCCTGTTGAGACCAAGAGAGATTTCACCAAAGAGTGTCCACTCCGAGGATATGATAACCGGAAAGAAGAATGGCCAAAATGTAGGCATGGTGAGGACTGCTTAGTGCAAATGTTCGTGGAGGGTTTGGATGGAGGTCGCCGATTCTTCAAATGTCCACGAGCAGAGGTAACTGGTTTTAATATTTGTTACTCAATTTTTTCCTCCATTATTTTGCATCTCATAGGCGTTACCAACTGCATGTTCAATGTAATCTTTGAAATGCAGTGTTCAGAGTCCAAAGAAAACTGTGGTTTCACTAGATGGGTCGATCCTAGACCAATCTATCCCCACGCACAGTACATCTACTACTTGCAAGACCGTATCTTCGAACTAGAAAGGGAAGTTAGCAACGGTTACAAGGACGAGGAACCAGACGATGCCAGTAGTGGTGCTGTTTCACAGGACGGACCATGCCATGATCCATATTGCAGCTGCCCTAACCACAAGAACAACGGGCCTCCACCACCACCCCCGCCACCTCCACCATCGAACATGGGAGGCTACTATGGAGAAGGGGCTACACAGTTCGCTATGTGGCCGCACTACTAGATAGAACGAAACTAGCATATGCATATGCCATGTAATGTACTTGTTGTTCGCTATAATTACCTAAGGCATGTTAGGTTTAGTCCAGGACATATGTGCCCTTGTTTGGTACAAGTTCTGACATGCCATGTCCTATGTTATGCGTGGTGAATTATGAAATCCAGTACTTCCTTATGTTATATGTGCAACTCGATAACTAGTTTCAGTAACTCAGGAACATTAAACATTACATATCACAACACCAAGCACGGTCCAAAAACTTAAAGTGCACATGACGTACATGACGACGAATTAAATAACAAAGAACATGTCCTAGGCACATGATTTACCTAAAGTACATCGACCATGTTCTGGGCATACAAGTAGCATACTACTGAGTACAACGAGGCCACTTTCCCTTGTTCTGAGCATCGGGATTCTTCTCCATCGCTGCCTTCGCTCGGCGCACGCGCTCAAGCTTCCTCTCCCTCTCCTCCCTACAAGCAGCAACACGCCTCATTTCCTCCTCTTCCTTGTGCTCCTTCGCTGCTGCCTCCTCTCTACGTCTCTTCTCTAAGATCTCCAGGCGCTCCGCATCCCACTCCTTCAAGCCTTGTAGAAGCCGCATGTCAGCCTCCTTGATCTCAGTGTCAATCCACTGTTCAAAATCACATAGCGGAGGAGGGGTCTGCAGCAAATTCAATTGTTTGAAATCCAATTATTAAGCATAACTTCATATGACACAAATTAATTAATAAACAAAAGCAGTTTCTCACAATAAATGTACTGCGGCACTGACGCTCTGTTGGTTCCCATGCAAAATTAGAACACATCCAATATCTCTGCTTATATGTTGCCTCATCTTCGGAAATTTCAACCTTGCAAGGATCACCACAAAAACACATTGGTATTGGCACACCGCTAGGGAGCGGCTTTAGGACGTATGGACTTTCGGTCATCCGTCCATAGCTATAATTCAATAAATACGGTTAATATAACAAAACAATTAACAATAAATCTTAAAAATAAAGGTTTATTATACGATGAAACGAATGTACACATACCTTTGTTTTCTAGCTTTCCCACGCCTAGGCATCCTACGGTTCAACAATACATACGTATTTCAAAATTTTGAAGTTCATAGGTAAAAAATATGCCTACATTTTACCAAATCGATTCGAATAAATTAAGGAAGGGTGACGGATACCTACCTCTCGAAGATCCACGGATAAAATCCAACTTCTCACGGTCCAATTGCTCGATTATAGAGCAACGGAAAAGTGTCTAAATGAAAAACCCGAAGAGAATGAGTAAGAAAACGGGAATGACGGGGGGAGGAGCGGGGGCAGGCTATATTATGGGTGCTTGGCGCCATGGAGCATGGCTCCAAGGCTTGGCGCCATGGATCTTGGCGCCAACCCTTGGCGCCATGCTCCATGGCGCCAAGCAACGCCACGTAGATTCCTCGTGGAGCCACGGCGGATGCCTCTTGGCGCCAGGATACATGGCGCCATGACGTTGTAGCTTGGCGCCATGGACCATGGCGTCAAGCTGAGGGTCCATTTTTTGAAATCTTTCCGTCAGGGGCCTATTTGAGAGAATCTTTCAAAAAAAGGGCCAAAAAACAAAAAAGACGGTTCTTGTACAGACTGATTGCCAGCCTCCTGCAAATAGAGTTCCCCTGAGAAGAGGCAGAAGGAAAGTAAATTTATCCACCAAAGAAAATAACAGATGCCAAGGAAGAAATTGATAAGTATGACAAGAGCAAAAAGAAATGAAATTATTCTGGTTTTGAGGATAGTAGATACCACGGGATCTGATCAAATGACGTGTGCTGTGCAATCTCCAAATGTTTTTCTCCATGCAAATCGGAGCATGTGAGGCTTGGGTTACCGAAACTTTCAAGGAGTGCAATTCGGGTTGCAGGTCCGCAGAGAACTTTCCATAATTTTTGGTGCTTCAGTGGCTTGTGGCTGTAAGGCTTTGTTCACATGTATACCATTACAACCTCCTCTGACCTTTTTTGCTGTCAACACATACCAAAGCCTATAGCACAGAAGGATATAAATCTATTTTATTTTTTACTGATTGGATCTTCAGTACGTCGTAGAGTTCTCCTACAGAAGAGGCAAAACAAATGTAAATTTACTTGCTGAAGGAAATAGTTGACGCCAGAGAAGGAACAGACGAGCAAGACCTGAGCAAAAACCAAATGAAGAGGATAATCTGGTCTAAAAGGAGGTAGATACCTTGAAATCTCATCAACAGCTGTGTACCCTGCAATCTCCAAACATCTTGTCAATGGAGAACTGAGTCTGCAGGGTTTGGGCTGAAGAAACTTTTTAGGCACAGCTTAGATAGACTGCAGGGGTGCAGTGAGCTTCTTTGATTTTGGTGCTTCAGTGGTTGTAACGCGTCATTGAAATCTATCTATACGTTCTCACTTGAACCCATTAACCATAATGAAATGATAGGCTTTTCTCAAACAGACATATATTATCCTCAACGAAATTTCGAGGAAGGGATGGGCGATGACTTAGAAGAGTCAGGTCAACTAAAAAGACAAAACAAGTGGGTGAGATGTCCCGGTCAATAAGAAATTCAGGTGAAATAAGGAATCTCAGCCAGAAGGTGTGGCGTGTTAATTTAAAACAGACTGAAGAATTCAACCACAAGCACCCATGCCATTTTTCACCATAGTGAGGAAATATAAATGAAGAAATGTGAGTATGTGCTCGGGGGTGGTGCAAACTCTTGTTAAGACAGAAGTAAGCACCAAGGAATTCCCAAAGGGGGTGACGAGAGCTGAAAATACAGGCGCCGTTCGCCAGCAGCAGCACCACTGAGCCCCTCCTAGAGGCACACCTTCAGGTCAACGTGGAACACGTTGGCTGTTCATCCCCAGCACTGCTTGAAGTCATTTCCACGAACAGGCTGTGGGCAGGAGCGCGTGCCATGCCATGGCACCTCATGGCGTGCCTGTTGCCTACGTCGCACACACCGCTCCGCTCCGGCGCTAAGAATGTCTACTAACTATGTAAGATCATCTCGAATACGCACGCACGACAGAAGGTACAGAAAGCGCTCACCTCCGCTTGACAGGAGCAGTCGGCCTTGATTCAACGCGCGCCGAGGCGAGAAAATTGCTAAAATAGGACTCTCAAACATATGTCTTTGCTAAAATAGGACTCCTAACGTTGGCTTTGCTCAAATAGAACTTGAAACATTGTCACTTTGTTATAATGACATTTTGACAATTTTTAATCATATTCCAAAACTGAAATACATGTATTTTCTCATATTGACCGTATTGCCCTTCTGGAATGCATGCAAGTGTCGATTCATTTGCCTCATCAAATCCTGTCGATCCAAAACAGAGAGCCGCCGCCCCCCGTTCTTTGAGGTTCGTACGTGAACACCGAGAGCCGCCGCCGCCCGTTCTTCACCTCGAGACTCCTTCACCTCCCACGCCGCCAGCCATGGATGGAGAACCTCCTTCCTTGCTGACGTCGCTGGCCATGGAGTTGGAGGCAACCGAAGGCCTGGCCGTGCGTGGTGCCCTAGCTGCGGCGTCGCGTGGTGCCCTAGCCGCAGCGCCTGCTGGCCTGCCCGACCTTGCTGGTTCCATGGCCGCGGCGTCGCGTGGTGCCCTAGCCGCAGCGCCTGCTGGCCTGCCCGACCAAGCTGTTTCCATGGCCACGGCGTCGCGTGGTGCCCTAGCCGCGGCGTCGCCCGGTGCCCTAGCCGCAGCGCCTGCTGGCCTGCCCGACCAAGCTGTTTCCATGGCCGCGGCACCTAATGGCCAAGCTCCTAAATTCATGTATTTTATATATTGCTTGGATCATCATTTTCCTATTTCAATATTATGTATATATATATATATATATGCATATATCTATGCATGCAGTACGTACCTACTGTACAGGAGTGGCCAGCAAGCCCAGCCGGCAGCCAGCCAAGCCATGGCCAGGTGGCCGGCCAGCCTAGGGAGCGGCCAGCAGTCCACCTAAACACGCGTTTTAAAGGCCTAAGGGCAAAATAGTCAGCTCAAGGCAAAATACATGTATTTGAGATGACAAATGTGATTAAAAGTGTCAAAATGTCATTATAACAGAGTGACAACGTTTCGAGTCCTATTTGAGCAAAACCAACGTTAGGAGTCCTATTTTAGCAAAGACACATATTTGAGAGTCCTATTTTAGCAATTTTCTCCGCGCCGAGCCAGCAGCTGTCGCTGTGCACCATCTCTCGCGAAGTGGAGAGCTGCTGGAGGGATGAGGGAGCCATGACGAGCAATGAGGCGGCGGCGGGAAGGATTCGGCTATGCGGATGTGGAATCAACCGTCTGACGCAGCGACGCCTCGGCCAGTCGGCCGGCCGAAGAGGAGGCTCCTGCGTGCGGCGAGCAGGTGGTGCGTCGCAGCCCAGTGGAGTCTGGCCCACAAACTCTGTACGGCCTACTCAGGCAGCTTCGTAACTTGAACAACGGTGATCGAGTTGGCCCAGCCCATGAAAAAAGACAAAAAGGTCCTTTTTTTTATCATAAGACAAAAAGGTCCTGATAAGTGATAAATGACAAAGCCACCTCAAGTGAATGAAGAATGCTGAAACCATGCACGGGTACATTATTGGCTTGTTCGGCTGGCTGGCTGCACATTCACGAGTTCAGAAACCAATAATGATTCTTTTGCAATTGGCAACCTTTGCTTGCCTTGGGGTGTCTATCTGGCATCCTTGCACCAACTACAACTAGATGGCTAAATTCATGGAAAACTTGTGCTCGCTCATGGACACTACACTAGAGCACCGATCATAACGATAAACAAATTCAGGGATATGCTATATTTCAGGTAGCATCTGTTCAGATGACAACTAACAACCATCAGATCTCCATCCAACGATCCAAATCTATTAGCACAAATCATAATAGACAAATTATAATTTTTTTATATGGAAAGACAAGGACAAAACTGTTCAGGCATCTGAACTATAGGGATGTGAATAGAATGAATAAATATGCCAGTTGGGTAGGGATTTGTCCACATATGCCAAACGTCTAAACCAAATCCCATAATAAATCAGATGAGTTGGGGTATGGTAGTCATGTTTTCTGATGCTGGATTTTTTCCTTTTCCAGACCACAGGGCACGGTTCAGACAGTGAAGAGCCAGTAGAGGCGCCATGCTTGCTACAATAATGCATCCAAGCATTTCCTAAAGATTTTATTTGATGAGAGGGGTCGCACCCCATTCGACTCGAGGAAGCTCATCCCTGGTTCCGAGTGAAAGGGTGACCCAACAATTGAGCTGAAGTGGGGCGACGTCTTTGATCACGTTGCAAGCACAGCTGTAAGAAAAGTTTCCCATCATCCGATAAGTTGTCTGGAATTTCAGGCTTATATGTATCTTGGGCAATCTTGAACAACACTGCTGCCTGCAAGATATAAGATTAGACAAGACCCAGCATCATTCATAAAGGTACAATGCAGCTGTTAAGCGAAAGCGTATATACCTCCTCGTGATCATGCAAAGGAGGCTTTCCTGTTGCCATTTCAATAACAGTACACCCCAAGCTCCAAATGTCAGCAGATACTTTATATCCTTCATCATTGAGAGTACTCAAAAAAACCTGCAGGTTCCCAATGGTGATATAGAAGTTTACTCACAAACATACAGTACATTATAAACAGAGGGCATAAAGTTTAGTGTTCTAAAGAGCTCACCTCAGGAGCCATCCACCAAGCAGCTCCTATGTTGGAAGTGTGCACTGCAGTCTTTGTCTGTATCTGCTTCAACATATAAGTAATTAAATGAAGGCGCGCGTTAGGAAAAGAAAACAAGCTGCACCCTATGATCTGTTTCTGCTGCACCCTTGTGATGATGACGACCACCAAAAGGATCCGGATACTTTACACACAAGTTCGTCAAAAAAGACCATGGAACTTTTCAATCTTAAGGATCTTCATTCAAGCTGCGCAGCACAGCAGAGCAAAGCCACAGGCTATGAACACCAGACCTTAAAAATTTGGTTTCATTTTTTTTCTCTGTGAGCTGATTATCAGTTTCGTAAGAAATAAACTGAAATCTGCAAGTGCTTTAATGCCTCCTTATAATAAAATAACATTAATCCTACTACAACAGGGCAGTATCAACTTCAACTGCGCTTAGAGACAAACTAATACTCCTTTAGGGAAGACAGAATTTGGTTTGTACAATGGAGAATATTTCAGAGAAGAGAATTAGCAGTTGACTCGTTACTCCCAAAAAAAACAGGCTAAATCTTACGATAATTGAACCGCCAAGTTACTAGGAGCAACTCCAACTCTCCAAGAGACTAGCTAAAATTAGATTCCAAATTACAAACAGAGGACAGAAGGAGAACGACGGAAAGGGACATACATGCTTAGCCAATCCAAAGTCAGCAATCTTGACCTCATCGTTAGAGCCCACAAGTATGTTCGCTCCTTTAATATCTCTGCCATGAAAACCAGCATGAAAAGATTATTGCATTTTGAGATATTTATGGAGCATAAGCAAATAGTTTTACACAAAGCACTACACTACAATCTGTGGGCAAGATTCCTCTCATGCATGAAGGCAAGGCCAGAGAGAATTTGCGCAGTATAAATGCGAATCTTAGATTCCTGGAAAGGGCCAGAGTTGGCAAGTAACTTATGGATTGAACCCATAGAAACATGTTCCATATAAATTGAGAACACATCATCGGTCTGTAAGGAAACATACACAACAGTTAGAAAGGCTAAGCATGGCCAGCTAATTTGTAATGCAACTCCAGGAATACTGGTAAACACTGCACAGTGGAGTAGAACCAGCAAACTAAATCTTCAGGTCAGTGAAGCGTAATTATTTTTAGCTTTGTCCAAGAGTCAGGCTTCTCTAGTTTTGACCAATCAAGTTTATAGAAAAATTCACAGACGTCTACAGTGCCTTACAAGATTAATTAGATATACCATGAAATATAGTTTGATAGTGCATTTGTTTGGTATTTTAGATGTCAATATATATTTTTTATAAACTTGGTCAAAATTTGACTTATAGGACAAACTAAAATAATTTACAATTTGAAATGGAGTATAGAACTTACCCTAATACTTCCATAGTAGTATTGCACAATGTTTGGGTGTGACAATTGTTTAAGAATATCTATTTCCATCATCAAAATCAAATCACGTTGTTCAGTCAATCAACAAGATATATAATACTTGGATATTCATGAAATGCCAACTAATTACAATACTATAAGGTAATACCTGATTTAATTTCGTGAGTCGTGTCTCTGAGTCTGGATCATCCATAATGACTTGTACTTCCTTAATTGCACAATACTGGCCATGCTCTCTGTATTATTGGGTATGCATTAACCCTCGCGCGGCCAACTGATAAACATGACTTCTATAGTTTTATGTGCACTAACATGTGTGTACGTGTACGTATATATATTTGTATACGAAGGCACAATAGCTATTTTGGTCCCTCAACTATTACTCGAGACTTAATTTTATCTCTAAAATTTCAAAACAGCCGTTTAGGTCCTCAAACTTTAGTTTTAGACTCAATTTCTCCTACAACTATGGGGTTGTTTAGTTGGTGAAAAAGTTTGGGTTCGGCTACTGTAGCACTTTTTGTTTTATTTGGCAATTTGTGTCCAATCATGGACTAATTAGGCTCAAAAGATTTGTCTCGTGATTTACAACTAAACTGTGTAATTAGTTTTTTCTTTCGTCTACATTTAGTACTCCATGCATGTGCCGTAAGATTTGATGTGACAGGTACTGTAGCACTTTTTGGGTTCTCTTTTTGGGTTGGGGGAGGAACTAAACAGGCCCTATGAAGATGGCCGTTTTAGTCCTCAAATTTTGTATTTTGAGCTCAATTTCGTCCATAAACTATCAAAATGCATTTAACTTTTATTGTCAACTCAATTTTATCTATTCAAAAAGAAAACTTTATATTTTAGGCACAATTTCATTCATAAATTATCAAAATTATAGATATGCTATTGTTTCAATATATCCATGTATCTTAAAAAAATAAATAGTGTTCGATGCCATTGTAATTGCTCCCACAAATATCATTTAGTCAGATATATATAAATGATACCATTATAAGGTAACACTAAAAATAACAGCTTGGAATTATTAATGGCCACAAAAGAGTTTTTTTTTATGAATATTATTTTTCTATCTCCGATCGCTGGTAGTGTTGGAGCTAACCAGGTGCAATAGTGCAGTATTCCACGTAGAACGTAGACAAAGTTGAGTGGAAAATAAAAGTTAAAGAACAAAATACACTTTAATAGTTTATAAATAAAATTGAGCCCAAAATACAAAGTTTGAAGACTAAAACGATATCTTTATAGTTCTATGATGAAATTGAGCCTAAAAGTAGAGTTTGAGGACTAAAACGTTTTGAAAGTTCAGAGACAAAACTGAGCCTTAAGTAACAGTTGAGGGACCAAAATAGATATTCTGCCTATATGTAAGTACGTCGTATGTGTGTATGTATAACTTCATAACTTTGAATGTAGCTGCTCTAATACATCAAATTTCACATGATATCCTGAAATTTTGATAATTCAAAAACAGAGGGCCGGGGAATTAAGATGGTGTGGGGGAGGGATATATATGGTACCTGTTTAAACCAAGGAAAACCAGCCCAAATGAACCCTGCCCTATACATCGCCCCTTTTCCCATTGTGAACAAGGAATGCGAGACGGGGAAAGTGGAGGACGTGAGGACGGCGCGGAACGCAGATCAAAACTGGGGTGGGTTGGCTGGGGGAGGCCGGGCCCGGCGGTGTTGACCACCAGATCCGGCGAGCTGCTCACCATATCTCGCGGAGGATTCTCCACCGACAGGATGTATTTTTTTTTGATAAAACGACAAGATGTCTTTGAAATGCACGGTGGGGGTGAGGGCGACGTTGATCTCTCCACTCCCCGAGTGCGGGATCTCATGATTCTCCACCGATAGGATGTATTTTTTTAATAAAACGACAGGATGTCTTTGAAATGCACGGTGGGGGTGAGGGCGATGTTGATCTCTCCACTCCCCGAGTGCGGGATCTCAGGATTCTCCACTGACAGGATGTATTTTTTTATAAAAGGACAGGATGTCTTTGAAATGCACGGTGGGGGTGAGGGCGACGTTGATCTCTCCACTCCCCGAGTGTGGGATCTCCTCCATACCCGTGCCGGTGAGAGGGCAGGTGTTCCCAACGGAGTATGTAGCCGCCGGCTGGGTGAGACCGCCGGGGATGGGCCCATAGATTTGAGCAATGACGGCATCCACTAATAAATCCATATTCCGAGAGGAGCCGGTGGCCTCGCTCTCCATGATCCTTTGGAGGCTTGGAGCTTGAAGCTTTACTTGTTGGATGGAAGGGAGTTGTGGATGGAAAGGGGTACCCACCGTCCCGCCCTCCAGAATCCAGATATGGCAAGCTGCTCACCATATCTTTCGGAGGATTCTCCACCGATAAGATGTCGTCTTTGACTGGCGCGGTGGGGGTGAGGGCGACATTGATCTCTCCACTCCCCGAGTGTGGGATCTCCTCCATACCCGTGCCGGTGGGAGGGCCGGCGTTCCCGACGGAGTATGTGGCCGCCGCTAGGTGAGACCGCGGGGGCTGGCCCCTGTCGAGTCGACGAACCACGGGTAACCGATAAGCTTGTGATGTTTCTCCTCCTCCATGCATTCTTGAAAGATTTCTTCAAGGAAGGCATCCACTAAAGCCATATCCCGAGCGGAGCCAGTGGCCTCGCTCTCCATGATCCTTTGGAGGCTTGGAGCTTTACTTGTTGGAATGGAAGGGAGTTGTGGATGCAAAGGGGTACCGGCCGTCCCGCCCCTGGCTTTCTGGCTTAGAGCAACCACAATGTTGCCTCAAACCAGTCCATAGGTAATTAAATATTCACTGCCAGGTAGCTGAAACATTGTGGCACTGGTCTGTAGGGTAGTCCATAGCTAAAGTCGACCGTAGTCTTATGGACTACCCATAAGCATTAAAAAATATTACTCTCTCTCTCTCCGTCTCTTCCTGCCTGAAAGGATCAAGATGCCCAAGAGGGGGGGGGGGTGAATTGGGCTTTTCTAAAAATTAATTGCAAGAATTAAACCCTACAAGCCGGAATTCACCCCTAGTGCCTACTTGTGTTCCTAGAGAGTCTACCGATAAAAGTTTTGCACCCTAGTTTCCAATCCTAGTCTAGCATGGCAATTCTAGGAAAGTAAATCAAGCAATGAAAGTAAATACGAGAATGTAAATGCTTGAATGTAAAGGGCAAGGAACACGGCGATGTTTTTCCGAGGTATCGGAGAGTCGCCACTCCCCACTAGTCCTCGTTGGAGCACCCGCGCAAGGGTGTCGCTCCCCCTTGATCCGCGCAAGAATCAAGTGCTCTCTACGGGTTGATTCTTCGACACTCCGTCGCGGTGAATCACCCAAAACCGCTCACAACATGAGTTGGGTCATCCACAAGCTCCGCCGGATGATCACCAAACTCCCAATCACCACCAAGCCGTCTAGGTGATGGCGATCACCAAGAGTAACAAGCTAGAACTCTCACTTGACCACAACGAGCCCAAATGAGAAGGTGGATGCACACTTGCTACTCTCTAATCACTAGTGAGGAACTCTCAAGCTTTGATTCTCAAATCTCTATCCTCACTAGAGCTCTTGCACTCCCTTGCACTCTAAAGGGTTTTCTCAGATGTTCAAAAGAGCAAGAGACCTCTAAAAGAGGTGGATGGGATGTATTTATACACCCCTCAAACAAAACGAACCGTTATGTTCTGACACGGGCTGACCGGACGCGCCGGTCGAACTGACCGGACGCGCCGGTCGCTCGTAACGGTCAAATCCCGATTTTTCAACTGAGTGACCGGACGCGCCGGTCAGGGGTGACCGGACGCGTCCGATCGTGTAAGGGAGCTTACAGTACTCGCACCGGACGCGAGGCCGCGTCCGATCGGTGATGACTGGACGCGTCCGGTCGTCTCTGGACCTTACTGGACTGTGACCGGACGCGTCGATCATACCCAGGTCGCGTCCGACGGGTGTTCTCCTCAAGTGACACGTGTCGGCCACTGACCACCGCGTCCGGTCCTCGCGAGGACCGCGTCCGGTCGTCAGGGCCGAAACCCTAGTCGCGGTTACGAACTGACCGGACGCGTCCGGTCATGCCGAAGACAGCCCGAAACTGTCCGAAACGCGTCGCAACTTGAACCAAGTTGCTTCCAACTGAACTTTGAGCTATTCTAGGGTTGCCTAGCGCCAAGTTTAACAAGTGTGCACCACACCTAAACATAGGACTCGCCTAGGTCAAGCTACCCGTTCATGCCCCCCTTTATAGTACGGCCAAAAGAGAAAAACGAAGATCCTAACGACTATTCCGAATGTATCTCAACACCTCGACATCCAGAACTAACCGTCCTTAATCTTGACGTCACTCTTTTGAAAACCGAAACGATTTCCATCAAGGGACACGAATACCATGGTGCCCAAAGCAGTTATAACCTCCATGACCTAACTTACCAAAGTTTCTGCAAAACACACGTTAGTCATGGTAATAAAGCGTTGTCATCAATTGCCGAAACCAATCCTAGGGGCCTAGATGCTTTCAATCTCCCCCTTTTTGGTGATTGATGACAACACTAAGTTTCAAAAGATTTGAGTGGAAGTTTTCGAGCATGCTTGGTTCACATAAGCAAAAGACAATAAGCACAAAGGGTTAGGAATTGCTTATGTGCCCCAAGCCAAAAGAGTGTACTTCATATGATAAGACAAAAGTGTTAGTACACATAAAGATATAGCTCATAAGTAATCAGAGTAAGGCACGGAAGCACAACCTTAGAGCTATAGCTAAAATGGTGACATTTATTAACACTGTGACGAGATAACGCATTAAGACTCAAAGTTTACCACACGACGACAATGTCACACGAATGCAATGCTAAAAAGTAAACAAGATGCATGAATGTAGCACACAAAGAACGAAAACCCACTATAAAAACTCCTCCTGAAACTACTCTCTCTCCCCCTTTGGCATCAAGCGCCAAAAGACTAATCTAATGATCTGACGGGGGAACAGACGGAGTCGTGTCGGGTGCCGAGGTGCGCGGAGTAATCACAAAGTGTAGCGAATCACCCTCGGAGTCTGAGCTATCTGGCTGACCCTCTGAAGAAGCACGTGGCTGTGAAGCGGTCTGGGTCTGAGCAGGAACAGGTACTGACTGAGTAGCAACAATAGGATCTGTCTGAGTGACCTAAGCCTGTAATGAGCCAATAGCAGGGGGATCTGTCGAGGCAACTGAAGAGGGGATAGTCTCTGTAGTCCCGGTCCCTGTCACTGGAGGAACAACTGCCTCAGGAGCTGACAACCCTGAAGAAGTATGAAATGTAGTAGTATGCGAGGGTGTCGGCTGACCAGTCAACTCACTGTAAGTAGCACTGAAATCACCAATAGGTGTGCCTGTCAGGAGGTGCGGACAAGGCTGGTCTGACGGTGTAAACCCCGTATGAATAGGAGTAAAGCTCAGGGACTGAAAAGACTGGGGAACCTGCTGCTGTGGAGATGTATACTGGAAGCTCGGCTGTCCCTGACTCGACGGACCACTGGTATGCAAAGCCTGAGTCATGACAGAAGCAGGCGGAGGAACCCCGACTGTGACAAGGTGGCGCAGGAGATCCAGGTACTGTTGCTGACTCTGTCGCTGCATCTCAACTTGTTGCCTCTGGATCTCAAGCTGCTGTCGCTGAAACTCGTCCTGACGAGCCTGAATCTGTGCAAGTACTGCAGCTGTGTCATGTGCCTGTCGCTGAATCTGCTGCTGCTGGTGCTCTTGAGCCTGGGTCAACCTCTCAAGAATAGCCACCATGGCTGGGTCTGAGCGGGAGGCTGAACCAGAGCCACCGGCCTCGTGGTCGTGAGACCGAGGAGACCGGTACCTGGGGATGGGCTGGTAGTCCTCATCAGTGCTGTCAGAAGTCCCATCCTCAGGTATATCAGCAGTCTGAGCCTCAAGGTCCGCAAGCTCTGCCTCAGCAAGCTCGTCAACTCTGGCATCCTGCTCAGCTGCTGTCTCAGGAACCTCTGGGCGCTCACGCTGTCCTGGCACTGGGGCCTGATCTCTAGTAACTGAGGCCCAAAGCTGACGGATATCATAATCAGGGAAAGCAGTGGTAGTGTCTGATATCTCCGCCCTGATCTCTGGTGGCATCTGAATAGAAGATCTAATAATAAAACAGATCCAGTGTGCATAGGGCAGCTGACGATTACCCTTGAAGCCCTCAGCAATGGTGTCCTCCATCTCACTAAGTATAAGATCTCAGATGTCAAACTGTGTCTGTGAGAGGAGGTGGTGAACAACCCAAAGCTGCATACGTGTCAGTCCCTCTCTGTAGCCAAGTCTAGGAAGTAGAGTGCGTCTGAGAATAGCATCCAAAACTCTGGCAAGTGGTGTCAGGCTGGCAGGCGTACGACGAGACCCTTCGCCAAAAGGCTCACGGAAACAGGGTCGGACTAGGTCTGTAGGTGGCACTGCTCCGCCGTGAGGGCGTCTGGGTGGAGGAGTCTGACCATAACACAACTGACGGATCCTCGTGTCAGAAGCTGGTAGTCTGAGGATCTCTCGAGCTCTGGAGCTGTAAAGTCTGTGATCGCGGCCTCTGAAAGCAAAGTGAATGAACTCATGGGCAGGATCAATCCACAGTGAAGCATAAAACTCTCTGACCCATGTGCCGCAGTATGCACCTGTTCGTCCAAGAAGATCTGACAAGCCAGGCATATAGGACAGGTGCGGACGAAGCTGCTCTCCTACAACATCAACAAGTGCCTCAAGCCGACATACCCTCTGAGGTCTGAAAGCAATACCACTGTCAACTAAAGCCCTGTAGAAATCCTCCTGAAGTGGGGTATAGAAACCCTCTGAAGCTCTGTGATCTCTGACAGGTGGAAACCAACGGCTGACCTCCACGAACCTCAACCCCTGCACCTGACGTGCTGTAGCACCCCTTAGGTCAAAGTGCTCGACCGGGGGTGAACCTCTAGCTCTGGGAGGAGGACGTGCTCCACGACGCTGGCCCTCTGGCCTAGGAGTCACCTGAGTACGAGCACGTGTGGAGCGGCGAAGTGGTGGAGACTGAGCTGGCTGCTCCTCTGTATCCTCTGTAGCCTGTGGAGCCTCTGTAGTCTCTGTCGGCTCTGTAGGTGGATCAACTGACATCTGCTCTGTAGCTCTAGTATCCTCGGTACCCTCAGTGGCCTCAGTGTCGAGCTGTCGACCTTCAAGGTGAAAGCGACGCTCGCCTATGTGTATGCCACTGCGTCTGCCACCTCTCTCTGCCTGCTCTGCAGCATCTGCCACGGCCTGAGCAACCTCTGCCTCTGTAAGCGTTTTCTTCTTCTTTCTGGCCATCATCTTGATGCGCTTTCCATGCGCAATCTCAACACGACGAGGAGGACTGTCGTCCCCGTCACCAGGAGCACCACCGGCGTTCTTACAACGCACCATGCTGACCAACTGACTGAGAGCCTCTGAAAGATGGTGAACTGACACTCGAGAGGCTTGGCCTCAAACCGTATCCGTAAGCTTGGCCTCGGATTCAGCAACCAGATCTGACCCTGACACACCGACTGACTCGCTGCACCGATGGAATAGAAAGATCTACTATAAGCACATATATAACTAAAAGGTACGAAACCCTAGAGATAGCAAGCATGTGAGATATGAAGTGAATCGTGACGCGAAGCTACCTCGGATCGGCGAGACGACGGTGACAAGATGAGATGACCTAGGTCGCGAGAATCCCCAAATTCGACGATCGAGCTCTGAAAGGACCGAGTCGAGATAATCAACGGAAGAGTTACGGTCACGGTTAGCCCTAACAATGAAATGAAACGAAATTGAACAAGAACGAATGATTTCGTCACCTTGAGAATGGGTTAGGGCAAAACCCTAGGCTAGGGTTTGGGTAAACCCTAAGGATGAGCACGGCCGAAGATTGGAAATCGAGGTGCTCGGGTGGCTTGGCACGAGGGAGGAGCTGCGGCTGCGGCTGGTGAGGCTCACTGGCTTGCCGGCGGCGAGGAAGAAGCGGCAGAGGCGGCGGCGCGGCGAAGGCGGTGGTGGCGCGCGGCTGCAAGCTCGGGCGGCAGAGGGCGCGCGCACGGGCAGGAAAACAGGGAGGCGCGCGGCTGGGAACACGTGAGAGGTCGCCGGCGGTGAGAAAAGCGGCGAGGAGGACGGTGAGCTCGGCGAGTCGGCGTAACGGCGGCTAGGGTTCGCGGCGGCGGTGGATGGCGTACGGTGAAGGAAAAACGGACGAGACCGAACGGTTTTATGAGGGGCTTAGATCCGCTCGACGCGCGATGACCGGACGCGGTGGTCGTTATGACCGGACGCGGTGGTGCAGCGTCCGGTCACACTCCAGTAAGCTCCTGGAGTGACCGGACGCGTCCGGTGAGGACTGACCGGACACGGTCAGAGTCCGGTCGATGGGAGCTCGGGAATTCATCGCGGATGACCGGACGTGGTGGTGGTAACCGAGACCGGACGCGGTGGTCAACACAGGCGCGTCCGGTGCAGCGTCCGGTCACTAGGTCTGGAGTTGGTCTTCTGGATGACCGGACGCGCTGGTGGACGCCGGGACCGGACGCGGTGGTGAAGCATCACTGCGTCCGGTGCAGCGTCCGGTCCAGCGTCCGGTCGCTATTCTTCGCCCTTCTTCGTTCCAAACATTGACGCGACTTCTCCCAATCAAATTCCAATTCAAAGAGACACAAATAAACACCAATTGGAACCTGATATGAGTGACCTCACTCAAACCCTCATATTATTCAAAATAGTTTGCCTTAGGCTAGTATTATTTTTAGGAAAATAGGCAATAAACACCCGAGGAGCAACGTATGGCCATGCAATAGAGTTTTTGGACCTTTAGGAGCGTCAAAATGCTCTCTCTATCCATGGACGAACACAGAGGTTGCTCAAAGCGAAACCGAAAAGAAACGACAAACAAACAACCATGCAAATGCAATGCAATACAAGAAAGTAAGGCTAGGTTGCTTGTCAAGTTTGATCCACGGTTAGGCTTCTTCACTCCTCCAAACGAGGGTTATCGTAACCGTGTTAGCCAAGCCATAAATGCATTGCGATAAAATAAACGTGACATATAATACAATGCAATGCAAGGGACAACACACGCTCATTTTTTAAAGTTGCTTGAATCAAGCACATTAAGTTCACTTCTTAGCCTATAAAAGGTAGCCTCATCCAAAGGTTTAGTGAAGATATCCGCTAATTGATTTTCACTTCGTACACCTTCTAGTGATATGTCATTTTTAGCAACGTGATCTCTTAGAAAGTGATGGCGGATATCAATGTGCTTGGTGCGAGAGTGTTGTACTGGATTGTTAGCAATTTTAACGGCACTTTCATTGTCACATAAAAGTGGCACCTTTTCAAGAACAATTCCATAGTCTAGGAGGGTTTGTTTCATATATAAGATTTGTGCACAACAAGCCCCCGCGGCAATGTATTCCGCCTTGGCGGTGGACAAAGCCACACTATTTTACTTTTTAGATGACCAAGATACTAAGGATCTCCCAAGCAAATGGCACCCTCCGGATGTGCTCTTTCTATCAATTTTGCAACCGGCATAATCCGAATCGGAATAGCCAACTAGTTGGAATCTAGCTCCTTTGGGATACCAAAGACCAATGCTTGGGGTGTGCTTAAGATATCTTAGGATTCTTTTTACGGCACTTAAGTGAGGTTCTTTAGGGCACGCTTGGAAGCGAGCACACATGCACACACTAAACATGATATCGGGCCTAGATGCGGTAAGGTACAACAAGCTACCAATCATAGAACGGTAGAGAGTTTGATCGACCGGTTTACCTCCCTCATCTAGGTCGAGATGTCCATTTGATGGCATTAGAGTCTTGATTGGTTTGCATTCTTCCATCTTGAATCTTTTGAGAAGATCCTTGGTATACTTTTCTTGAGAGATGAAAATCCCTTCTCTCATTTGCTTGACTTGAAAACCAAGGAAGAATGTGAGCTCACCAATCATTGACATCTCGAACTCCTTCGACATCAATTCACCAAATTCCTTGCAATAATCTTCATTTGTTGACCCGAAAATGATATCATCAACATACGCTTGACAAATGAAGATATCCCCATTAAGCTTCTTGGTGAATAGTGTGGTGTCGACCTTCCCAATGGTGAAGCCCTTCTCAATGAGGAAGTCTCGGAGGCGCTCATACCACGCTCTAGGGGCTTGCTTGAGCCCATATAGCGCCTTGGACAACCTATAAACATGATTAGGATATCTAGGGTCTTCAAACCCGGGAGGTTGATTGACATAGACTAGTTCATTTATAAAGCCATTTAAGAAAGCACTTTTCACATCCATTTGATATAGTTTCATATCATGATGTGATGCATATGCAAGGAGGATACGAATGGCTTCAAGTCTTGCAACGGGTGCAAACGTCTCTCCAAAATCAAGACCTTCAACTTGAGAGAACCCCTTTGCAACTAGTCTTGCCTTGTTCCTCACTACTATGCCTTGGTCATCTTGCTTGTTTCGGAACACCCACTTGGTTCCAATGACTCTTGCACCTTTAGGATGCTCTTCAAGTGTCCATACTTGATTGCGGGTGAAGTTGTTCAATTCTTCATGCATGGCATTCACCCAATCCGGATCTTGAAGAGCTTCTTCTACATTCTTAGGTTCAACACAAGCGACAAAAGAGTGATGTTCAACAAAAGAAGCAAGCTTTTGAGATCGAGTCATCACTCCCTTAGTAGGACTCCCTATGATAAGTTCTTGTGGATGAGCTTGAAGTAGAGGTGAATTTCTTCTATCAACCACTTGAGGAGGTGGATGGGGAGCATTAATATCTTGAGCTTGTGCCTCGGTTTGTTCATGAGAGATATAAGTGTCTTCATTTTCAACTCTCTCATTCTTGTCATCATCTTGAGGCACACGTGATGAAGATGGTGGATCAATGATTTGCACATCGTCTTCATCATCTTTTGGCTTGATGTCTCCCACGGGCATGTTCTTCATGGCCTCCCTCAAGGGTTCATCACCTACATCATCACAAT
The DNA here is from genome assembly GCA_022457205.1 of Saccharum spontaneum. NCBI lineage: Eukaryota > Viridiplantae > Streptophyta > Magnoliopsida > Poales > Poaceae > Saccharum > Saccharum spontaneum. The sequence goes on from CM039608.1 coordinate 40,968,493, forward strand.
TCTCAATTGCTCCTTGGGAGCCGTTAGATTCATCAAATTCCACATCATATGTTTCTTCAACCAAACCGGTGGCATGGTTAAATACTCTATATGCTTTGGACTTTGATGAGTAACCAACAAGAAAACCAATATCACAACGTCTTTGAAACTTCCCTAGGTGTTGACGCTTCTTGTAGATGTAGCATTTGCAACCAAACACCCGGAAGAATGAGACGTCCGGCTTCTTCCCATTAAGCAACTCATAGGGGGTCTTGCCAAGAAACTTTTGGAGGAAGAGGCAATTTGAAGCATAGCATGCGGTGTTGATTGCCTCGGCCCAAAACTTTTTCGGAGTGTTGTACTCATCTAGCATTGTTCTTGCAAGGGTGATCAAAGTCCGGTTCTTTCTCTCAACTACACCATTTTGTTGAGGAGTGTAGGTTGAAGAGACCTCGTGCTTGATTCCAATTTCTTCACAATAAGCTTCAATGTTGGTGTTGTCAAACTCTTTGCCATTGTCACTTCTAATTTTCTTTATCTTGACCTCAAATTCATTTTGAGCTCTCTTTGCAAACTTCTTGAAGCAACTTGCCACTTTAGATTTGTCATGAAGGAAGAAAGTCCATGTATACCTTGAGTAGTCATCCACTATCACAAGACAATAGAGATTACCACCCAAGCTCTTGTATGTTGTAGGCCCAAACAAATCCATGTGTAGAAGTTCTAGCACTCTTGAGGTTGACATGAAAGCTTTGGTTGGATGAGTGTTTGCAACTTGTTTGCCCGCTTGACATGCACTACAAGGTTTGTCCTTTTCAAACTTCACATCCTTCAATCCTCTCACTAGTTCTTTCTTCAATAGCTTGTTGAGAGTGCTCATTCCAACATGTGCAAGCCTCCTATGCCAAAGCCAACCAAGTGAGGTCTTGGCGAACAAACATGTCATCAAATTTGCATATTCGGAGGTGAAGTCAACAAGATAAAGATTGTTGTATCTAAAGCCTTTGAATATCACTTGCTTGTCATCTATCTTTGAAACTTCCACTTCATTTGGTGTGAACAAGCATTGGAAGCCAAGGTCACAAAGTTGCCCGACGGATAATAAGTTGAAACTCAATGAAGCAACATAGAGCACATTTGAGAGTGAGTGATCATTTGATATTGCAATCTTGCCTATACCCTTGACTTTGCTCTTTGAATTATCCCCAAATGTGATCTTCTCTTGACATATCCCATTCTCTTCAATGGAGGTGAACATACGAGGATCACCGGTCATATGTTGAGTGCAACCACTATCAATAACCCAATGAGATCCACCGGTCTTGTAGTTCACCTACACACAAGAGATCAAGCTTTTTGTTTAGGGACCCAAACTTGAGAGGGGCCCTTGACTTTCTCAACTAGTGACTTGGCAACCCAAATTTTCTTTGGCCTATTCTTGTTTGGGGGACCCAAAAACATGACTTTCATCTTTCTATTTGAATCTTTTCTTAGCATGTAATGAGCATTGAAGGCAAAGGGTCTAGCATGCTTGGGCAAGGGTTGTGGTGGTGGAGTTTTGCATTCATGAGCAAAGTGACCTTCTTGACCACACTCAACACATCTCTTTGGCTTGGACTTTGACTTGCTTTGTTGTTGAGTTTTTGCCTTCTTCTCTTGATTCGCCAAGTACCCAATACCACTTCTATCTATCTTCATTACGGTGTTCATGAGGAGCTCACTTTGCAAATATTGACCTCTTGTGAACTTGCTTAGACCGGTCTTGAGATGCTCTTTCTCTTGCTTGAGCTTCTTGTTCTCTTCAATGAGTGACTCATTTGTTGTTTGCTTCTCAAGAGCCATCAAACCTTTAAGCTTCTTGTTCTCATTTGCAAGCTTCTCATTCTCACACTTGATCTTGGCATAATCATCATAGTTGTTTGACTCAACCACACTCTTGCCTTTGCTACTAGAACCTTGCTCAATGCTTTCAATGATCAAATCATCACATGATGTAGCTATATCACACTTAACAACATTGTTAGTAGCATCATGTGTCTCAAGAGCAAGTTCATTAGCGACCATAAGACTATCATAGTCAATTTTTAATGTGGTGTATTTGTCTTTCAAAGAGTTATGTCTAGTGATGAGCTCATCATGCTTCTTCTCAAGTTTATCATGTTGATCTTTAAGCTCTTTATTTGAGGTTTTGAGCTCCTTGAGAGTGGAAGACATAACTTCATTTTGATCTCTAAGCTCACCACTAGTCTTTTGAGCATTTTCAAGCTTTGATGAGAGTGATTCATTTTCATTTTGAAGTTCATCATTTTCATTTCTTGTCCTTCTTATGATTTTAGTGTATTTATTTAGTAACTTTACAAGTTCATCATAAGAAGGTGCGTCATATTCATCATCACTATCACTATCATCATCATCATCACTATCATGGTTTTGTACCTTTCGTTCACCCTTGGCCATAAGGCATAGGTGAGTAGTGGACGATGATGGTGAAGGAGGCGGTGAAGGTGGTGGTGAAGATGTCGGTGAAGATGATGGCCCCATCACAAAAGCGGCAACCTTCTCTTTCTCATCATTGCTCTCATCTTCGGAGGAATCACAAGATGATTCAATGTCGGTGAGCCAATCACCAACAATGTATGCCTTTCCTCCCTTCTTCTTCTTGTAGAACTCCTTCTTCTTGCCATCCTTCTTCTTGTATGGCTTGTTCTTCTTCTTCTCATCTTCTTCATCACTTGAATCATTTTTCTTGCCCTTGTTCTTGTTCTTGAACTTGTCTTTTGGTGGTCTAGGGCATTGATGAGCTAGGTGGCTAAGTTCACCACAATTGTAGCAATCCATCTCCGAGATGGGCTTTCTCTTGCTACTTGTGAAAAATTTCTTTTTCTTGCCATCGAACTTGATGCCACTCTTGTTGAGCTTCTTTAGCATCTTGGTGGTCTTTCTCACCATGAGTGCAAGTGATTCATCATCGACATCACTTTCACTTGAGCTTTCTTGCACAATCATGGCTTGGCCCTTCTTCTTCTTCTTGTCATGGCTAGCTTTGAAGGCCAAGTCTTTCTTCTTGGAAGATGATGAGCCCTCTTCTGGAGTGATGTGCATGTACATCTCATGAGCATTGATCTTCCCTAATACTTGTGTCGGTGTTGCGGTGGAGAGATCACTTTGATGAAGCACGGTGACAATGTGACCATACTTCTCAACGGGAAGAACACTCAAGATCCTCCTTGCAACATCCGATTGGCTCATTTGAGTGAGCCCAAGAGCATTGAGGTCCTCTACAAGAACATTCAAGCGAGTGTACATGTCATTAGCACTTTCTTTGGGAAGCATCTCAAAAGAATTAATTTTCTTTAAAGCAATATGATAGCGTTCCTCACGCTCACTCTTAGTTCCCTCATGGAGAGCACAAAGATTTTCCCACAAATCATGAGCGTTCTTTGCATTACGCACACGATTGAAGATATCTTTGCCTAAGCCCCGGTAGAGTGCATTTTTGGCCTTTGCATTCCACCGGTCGTACTTCTCCTCGTCACCAATGGGGTTTGCGGGATCCTTGATAGCGGGAAGCCCTTGGGTTGTGGCTCTAAGGCACCCGACATCTATGGCTTCGAGATACGCCTCCATGCGGATTTTCCAATATGGAAAATCATCCCCCTCAAAGGTGGGAGGTGGTCCTTCCCCGTTAGACATCTTGCTCTAGACGGTAAAGCCTAAATTAGGAGCAACACGGCTCCGATACCAATTGAAAGGATCAAGATGCCCAAGAGGGGGGTGAATTGGGCTTTTCTAAAAATTAATTGCAAGAATTAAACCCTACAAGCCGGAATTCACCCCTAGTGCCTACTTGTGTTCCTAGAGAGTCTACCGATAAAAGTTTTGCACCCTAGTTTCCAATCCTAGTCTAGCATGGCAATTCTAGGAAAGTAAATCAAGCAATGAAAGTAAATACGAGAATGTAAATGCTTGAATGTAAAGGGCAAGGAACACGACGATGTTTTTCCGAGGTATCGGAGAGTCGCCACTCCCCACTAGTCCTCGTTGGAGCACCCACGCAAGGGTGTCGCTCCCCCTTGATCCGCGCAAGAATCAAGTGCTCTCTACGGGTTGATTCTTCGACACTCCGTCGCGGTGAATCACCCAAAACCACTCACAACATGAGTTGGGTCATCCACAAGCTCCGCCGGATGATCACCAAACTCTCAATCACCACCAAGCCGTCTAGGTGATGGCGATCACCAAGAGTAACAAGCTAGAACTCTCACTTGACCACAACGAGCCCAAATGAGAAGGTGGATGCACACTTGCTACTCTCTAATCACTAGTGAGGAACTCTCAAGCTTTGATTCTCAAATCTCTATCCTCACTAGAGCTCTTGCACTCCCTTGCACTCTAAAGGGTTTTCTCAGATGTTCAAAAGAGCAAGAGACCTCTAAAAGAGGTGGAGGGGATGTATTTATACACCCCTCAAACAAAACGAACCGTTATGTTCTGACACGGGCTGACTGGACGCGCCGGTCGAACTGACCGGACGCGCCGGTCGCTCATAACGGTCAAATCCCGATTTTTCAACTGAGTGACCGGACGCGCCGGTCAGGGGTGACCGGACGCGTTCGATCGTGTAAGGGAGCTTACAGTACTCGCACCGGACGCGAGGCCGCGTCCGATCGGTGATGACTGGACGCGTCCGGTCGTCTCTGGACCTTACTGGACTGTGACCGGACGCGCCGATCATACCCAGGTCGCATCCGACGGGTGTTCTCCTCAAGTGACACGTGTCGGCCACTGACCACTGCGTCCGGTCCTCACGAGGACCGCGTCCGGTCGTCAGGGCCGAAACCCTAGTCGCGGTTACGAACTGACCGGACGCGTCCGGTCATGCCGAAGACCGCGTCCGGTCAATGGAAAACAGCCCGAAACTGTTAGAAACGCGTCGCAACTTGAACCAAGTTTCTTCCAACTGAACTTTGAGCTATTCTAGGGTTGCCTAGCGCCAAGTTTAACAATTGTGCACCACACCTAAACATAGGACTCGCCTAGGTCAAGCTACCCGTTCATGCCCCCCTTTATAGTACGGCCAAAAGAGAAAAACGAAGATCCTAACGACTATTCCGAATGTATCTCAACACCTCGACATCCAGAACTAACCGTCCTTAATCTTGACGTCACTCTTTTGAAAACCGAAACGATTTCCATCAAGGGACACGAATACCATGGTGCCCAAAGCAGTTATAACCTCCATGACCTAACTTACCAAAGTTTCTGCAAAACACACGTTAGTCATGGTAATAAAGCGTTGTCATCAATTGCCGAAACCAAACCTAGGGGCCTAGATGCTTTCACTGCCGGCCGTTGTGCCCGCCGTCCCTGAGGAAGTCACTCGCGAGGACGCTGCTCCATCCCGGTACTAGCTCCTTGCCGGCGGGCGCAGCGGCCAGGGACTGGGAGACGCGGAGGGCGGGGCAGCGACGGCGGAGTCCGGCACCAGCAGGGACCGGAGGTCGGGTTGGGATCGGAGAGGCATGGTGGCGGGGATGAGGGCGGTGGGCGTGGAGGCGACGGCGGATCAGAGGCGAGGTGCACAAGCGAGGGAAGGCGACGGCATGGGCGTCGGAGGCCCACGAGGCCGCCGACCGAGCGTTCCGTCCACGCCCCACGAGCCCCCCCTGGTGAAAGGGATCGGGCGGACAGAGACGAGATCGGGCGAACAGAGACGGAGAAGGGAAGGAAGAGAATGGGAAGTACAGTACGAAGGGATGATTGATTTTTTAATATTCTTTTATACCAAGCGGGACCCACCTCTATGGACTCCACGTTGTGGCAAAATACATAGTTAGAGTCAACTGACAATGGACCACTCTTATTATATTCCCGCTGTCCTTGGGTACCCCTTCTGTTTTCGTCAACACACGTTTGAGCCGCTGCCGATGGGCCCTCGAGGTACCCGCGTCTCTGCCACCGTGTGCGAGAGTTTTTTAGACAACTTTTTTTCTTGACAACTGCGCGAGAGTTGAATGCAATGCTCTCCACTGCTTGCTCAAATGACAAAATTGACAGCATGCCTGCGAACGACGATATTTTTTCACGACCATACTTGCACGTTTTTCATTAAACAGAAATAGAGTTTTGTTACGGTGCTCAACGATTCAAACGCCAACCACGCACGAGGTTAGAATTACACAGAAAACATTATTAGCGACAAGCTAAGGGACCAGCTAATCAAAGCAACGACAACAACGAACGACGATACTTGCTAGAGGAAGATGATGGGGTGTTCGACTGCAGCCGCAGCGGCTATGGCTGAACCTTTTTCTCCCCTCATATTTTACTGTAGCTAACGTCCGGACTCCAGAGTTCAAAGCAATCGGCGTGTGAGAAAGGCTAAACTTTAGCTGGCTAAAGTTGGCTGTGGTAGATCCAAACCGTCCAGCTAAAATATCAGCTAAAGGCTTCCTAGCTAATGGAAACCCTTGTTATCTCATTAGCTATTCCAACCCAGCTAAAACCACCCAATAGTTCTCAATGACCAAATTGCCCTCCTTTTCCGCATTCGCGCGCTCGGGCCCATTCCCCACCGTGGGATTTTTTCCACTTGCCTCCTCCCACGAGCGGGCCACACCAGCCGGCTGAACCGCTCCCCGCGCCGGTGGCCACCACCGCGCCTGCTAATGGCAGCCGGATCTCGCCGCCCATTGCGCCCGCCCACGCACCCACGCCTGTGCAGACGAAGACAAAGCATCGCCGCTTCCCCCGTCCTCTTCCTCCTCGCACTCGCGCTCCTATCCCTCTCCCTCCCCTAGGCACGCCTTGGTTCGCCGGCGGGGACAAGATCCTGGCTGAGGCGGCCACGCTGCTGGCCAACACATCCGGAGCTGCGGCACCGCCTCCTCTACCTGTGGATCCCCTACCGCAGCAACGCCACCTCAACACCACAGCAGTGGACCGTGTCTCGGCTCCGCGTGCCGTTCCACGACCTTCTCGCCGCCTTCCGCCTCCCTCTGCGGCTTCCTCCTCGTGCGCCACCGCCGTCGACACCGCGGCGATGTTGCAGGCGCCATGGATGACCTCCCTACCCTCCTCCTCGGCCAGCGCCAGTGCGCCCTGACTTGCGCCGTCGTCCGGAACAGCGACATCTTCCTCGGCGCAATGGAGATGGAGGGAGGAAGAAAGGGCAATGTGGTCAATAAACACCTATTAGCTAGAGGATCCAAGCCCCGGCTAAAGTTAGCTGGTCAAATTAGTTGACTAAAGTTTAGCTGGGGTAACAGGGCCAAAGTACGTTCCACTAGTCATGCATTAGTTTCACCTTCCTAGTCTTGGTGCCCCATTCCTAGCCATCAATCGAGCGGGCGAAGAGATCGACAAGCTTGAGTACGTTGTGCTTGTACGTGTTCGATCGAGATCTAATAGGACGGATCAGGGATACAACTCTATAAGTAGCTATGGGGCTGTTTGGATGAACTGTGGGTGGTTAATAGTTGGATTAAAAATTACCTTAAATTAGATGAGATTAGCTAGCTAGTTGGCTAACAACTAGTTGAAAACTTAGCTAAAAATATTAGCTCAAACTATACCAAAAACAGCACAAAGGAGACCTTTAATCAGCGACGTGGAATTGAGATACGTCACTAATATAAGATCAGTGTCGTGGCTAAACGGAATGCATCACTGATTAGGTGTTGCCCATGGCTAGAAAACAAAACCATGAAAAGTTATTATACACACTTCATCCCAACCAAACGAGTCGCTGCTGGTAACAGCGGTTGTTATCAATGTCACTTTTCATTGAAACACGTCTTCTCGAACCCGGAAAAATTATGAATGTTGTTTAACTGAGGATCAAGTGCGGACTTCCCCTCACCTCTCCTCGTTTGCTCTCTCCTTCCCCCGCGGTTCTCCCCTATCCTCTCCCCTCTTTATGTTGTCCCTTTCTCCGTCACCGATACTCTTCTCCACCATTGCCATCATTAATCTAGCTTGGTTTTTAGAAAAAAAATACACGTAGGTGATACAACAAGCATGTGACAAGATAAATCTTCCCAAAGTAGTAATATTATGATTTTTTTCATAGATTTCACACGTGGTCTTAAATGTCACCCTGCCCCGATTTTTTTTGTGTATACTTTGTTTGGATCTGCTGCATAACCTTTAACAATTATACATTTATATGCCCACATTTTTCACTATAAAGAAACAATTCCAAGAGACACACCTCATTTTTTTTTGCATGCGATCGTTAAAGAGAATTGCCCCTAGAGATAGAAGAGGGGCCAGTAGAGAAACCGTGCCAAGAATCGATTTTCAAGGGTTGTCCATTAGTAGAACCATCCATACAAATTCATTAAAAAATAGTTGTTGTGCATGTAAACTTTAATTTACTCATATATGAAGTCCGATGAAGATAAATATTATATAAAAATTATAGAGCTCGACAAGATCTAAAGCTTTGTAGTTGATAACTTTTTAATTTAGGATTGTTTCAAAGGCTAAAATATTCATTAGAAAATCTTATATTTTTAATTTTCAAAATTTGAACTTTTTAAAATAAATCAGATAAATATGCGCTCTATCTAAAGTTGTATTTGTTGATATCTAAAATTTTATAGTTGACAATTTTTTTGTGTAAAACTATTTATATGACCAAATATTTAATGTAAGATTCGGTCATGTAATAATAATAACAATAATAAATAGAAAAGAAAAATAGAGGCCGACAACGCCAGGCAGGCAAGGCACCAAAAGCATGTCTCGCTCGGACAGCCTGTCGCATACTGCTGCAAATCTGGAATAGTAGGGAGAAAGAGAGGATGGAAAAACAGGAAACGGTAAAGGTAGATCTGCGTGAACTCTGCCAATGCACGGGCTTTCGATGGCTGCCCAGCGGAGACGTGTGTGTGAACATAATATATGTAACAAAAGGGTGGGTGCGGTCGTGGCCTCGTCGGGTCTTGATACACACCTAATTAACTCTTTTTTATATACTACTTTCTCAGTTTCAAATGGTTAGTCGTTCTGTTCGTTTTAATAATATATATAGTTTTTATTATGTGTGTGAACGTAATATATGTAAATACGTAACAAACCGAACGACTTGTGTTTTAAAAAGAGGAAGTAAAAGACCAAATATACCAGTGATCATTGCAAAAACCTTGATCTATATCGTAATTAGATAGAACACACATCTTTTCTAATCATTAAGGCCATACAAGCCTATTCATGACATGTTGACCCTAGAAAGGACTAAGGTTTGCTTAAAGCATCGTGGAAGCAAAATGAGCGAGATCCAAAGTAAAGTGCAATCCAAAGAACTTGAGCATACTACTACTCGTACCAAGTACCAACCTGTTACTGAACAACAGTCATCCACAACACTCAATCAAGAAGACAGCTATAACTACTACTCCCTCCATTCCAAAATTATATGATGTTTTGTCTTTTCTAGATACGTAGTGTTTGTTTTGCACTTAGATATCCATTATGTCATAGAAACAATAAATCTAGAAAATTATAATTTGGAACGGAGAAAGTACTACAATAATAATAGCTAGTTAAACAAGAATACAATGACGATCAAAGCTAGAGGCAATTAGCTAATTAAATAAGAATACAATAAGCTAAACGTCAGAGGCATACATGCAAAGATTGAGGTTTCTAGTATAACAATAAATCAGCGAACAATATTTTTCAGCTTAGCTTCATGAATCAGGAGGGAGTTTAGTACGACCTTGGCATCACCACGAAGGAAGGCGGCGAGGACGAACGACTCCCACTCCACCAGAATTCAACCCCGAACCACTAAACTGAGGCTCCTACAAAGACATGCTTGGGATCGGAGACAAACCACCCTTCATTATTTTTCGCAAGCACAACCAAGGTGAGGACGTCAAAAAAAAAAAAGATGTGGACGTCAGCGTCTGGGATGAAGTCAGGGAGAAACTGGGCACCGAGGGCCTGGGCAAGGACTTTGTGATGAAGGCCGTGCGCACGCTGTCTCGCTAGCCAGACCTGAAGGTGGGTGAGTGCCCCAGGCAGGCACTGGCAGGACTGAGCTTCACGGTCTGCGAATCCGCAAGGCTCAGTCCTGTCCATAAAGCATATTGAAGATGGCTGGGACGACATCGGTACTGGATTCTCCAATCAAGGCCGTGTTTACATCCCGAATTCGGAAGCTCATATTGATACAGTGCGCATTAAATACGCACTGTATCAATTCGTTTGTATTTGGTAAAAATTGTACAAACTTTTAATTAGGCTCAAAATATTTGTCTCGCAAAGTACAACAAAACTGTGTAATTAATTTTTCATTTCATCTACATTTAGTACTCCATGCATGTGCCGGCATTTTGATGTGATGGAAATCTTTTTTTTGCATAATGAAATTTGGGGTTGAAATTTGGCATCTAAACAAGACCCAACTGATGAAGTACATCCAGAGGTCGGATCTGATATCAGAGGCTTTGCGGATCTGGAAGGATCGCGGCTATGACGATGATGGATGGCTTCATTGTCGAGGTCTGGAGTTTCGGGCGATTGGTTATTTTAGTAATCCCAAAAGATGCACTAAATGTGGTTCACCTCGTGCCCAACTCCAGGATGCTGCTATGGGATTAATTTTTTCCGTGTCTCTAGCGTTGGGAAATGGATTTAGCCAAACGGGGGCTCAAATTAAGTGTGCCAAAATAAAATTACAAGAGAAATTTTATTATGGTTGAGAAAATATGAGGACCATTGATGAGGAGAGATCGAGTGGCTAGAGAAATAGAGGTATCAAGAGGTACCAAATGCATACCAAATTGGTGGGATCGGTACTTAAAAATATGGATCCATTATTATCAGTATTTTTATAATTTTTATTTTTTGACTAAGGGTAAGGTAGTAAATTCATAAGAAAATTTCTTATATGCCATTGAAATCTATCTACATCGTGTATGAAATTAACACTTCCCTTTAATGCCATTGATTTTGATTTTTTTTATCCCGTCTCTACCATTTACGATGGTTACTTTACCGTCTCCATCCATATCTGTCTGCGTATCTTTCCAATTGATGTGCTCCCGGGTGCCCGGCTTAACGACCAAGCTGCGAAACCAGCTGTGCAGCCTCGCCTTCTCTCCCTGAGCTGAATGCGTGCTGAAACCATCTAGGGTGCACCGCCAATGGCAGAATGCACCAGGACTTCAGAGCCAAGAATCTCTTTTGTTCGTGTCTGGCTGCTTTTGCAACTCTGTCGCTGGTTCCGTGCAATCTGTTAACTCAAAGCTCAAAATTCCCAGCCTGAGAAGGTGCTGACGATGTCTCAAAGCCCCTCTTTTTCAGCAACACGTTCTTCGCTTGAACCTCCGGCCGTCCCACGCGTGGCGGTATCTCAAACTGTTAATGTTGTGACTGTAGCTAGCTATTCCTATTCGCATTACAGTCTCAGAGGACGAATTAAGATCAGCTGATCAAGTGCATTACGTGCACGCAGAATCCATTAGCTGGTCGACAATCTCAGCTCTATCTTTGTGTGGAGCAAGCAGAAATAATCGATATTTACAAAAGGATCAAGCTTCTATACGAGTAATAACATGATTCAAAGACAGCAGCTCTGCCTCACACTCACACGGGAGACTGAAACTGAAATGGAGTCAGCTAACCTGCACTTACAGAGAAACTGAAACGGGTTTAGAGTTCAGACACAACAATGTAATTAAGAAAAAAGCCATCCCCTCTCTGAATCTTCTCCTTGTCTTCTTGCTAGCATGGCTTCAGCCTTCAGCCCCGATCTGCTCCAACAACTGTAATTTCCTCTTGTAAGCGCTTTGCCTTGAGCTCCCAGCGCATGCCACCCAACTGACAGCCTTGTCATTCTTCAGTAGCACATCGATCAGTCGTGGCATCTGCCATCATATTGTTTGGTTAGCTCCGCAAGGGCGAAAGACATGTTTCCATCAACTCAAAGACAGAGAGTGGGCACATACGTCGAAGTTCTTTAGCTCTGCAAGCGGCTGTTTTCCAAAGTTGATGCATATATTACGTAAGCACTGCAGATCCTGAAAAAAGAAGGAGAAACAATTAGTTTCGAGAGGACTCACAGGGAATTAGTGCAAAAAAGATTAATAGTATCAAGCTTTTTCGGACTGTGCGTCCGTGCCACATTTGTATCTAGTACCCTATTATATTGTACAGGTATGTATATTGAGAGCATGCAAAAATGCATTTATATGTATAGTGAGCTGAGAACAAATAGAGTTGAGGTGAAGAAAAGGAAAAATGTAGGTACTGTCGACCAATATAGTAAATAGTGGTGATATAACACGAGCACACGACATGTAATACAATTTTCCGAGAAAAAACAACAAGGCAGCATATAATCATTTACTGGTATCTTAGCTGTGCAATTTTCGCAAGCAAAAGAAATAAGTGTGGGTTCCTTGAAAAACAAAAGTGTCCGTACATGCCAGAAACAGAAGCGTCTCACCTGCCCATCCTTGTCTGCCTTGGAATATAATGCGCTAATCTGAAGCCCCTAGTCATGTAACCTTATGTTTTGAATATGTGAGATAAGGTGCCAATCCTCCCCCACACCTTCCCCGCAACGCCTAATCAGCTCAGGGTTGTAGCTTATTAATAATTCCTCGAGAGCAGTAAGGCGTTGTATGGAGCGGGGCAAGGATGTAAGGCCACAGCAGCTCTGGAGCCAGAGTGTTTGAAGTGCAGAGAGTTCGCCTAGCCACTCTGGAAGCTGGGTCAGCGCACCACATTCATACAAGTTGAGAGTTCGAAGTGAGGTGAGGCGCTGCATGCTCTCGGGAAGACAAGTCAGGGAAGGCAAAAAAAATATGCTGAGGTTCTGGAGTGAGCAGAGTTCTCCTAGTTGTTCAGGCAGCTGCTGGAGAGCATTACATGAGTCTACGTTCAGACTCTGTAGAGATTTCAGTTCCACTATGTTACTGGAAGACTTTCTTAAGTCGTTTCAACATAGCCGGTCCCAAGCCCGGGTAAAGGAGGAGGGTGTGTTACGGTCTGGCGAACCAACGGTAAAAAAACAGTCACTCTCATGGATTTGAAACCCACAAGAGATTCGTTAGGGCGTAACCCTCTTAGCGACGCGCTACATCAGAACCCGGGTGTGGTGTTAAATGGGCAAGGGTCGGGTCGTCATCCCCTTAGTAGCGCGTCGTATCGTGACCCGGGTACGATGAAAAATGAGCAAGGGTCGGGTCGTCGCAACCTTAGTGGCGCGCTACATCTACGCCCGGGTGTAGTGAAAAATGAGCAAGGGTCTTCGCACTTCCCTCGACGGGTGCGAAGGGTAAGGAAGCTAGCCGAGCCAACTAGGATTCGTCTAGGTAGCTGGAACGTAGGGTCCCTAACGGGTAAGCTAAGAGAGCTAGTCGATGCAGCAATTAGAAGACATGTAAATATTCTATGCGTTCAGGAGACTAAATGGAAGAGCCAGAAGGCGAAGGAGGTGGAGGATACTGGCTTCAAACTTTGGTACACGGGGACAACATCGGGTAGAAATGGTGTAGGCATCTTGATCGATAGGAGCCTTAAGGATGGAGTCGTTGATGTTAGGAGGCAAGGCAACCGGATTATCTTGGTCAAGCTGGTAGTTGGAGATTCGGCTCTAAATGTGATCAGTGCCTATGCCCCTCAGCGAGGGCACCAAGAGGCAGTTTTGGGAAGATCTTGATAGCATGGTTAGTACCGTACCAATCAGCGAGAAACTCTATAGGAGGATACCTCAACGGCCATGTTGGTGCGACTAATGTAGGTTTCGAGCGGGTGCACGGAGGGTTCGGGTATGGTAGTAGGAATCAAGAGGGGGAGGATGTTTTGAACTTCGCGTTGGCCTATGACTTGTTGATAGCGAACACCCTCTTTAGGAAGAGGGAATCTCATCCAGTAACCTTTCGCAGTGGACAACACTCGAGCCAGATCGACTTTATCCTTGCAAGGAGGGCGGATAGACGTGCTTGCTTTGATTGTAAGGTGTTACCTGGGGAGTGTGTTGTCTCTCAACATAAGCTTGTGGTGGCGGACTTTCGCTTTCGAGTACGTGTCCACCGGGACAAATGGGCCAAAATTGTGAGAATGAAGTGGTGGAAGCTTATAGGGGAAGCAGCGCAAACATTTAAGGAGAGGATGCTAGACGAGGGGCCTTGGGAAGAAGGAGAAGATGCCGACGACATGTGGCTAAAGATGACAACATGTGTCCAGAAGGTGGCTTCAGAAGTGTTTGGCGTGAGTAGGGGAGGCAAATGGGAAGCGAAAGACACATGGTGGTGGAATGACGAGGTGCAAAGAGCTATTAGAGAGAAAAAGGAGTGTTTCAAGCGTCTCCACCATGACAAGAGTGCAGCCAACATCGAGGGCTATAAAATAGTGAAGAGGGTTGCAAAGCAAGCTGTGAATGTAGCAAAAGGTCAGACGTATGATGGCCTTTATCAGCGGCTAGGCACGAAGGAAGGGGAGAAGGACATTTATAGGATGGCTAGAATCCGCGAGAGGAAGACAAGGGACATCAACCAAATAAAATGCATCAAGGATGAGACAGATCGACTTCTGGTGAAGGATGAGGAGATCAAGGATAGATGGAGAGAGTACTTCGACAAGCTGTTTAATGGGGAGAATGAGGGTCCTACCCTTGAGTTGGACGACTCATTTGACGATACCAATAAAAGCTTTGTGAGGAGAATTCAGGAGGCAGAGATCGGAGAGGCTTTGAAGAGGATGAAGGGAGGTAAAGCGATGGGCCCTGATGGTATCCCCATTGAGGTGCGGAGATACCTAGGCGCCAGAGCGATAGTATGGTTAACTAAGCTTTTTAACCTTATTTTTCGGTCTAACAAGATGCCTGAAGAATGGAGGAGAAGTATATTAGTACCTATCTTCAAGAACAAGGGAGATGTTTAAAGTTGTACTAACTACCGTGGGATTAAGTTGATGAGCCATACGATGAAGCTCTGGGAGAGGGTTATCGAGCATCGCCTAAGGAGAGTGACACATGTGACCCAAAATCAGTTTGGGTTCATGCCTGGTAGGTCGACCATGGAGGCGATTTTCTTATTACGACAATTGATGGAGAGATATAGGGAGCAGAAGAAGGACTTGCACATGGTCTTTATTGACCTCGAGAAGGCATATGACAAAGTACCGAAAAATATCATGTGGTGGGCCTTGAAAAAGCACAAAGTCCCAACTAAGTACGTTACCCTCATCAAGGATATGTACAGGGATGTGGTGACGTTTGTCCGAACATGTGATGGCGACACCAGTGACTTTCCAATTAAAATAGGACTGCATCAGGGGTCAGCTTTGAGCCCTTATTTATTTGCTTTGGTGATGGATGAGGTCACAAGGGACATACAAGGTGGTATCCCTTGGTGTATGCTCTTTGCTGATGATGTGGTGCTAGTTGACGACAGTAGGGCAGGGGTTAATAGGAAGTTAGAACTATGGAGGCACACATTAGAGTCGAAAGGGTTCAGACTTAGTAGGACTAAGACCGAGTACATGAGGTGCAATTTCAGTGCGACTAGGCATGAGGAGGGAGACGTTAGCCTCGATGGGCAAGTGGTGGCCAAGAAGGATACTTTTCGGTATTTAGGGTCGATGCTACAAAAGGACGGAGACATTGATGAAGATGTTAGGCATAGAATTTCAGCCGGCTGGTTGAAATGGCATCAAGTTTCTGGCGTCCTCTGTGACAAAAGGGTGCCTCAGAAGCTGAAAGGTAAGTTCTATAGGACGGCGATTCGTCCGGCGATGTTATACGGTGCTGAGTGTTGGCCTACAAAAAGGCGACATGTCCAGCAATTGAGTGTAGCAGAGATGCATATGTTGCATTGGTGTTGTGGGCACACAAGGAGGGATAGAGTCCGAAACGACGATATTCAGGATAGGGTTGGGGTGGCACCAATTGAGGAGAAATTGATTCAATATCGGTTGAGATGGTTTGGACATGTCCAACGGAGGTCTCCTGAGGCGCCGGTGCGTAGTGGAATTCTAAAGCGGGCCGATAATGTAAAGAGCGGTAGAGGTCGACCTAAACTAACTTGGGACGAGTCCGTTAAGAGAGATCTTAAGGAGTGGAATATCTCTAAGGATTTAGCTATGGATAGGAGCGCTTGGAGATTGGCAATCAACGTGTCTGAACCGTGACCTCTTTTTGTCTTGTGCCCTTTTTATCCCTTTATGTGCCTCTCTGTTTTCTCGTCTCTTTGGGGTTTCATCTCTAGCCTACCCCAACTTGTTTGGGACAAAAGGCTATGTTGTTGTTGTTGTAGCCAGTCAGGCATCACACGAAGATTAGCACAACATGCTATCCCCAATCTACGGAGGTCAGTGATGCAGTGGATGCTCTCAGGTAAATGCGTAAGGTCTGTGCACTTGTATATGTCCAGGGTATGAAGCCCAGTGAGGTGCTGCAGCACATCCCAACCAGATGATGATCCCATCAATCGATGGAGGTATAGTTCCTTGAGGTGAGTGCCCGTCACATCCACAATATAGGAGGAAGATGAAGACTCATCACCATGAGCATGAGCTGCATGACGATGACGTGGCTGGAAGAAGCATCCTAAAGAAACCAACTTCCCATTGCTTCCTTCTAGTGTTAAACACTGCAAAGATAGTGGAAAGTAGGGCTTCACAACCAATTCTGGGCAGTCGCTTATTACTAGAGTGGATAGGTGAGGGAAACGACATAGCACTTCCACTCCATCCTCCCCAGTTGCGAAACCGCTTCATGTCCCCAGCAGCGAGCTTCGGACAGAGTTTTGCGTCTCTGGCAGGCGGCAGCGACGGCTTCGGACAGAGTTTTGCATCGCTGGCAGACGGCAGCGACCAGCGAGGCGGCGACGGATGGCTTCGAAGATAGTGCATTACATGGTCCAGCTGCGTGGACTCAAATGGATTCGGGTGATGGTCCATTTACTAGAAATCCACAGGCCGGTCATGGGCCAAGTGGTAATCGACAGACTCCCACTGTACAGATCATGGGCTGGACGGTGGTGCCTTCTATTACATGGGCTAAGTACAGATCATGGGCTAAGCGTAGAGACTCCCACTGTACTAGTCTAGAATAGAAGCTCGTGGGCTGCGCCTGTACAGGAGACACCGTACTTTCTAAAAAAAAAGTAATTTCTAGGCAATTTTGCAGAGAGCTTACCACTGAATATTTCCAAGCCAATATTTCATCTACAGTTACTGTGATATATAGGCACAATCTTCATGACAAAAGAACTGAAATCAGAATTTTGATGGCCACTAAAAGGTATGCCATTTTACAATGAACCTCTGAAAGTGAAGGTTAAGTAGCATGCAGACTGCAGTGCTAACAGCAATAGTTTCTCTAAAGAAGACTGCTTACTTTTGTTAGATGTAAATACATGTATGTGTATCTACCTACATTATCATTATAGGATGCTCTCTACACTTTTTACATACTATTTCCTCTTTGGGGCTTTGGAATACATTGAGTTAAATTCTCTAACAACATTCAGAAGGCAAACAAAATGCACCAATTTAACAGCAGATGGTAATGCAGCAAAATAGCATCCTCAATACACAGCATGTGTGCTATGAACAAATTAAACAATGATAAAAATAAAACTCTGGATTTGAAATGGTATCAGAAACAACCCAAGTGATGGAACGTGAATATCCTTTTCAGACGACGAGAAATGCTTGTACAGTAGTGCATGCTCACAATACAATTTGTTTCGTCATGTACCTTGGCTGAAAGTTTGTTCCTCTCGCCCAGCATTGCTCCCCGTAAGCTGCCTATTCCCAGCTAAAGAAACTTGTTGTATTACCTCAATCCGTTGAGCAACTTCTGACATTGCTGGTCTCAATGTGGGGTTCTTGTGACAGCAATGAAATGCAAGTTGAAGAAACCGAACCATCTCCTCCTCTACAACAGTGTTTTTTGTAAGGAGCTTCTGATCGAATACTTCCGCTCCCCACTCCTCACGGATGAGTGCTAAAACCCATTCGGGCAAATCTGGCTTGAGGATTGGTGACTTGCCTGTGAGCATCTCAAGCAGTATGACACCAAAGCTGTACACATCATCCTTTTGTGTAATGTTGTTGTCGATAACTAGTGTTGGGGCACTGACAAGAGTTTTGAGGCCGTGTTCTGAGACACGTGCCTCATAGCTCTCTGTAAGAAGAATGTTGGAGGAGTTGAGGTTGCCATGGGACGCAGCTGCACCATTGGTTGAGTGGATGAAGGTAACAGCACGAGCTACAGAGAGTGCAATGGCTGACCGAGTCTCCCAGCCTACCGGCGCCACATCTTTTCCTGGAAAAAGTTATTCCAGTGTGAACAAAGCATAATCTTCAAGGACAATCGTGGCATAACATAAACTACATAGACAATATTTTGCAACACAGCCTTTTGCTGAAAACAAATTCATTATATAATAGATGCAAATTTTCTTGATGATTTTTATTATGAATCTTGACATGACTTACTGCGTAGTTATAAAAACCAAAGCCTATTTTTGTGGATTCAACTCATGAACAGTATATTACCATGAAGATTTGAAGCTAGGCTACCGTTGGGAAAATAATCATACACCAGTAGTAGCTCCTCATCCTTCCTGTAGTAGTATTGACGTAGTGGGACTACAAGCTCATGCTCAACTGTTCCTATTGCTGCTATTCGTTTTTTGAACACTGCCTCAGGCACATTTGGCTGCCCATCTCCATCTATAGTCTTCATTCTCTTTACAGTTAACGTGAAACCATCACGCAGTACAGCCTTGTATGTCGATGCATATTTGCCGTTCCCAAGAACCTCGCCAGATGCTTCCAGCAGCTTGTGTAATTCTATCCCTTGCGATGAACCAAAGCTGTAGAGTCTTGGACTCCTTCGCCAGATGCCTAGCACATCTCTATCTACTTCACCGACTTTCTGTGCTTGTACCTCCGCTTTGAGAAGTTGATTTCCATGTAAGTGTTTGTCACTAGGAACCACATTTTGGGGTGGTTGTTTGCTTCTCCGTACCCAGCCAAACAAAAGTATTTTTTCTTGTGACTGATATTGAGCTTTTCTAAACATCCGAAGGCTTTCTGCAACATCTTTCATTTCTGGACGTTTCTCTAGGTCCATTGTTAAGCATTTTGCTGCTAGTTTCCCAATTCCATCAATAATCCTCAAATTGTTCTCATCTGCAACTTCTACATCATAAAATTCCCGTACTTTCTTTCGTTTTGCAAGAGCTTGAGTAAAGTTTTCAGTAAGGCTAATTTTACCATCATCCACAGCCTTTCTTCTAGTAATCAGTTCCAAGAGAACAACTCCAAAACTATAAACATCACTCTTTGGGGTGAGACGTCCGCTTTGAGCAAACAAAGGATCCATATACCCTATACTCCCTATTACATGTGTGGTGTACAAGGTATTATCCGTTGAAAGTAATTTTGATATCCCAAAGTCTGATATTTTTGCATTGAGGTTGTCATCGAGAAGTATGTTGGCAGGCTTAATGTCTCCATGGATGACTCGCCCATACATTTGTGAATGCATATAGCTTAATGCTTCTGCACACCCTATAGCAATACCCAATCGTGTTTCCAAAGATATGGAAATTTCACTGCAGTGAAGAATGTCACTGAGGTTTCCTCTAGAGATATATTCGGTCACCATCATTAGTGCATTTTCACCTATACAACAACCAATGAGTCTAACTACATTCCGGTGATTGATATGGCAATGGACAATCATTTCTTTGGCAAAGCTTTCCTTTACGTTATGGATGTACCTCTTTACAGCAACTGAACTGTTATCATCAAGAACCCCTTTATAAACTTCTCCAAATGCCCCTTTTCCAAGGAGAGTGTTGTAGTTGTTAGTGATTATTCTTATATCTTCTTCTTTGAAATACCTTATGTTGTGATTGTTATGTGTTGCCCACATTGGTTTGCCATTGTCCTCGATGTATCCTCGTAGCTCATTTTCCAGCAGATCCATATTATGCCAGTAGTAAAAGGTTCCAACTATAGAAATCTTGATAACATCTGATACAGAAGAGATGTTGATAATTCTCACCTGAAGGTACATAATGCAGGAAAGAGTTGGTGTTGAATTACAGACCAAGTACTTCAAAGAAAACAAACTGATGTAGTACTTGCATCCATGAAACGTCTTAAATAATCTTGATGTATTTTTTAGGGGACTCTAAAACTTACATAACTTGAAGAGATTTCAAACTTTGCAAAATAGTTCTCAATCGCCCAGAAAGTTTGACAAGTGGATAAAATATTGACAAATCATCAAACAGATTCTTTTCTAGTAGAATTAAGAGGTTAATTTCCAGTTACAATCAAGAGCAATTGATATTGTAATCTGGTAGGAAATAAGGCATAACCAACATATTAGTCTGACAGAATGAGTCGGTTTGAAGAGAAAAAACTGTGCTTCACCAATGCAAGGATCCAACTAGCTTAAATATTGCAACATTTGAGCTTTAAGAATGCTTTCTGTATCAAACGCTATAATACCCAACTTAAGAATATTGCTGAGCATGTAAGTTGCCTTGATTGGGCTATGGAGGAATACAATGTAGGTGGAACTAATAAACTCACTACTCCAACTGTCCCGGAAAATAATGGATTTCTAGATACAGTGCTAAGACAAACCATCTTTAGTTTAACTAACTTTTTACAAAAAAAGATACTAATAATATGTATGATATCAAATAAGTATCATTATATTCATCATGGAATATATTTTCATAGTATACCTATTTGATATCATAACTGTTGATGCTATTTTCATAATGACAGAATACATAATAATAGATTCAATGTCTATCGAATAGATGGCTCATGGCTGGATGTATATATTATTTCGTAAGAATTTCTAAGATTTATCTCTTTTTTCTAGCGTGTCTTATGAGCTGTAGCGTGGAGGCGTGACAAGAAGTTTCCAGTTAGTAATAGTAAGAAATACAGTTGTTTTAATGGATTATTTATTTAATTATCCTGTTGACGCTAACTTGCTATCACGTATGATTCCTGCCGACAACGATCTGATAGCATGGATATCGATGTCCACGATTGGTGGGAGGTAGTATTAACAACCAGGGAAAATATGGCACTATCGCTATCTCCATCTATATTTATATACTTAATAATAAAGAGGCAATACTTTTTCCCTATTTTTATTTTTTCATCCATCATCCCAGTCTTACCCCTTTTTCAATAACTCAATCGTCGTCTCTTAGGGCACACCTCTAACGGTGACTTATGAGCTAGCTCTAAGTATATTATATCATATTTAAAAAAAGGTGAGAGAAAACTATCTCTTGATTAAGAGCTAGCCTCTTGCACATACTCTAAAATCATATAAGGTTGTTATGTGAGGCTATTAATATTATGAGCTATATGCTAAAATTAATATCATTGTACAAATATTACTATTACTAATTCTCTCTTTTGGTGAAATTCTTGAGGATCTTCAAGCTGAGGTTTTTGGGCTGATCTCTTGTCCTTTCTTGGTCCTATGAGGCCTTGGCAACATGCCTAGGCTTTGCGTCGACCAATTTCCCGCGAGCACCCCCATCTCCTTCATTTTAAGAAAATCACGAAAACCCCAATTTAAGAGCTTATTTTTCAATATGCTGTCTAAGTTTTGATCTTTTGGAGGTGAAACTTTGTTAACACTTTCAAAATGTTCTAACGAAGGTGTGTGTAAAATTTGAGCTCATTTGGACTTCGTTTGATAGAGGTTTCCTTTTTTTTCCTTCTTGGTTCAGCGTGCTGAAAGCAATTAGTGTGGAAGTTCCGCGTTCGAGTGCTGAAATTCCACATCCTACAGGCTGAAAATCACTTCTGAGGGTTCCGAGGTGTTTTCTTGATTTGTTCTTGCTTCCGCTTGATCTTTTGGCTCCAATATCATTATTTCTCGCTCCTTTTGTCCAGTTATGGCACTAGACTTGATTTTGTGTTTTGTGAGGTGCGTCAGGTTGTATTCGGGACATAGGCCAAGTTCTTACAAAGAATTTTAATTAGCTTTGTTGACAATCAAATTGGGCCTATAGCGGTTTTAATAGGCCCATGCTAGGTTTGGTCTAATCTAAGGAAAACTCTATGAAACGGTGTAAAAATAGTAACACATTGGTTTTCCAACGGGATAAGACGACCCCTACTCCATATAACATATCGGGTACACTACCGATTGAGGTATCCAACATCCAATCTTACAGTTACATTTAATATCCTTTTTCCTTATTTCAACCCCATGTTATTGTCCATCTCTCGATCTGATGACCAAGGATGGCGTCCTAGGCTTGCCAGCTGACCTAAGGCAACCCGCTGATGTCCTTGCCCCGACAGGGTCCCTCCCGAGTGAGAGATCTGATGGTACCTTTGCTAGTTTGCTTGGAAACTTGCCGTTCTTCGTCACGCAAGTGCGATTGATTACCCTTTGCTGGTTTGTCTGGAAACTAACATTATTTGTCGCGTAAGGCGATTGGTTATCAGCTTGTAAACCTAGCCACTTTTCACTGTGAAAGCATGATAGTTATCTGTTGCATTCTTCGGTCCATGGCGACACAGACGATCTAGTCCTAGTTGGTGTGTGACCGATCTTTGTGTCAACACACTTTTGGCACCTCCACTGGGAATGATTACTTCAGCTCTACTTTGTAGCCGAATCTTTTTGCCCTAGCCATATTCTTGATTGATCTATCTTCTTGTGCTCATCGTTACTATTGCATCTGGCCCAAAAGGCTGACCGCATCTAGTTTTGATCCCTTCTGATCTTACTTGTGGTTTTGCAACGTGTTGCCCTTGTCATTGAAAAAATCAACATGGCGGTAAGTTCTAAGTCATGGAGTACCAAGGTCTTGCATCGCAATACTACTACTACCCCAAGGCACAACTTACAAATACATCTTATGATTCTAATAATTATTTTTGCAAGTCCAATGAATTCCCATGTTGGTGTTGCAAGTCATGGTAATACGAGATACTATGTTGCATCGGCTAATGCATATGTTGTTAATGGTCCTCATCATATATATCATAATTCTGGATATCATGTTCAAGAGCTGATATCAACTATGATTTTTCAAGTTTTAATGCTACTAGCAACATACAACATGCATATTCTTATTCATCGGCTACATGCTCACAATATGTGGTTTCACCACAAAACAAGCCAATGAATGTGAGAATTAGCTATGCAATAATAAATATCCAGCAAAATACTCTCAATTCTCATATGTTGCATGATATGCCAATAGAACAGAGGTTCCGTCTACAAATTCAGCATCATATGCAAATGCTAATGTTTATGATTTGATTTCCTATGTTATTAATAACTATAGCCGAATCAATGAAAACTCAGCAAGGTATGTGAGTACTAATGCTCATCATTTGGCTTCACATATTACCGATAACTATAGCTGAAGCAATGAAAATTCAACACCATATGTAGGAGTTAATGATCATGATTCGACTTCATCTTTAACTCATGACCATAGACAAATTAGTGAAACTTCAGCAAGCATGCATATGCCATCAACCAGCACCACA
This sequence comes from Saccharum spontaneum, assembly GCA_022457205.1. Taxonomy (NCBI): domain Eukaryota; kingdom Viridiplantae; phylum Streptophyta; class Magnoliopsida; order Poales; family Poaceae; genus Saccharum; species Saccharum spontaneum. The sequence goes on from CM039608.1 coordinate 40,992,007, forward strand.
ACATACTATTCTCCTCCTAAACCTGGAAGTATTAGGTGGCAGTTTGCAGTGGAACTTACGCTGCTTTTCTTACTCAGAGGAGAAAATATGATAGCTACTTTCTTGAAAAGGTAAAACAAGGTCAAGAGCATCTAGATAGTGATGAGATTAAAGCCAGAATTTTGCAAGAAGAGAAAGCATGTCAGCTGACACAATTGACACAGAAAGAGTTGTTTCGGATATAAGCGAGTGTTCGAATGACAAAAACTGAACAAAACTATATCCATTCCTAATCAATTGCATCTTGAGAAACAAGTCAAGCTGCGGGAAACATCGAAAGCACACGAAATTGGCTAAACTTGACTTTTTAGGAGCCAAAGGGGTTGTGTATTTATCTAGTGACTATCGTATTGTTCAAGATCCTCAAATTATAATTGAATTGCGTTCGGTTAACAAAAAAACATCAAGTCACTAAAGATGAAACCCCTTATGACAAGGAAAAAGTGTCTGCCAGCATTTGGTGGCTTATGGAGGGCCAAAGAAACCATCTTAGCAGGATCTAGGAACTGGCCTAACCGGATTTCTGCAGAGCAGTATGCAACTGGTTGTTCTCAAGAGATAAAGAGTGATGTCACTCAAATCAAAGACCTGCACTTCTCTGACATAATCAGCAAGGTACAACATGCGAGTATTTTACCAAAATTTTCAATCTGGTCAAATTGTTTCAATTGCTACCTCTATTAGTAATATTCTTGCTAGTAGTATCAAAAGACCAATTGAGAAGGGTATTTTACTTATCGATAATGAAATAAAATCAGATTATCGACCAACACATTATGCCTTATCAAGAGGCTGATAACAACATTTTGTCGAAGTTAAAGCTTTCCCCAATGTTTACCTCGGATTTGATATCTACATAGGTTGCTTTGCTTGTTTCAAATTCAGTTCATACTTGATCCAAAATGAGATACAAATTTTGTAACATATTTTGGGTTTAAAGATTTAGGACTAAGATTAAAAGATATAACATATATGTCGATGTTGGTTTTATGATCAATACTAAAACATCTGGCAAGAAAGAGAATTGCAAAGGTGTGGCCAATGGATTGATGCCAAATCCCCACAAAAGATTTGGCTAAATAAATCAAAGTACACCTTTGACTTTATCTTTTGTGATCATGTCTTTGATATTTTGTTGAAGAATAATTTTATTAAACTCAATGATCACAAAGTTTTGCCATCAATTCGAAATCTTGAAGAGCTTACACATTGCAAGTGGCATAATTCATTTGATAATAGTACTTCTAATTGCAATATGTTTCATCAAGTAATCCAATCAGCCATTAATAAAGGACGATTGAGATCTTCTAAAGCTCAACAAAATGACCAATTCAATTCAATTGGTCTTGATGACAAAAAAATTTCTAATCAGCTAGCATCAGCTGATTCACTCAAAGCTCAAGGCTCAAATGTCATAGAGAGAGATATGGAGCCCTTAAGTGGAGATGAAGGTCCAAGGGGCCCCTGGATGTTGCTTGGTTTAGAATATCCAACATTCCTTTTGAGAAAAGGTCCTATTCTAATGTGTGTATGGTGGCCTCAAAGGTGGGACTGCCCTTAGAGGTTGATAGAGACAGCTTGAACAAAAATGATTTTGTGAGGGTCAAAATTGGTTGTAGGGATGTAACCAAAGTACCTGCTTCTGTGGATGGGGTACTGGATTTTCACTTTTATGACTACTTTTTCCAGAGAGAAGTACCACAGGATGGGTTCACTGACTCATCTGGTACTAAATGGATAAGAAATGAAAGAGATCAGACGAAGGATGATTTCCCATCACCTAAGAAACAGAAGATGGAACAGAGTAAGCAGGTTGGCAAGTTCTTTGAGGTTGGTCCAAGCAAGAATTATGGTACTGACAAAGGTAAACAGGCCACTGGGAATGATTCTGGGACTGGGAATCAGCAGCAGGATGTTCCTGAGGAAGACAGTGAAGATGAAAGCCTTCTTATGGGTGATCTGGTTGCTCCTGGTTCTGAACAATTAAGGTTTGGAAATTTTGAAATTACTGAACTGAAGAAAGTGGTTATTAATGAGTATGGTTCTAACTTCATGAAATATAAACAAGATCCCTTGGTGTCCATTGAAGCTAAGAAAGCTATTTTTGACAGTAAGAGAGATGATATCTTTCAGATTGATGATGTTATTGGAAAATCTCAACTTAACATGGATAAGTCTATTGTTGTGGAGGATAAGGAAGAGGAAGTTGTAGAGAGAGCCGTTTCAATGAGTCCTATCAAGGATAGTCAAGGGGGGCCTGAAGTTGACATGTCTAGTCAAGAAGAAAGGCAGCAAAATGTGAATCAGGACATTGATTGGGATTTAATCCAGAAGGAAGATGAACATGAGGTGATGGTGAATATGATAGCAGGGGATACTGACCATGGGAAAAATAGCATCAAGGACAGCGCTCAAGAAGACAATGCCAATCAGGATATACTTGTTAAAGAGACTAGCCAGCTGGAAATGATGGTCGAGACAGCTCAAACTGATAAGGTGCAAGGACCTGTTGAGAAGCTCAATATCTGGGAAAATCAAGCAATCAAGTTACAAGCGGTGATGGAACAGGAACAAGGTGTGGACAAGGAAAGGTGGCCCACATGGCAGGATGTGAGGCAGAGCAAGAGGATCAGAGCCAATGACTCTTTTCAGCAGAAGATGGGAGATCAAGTTGCAAGCAAAAATTTGCAAGTTATGGAAGATGAAGGTACTTTAATCATTCACCAGAACTCCTTTGCAGTTCTTTCTAATTCTCATATTATTGATTTGGCTACCAAAATGGGGGTTCAATCTGAATCTATGTCTTTTGAGAAAATTGATTTGCTTAAAGATTTGGAGAATGCAAGAATGAAATTGGTTGAGCACTCTAGTGCTCCTGAGAATCAGGGGATTAACTTGGAAGAGAGTAATCTTCCCTTAGAGGACCAAAATACTCTTGATTGGGGATCTGATGAGTCTGAAGAGGAACCTCTTGTTCTGATTGCTAGTGTGAGAAAGAGTAGATCCTCTAAAAAAGGCAAAAAGAAAATTAGAGCTTCTAAGAAACATCCTGCTGATGTTTTTGTGGGCACTAAAGGAGATAAATATAAGGTTAGTCCTAGGTTTAATCTCAGAGACAGAAATACTATTAAAAAAATATTTTCATGATAGGTATAATTTGGAATTGCAGGGGTGTGGCTAAGAAAGGTCTTAGCTCCTATATCAAGGAGCTAATCTGGGATCATAAAGCTGATTTCGTTGGTATTCAGGAAACAATGAAGAAAGCCTATTCGGACAAATTTTTTCGAAAAATTGATAATAATAAGGAGTTTAGCTGGTTTTGGTCCCCCTCTAATGGGAAATCTGGTGGGATGTTGAGCGGTGTCAGAAAGGATAAGTTTGATGTGGAAAATTTTGATAGCGGGGATTTTATGATTATTGCTAATGTTTTTGACAAGAGCCTTAAGAAAAATTGGTCCCTGGTAAATGTGTATGGACCTGCGCAGGATGAATTCAAAGATAGCTTCCTTGCTGAGCTGTCTGAATTTTGTTTTAAGGCCAAATACCCCCATTCTGATTGGTGGTGATTTCAACATTATGAGATTTAGCTCGGATAAGAACAAAAAGTTCCATGATAACAATTTCTCTTTGGTTTTCAATTTGATCATTAATTCCTATGATCTAAGAGAACTGCCTCTTTCTGGTGGCAAGTATACTTGGAGCAATAACAGGAAAAATCCAACCCTTGAGAAGCTTGACAGAGTGTTAATTTCAAGTTCTTGGGAAAATGAATTTCCTTTATGTAATCTCAGGAAAATTCCTAGATACATGTCTGATCACAATCCTTTGATTGTGAAGACAGATCTCTCCCAACTAATTGGTTCTAGACCGTTTTGTTTTGAAAATTCATGGCTATATCATTCTGATTTTAAAACTAAAGTGAAGGAAATTTGGAATAAAAGAGTCAATGCTAAATCTGCCATTGATACATGGTGCATTAAGATGGATAGAATTAAAAATTTTTTGAAAGGTTGGGGACAAAGCCTTAAAGGTCATACCAGGAAATATAAAAATATTCTCAATAAGGAGTTGGAGATTATTGAGAAATTAGAAGAAGAAAGTTCTTTGGATGATGTGAGTTTGGATAGAAAGACTTTTATTCAATCTGAACTGTTAAGATTGATGGAGGAGGAGGAGAGTTATTGGCATAAGAGGTCCAATAGCACGTGGCTTTTGAAAGGTGATTGTAATACTTCATTCTTTCACAGGGTTGCTGATGGGAAGAAAAGGAAAAATACCATCTTCTCCTTAAAACACAATGATCAATTGATTGAAGGGGATGATGCCCTTGTGAAACATGCTACTCAATTCTTTAAAGAACTTTTTGGTCCTGCTGCACCTTCTAGTTTCCATATGGAACCAGGGTGTTGGGATCCTTCTGAAAAAGTTAATACTCTTGATAATGAGGATCTTGAAAAACCTTTTTCTGAATTGGAAATCAAAGAGTCTGTTTTCTCTATGGAGAAAAATACAGCTCCTAGGCCTGATCACTTTCCTGTTGAATTCTATCAACATTGCTGGGAGATTGTTAAGAAAGATTTAGTTGTGCTCTTTGATGATTTCTACCACATGAGGTTAGACATTGGTAGATTCAATTATGGAATTATAACTCTTTTGCCAAAAGTTAAAGATGCCAATTCTATTAAGCAGTACAGACCTATTTGTCTGTTAAATGTGGTGTATAAGATTTTTACTAAAGTCTTAATGTTGAGACTGGACAAAGTCATGGGAAAAATTATTAACAGGAGTCAATCTGGGTTCCTAAAAGACAGAAACATTATGGATGGCATTTTAGCACTACATGAAATTTTACATGATACTAGAATAAAAAAGAAAGATGGTGTGGTTCTGAAACTTGATTTTGAAAAAGCATATGATAAACTCAATTGGGAGTTCTTGGATGAATGTCTCAAACAAAGAGGTTTTGGTGATAAATGGTGTGATTGGATCAAACTTGTGATGAGCTCGGGTACTGTTAGTGTCAAGTTGAACAACTACACTGGTGGCTATTTCAAATCTGGTAGGGGGGTCAGACAGGGTGATCCTTTGTCCCCTTTCTTGTTTAATATAGCTGCTGATACTTTGGCCAAAATGATTTCCCTTGCCCAAAGAAACAAACTTTTCAAAGGCCTGGTACCTGAATATATTGAAAATGGTGTTGCTGTATTACAATATGCGGATGACACAATTTTGTGCATCCAAGATGATATAATCCAGGCTGCTAATCTCAAGCTGTTGCTATACTTATATGAAGATATGTCTGGCCTTAAAATCAATTTTTCCAAAAGCGAGGTTATAATGGTAAGCCAAGATGAAGCAAAAAGCCTTGAGTTCTCAAATATGTTCAATTGTACAACTGGAAAGTGGCCTATTAAATATTTAGGGATACCAGTGGCTGGATCTAGACTTCATGTTGCTGACTGGTTACCTATCTGTGAAAAAGTAATGAAAAGGCTTGATGGTTGGAAAGGCAGCTCCTTGAGTTTGGGGGGGAGATTAGTGCTGATTAATTCATGCTTAAGTAACCTGCCAGTTTATGCTATGTCTATGTTTTGGTTGCATGTATCAGTCATAGATAAGATGGACACTGCAAGGAAAAGGTTTTTCTGGCAGGGTGGTAACATGAAGAAAAAGTATCATTTGATCAAATGGAACAAGATCACAAAGCCTAAAAATAGGGGTGGGTTGGGAATTAAAGACTTGAGGAGAATGAACATCAGCTTATTATGTAAATGGTGGTGGAAAGCTGAAAATGGTGAAGGAATTTGGCATGATATAATCAGGAAGAAATATATGAAAAAAGAGATGGTTGGTCTTTTAGCCAAAAGCCCGAAGAATTCCCCTATGTGGAATGATTTATTAAAGGTGAGACATGTGTATTTGAAAGGGAGATCAATGAAGGTAGGAAATGGTAAAAATACCAGTTTTTGGCATGATAGATGGTGTGGTCTTGTCTCCTTAGCAGACAAGTTCCCTGATCTTTATAAGCTCTGTGTTGATCAAGATTGTTCGGTTGAATACATGAAAATGAAAAAGTGGAGATTGTCTTTCAGGAGATGGCTGCATGAAGACCTTCAGTGTCAATATAGAAGACTGCATGACATTGTATTTCGGTATGATATTAACTCTGTTAAAGATCATGCGATTTGGGATTGGGATAAATCTGGTGTGTTCTCTGTAAAGTCAACTTACAAATATCTGAGTAGGCATGATTATGGTCCTAATTACAAGATGATTTGGAAAGCGAAGCTGCCTTTAAAAATAAAGATCTTCATGTGGTTGGTGTCTCAAAACGTCATCCTGACTAAAGATAATCTGATAAAGCGTAAATGGAAAGGAAATAAGTCTTGTGCTTTTTGTAATGAGAATGAGAATAGTCGACACTTGTTTTTTGAGTGTCCTACAGCCAAGTATGTTTGGAGCTTACTGGCGTATGCTCTAGGTTCTGTATGTAGGCCAAACAGTATGGAACAATATTGGTACTGGATTTATAAGATCCTTCCCCAGACTCCCAATCTTTACGCAGTCGGGCTGGCTGCTGTTATCTGGGCCATCTGGCGTACAAGAAATGCTGTTTGCTTTGATAACAAAAGGATGAAATCTCCTACTGAGATTGTTTGTTTGATCTGCTCCTTCCTAACGTATTGGGCAGGTTTACTCAATGAAGGTGTGAAGGAACAAGTGATCCAGGGTGCCGAGGTGATCAAGTCGACGGCTCTCTACTTCCACAAGCAAGACCTGCAGACGCACACGCAGGAGGGGCATCAGCTGGTGCCTTTTGCTGGATAGAAATCCCCAGGCGGCGATCAGTGCTGCGCACCTGTTGAAATTGTGACAAAAAGGCGTTAGTAATGTTGAAGGCTCTGGACTTCCACAAGTTGGACTTACAGTCTAGCTCTCTTGAGGAGTTGTTTCTAGTTGCTTTTGCTGGTTAAGCTAGAGTTGTTTTTTTGGTCGCAGCTTTGTGTTGCTGTGGGTGAAGTGCCCGGGTTTGAAACCCCAGTTACTCTCACAGGGCCTTTTTGTTCTGTTGGTTTGTGGCCTTGTTCGCGGTTGCAGTGGTGGTTTGTGTCCATGCTTATGTTCCCTTTGTGATCATTTGCATGGATTAGGTCTGACAGTGGTGGTTGTGTGTTACGGTCCTCAAACTGTTATTTCTGTAATTTCGTTAACTTGGTAATGAAATTCGGTTTTACCGTTGTGGAAAAAAAAAGTGGAGATGAAGGTGTTGTCCAAAAAGTGCAAGTTGAAGATGTTATTGAGGATAGCAAGGTATGGTTATCACAACTTCAGAAGGCACTCGGGGGCAGGCGAGATCTCTCCAACTGAAGAAAAGGTCGATTGATCCCGTTGAAAAGGGAGAATCGGCTAAGCTAGTTCTGAAAACCGTCCTGGCCGGTTTTCACCAAGAAAAACCATCATCATGTGCAAACTGCTCCAACTCATTAAAGAAATTTGGATGATTCATCATTAGTGGTTGATGAGCTCTCACAATCTATGTATGAGCGATTGAGCTCTTTCCAATCAGGTTTGGAGGAGCAACAGCCGAAACCAACTAAGCTAGTTTACCCAACATCAGAAGGATCCTCTCATTTGAAGCATGTCTATCAAGATGGAGAGAAGAGGAGGGATGCCCATAGAGCTAATGGAGGTAAAGGTCATGGCAAGCACTAGAGTAAAAGGTTGAAGCTCAGTTTTTTATGAACTTATGGCTAAATAAGAAGGAAGGCGAAGCAAATATCGCTAATTGGCCAAGAAAGGTCCAATCGTCAAGATTTCCTCCGAAGCACAAGTCACAAGAGTGGAATTGGCAAGAGAATAGATCTCACGCAATAGCAACATATTCTCTTTTTGAGTAGCCAATTCCCATGTCATATGGACCATGATCTATAGGTTTTCATCCTTATTCATCTTAGGACTGGTTTGATCAAGGGCCACATGTTCCACCATATTTTTTGCCACAATACTGTCAGTATTTGATGACCAACAACCTATCATGGGGTTACACGGACAAAGTTTGAGGAGTTTCGGTGTATGCAGAACTCGGCGCTAAATGCGAAGACAATGATTTATACTGGTTCAGATGGCTAGAATAGTGTAATACCCTAGTGATGAGATCCTAACATATGGGTATGTTAAGACTTGGGATCAATGGTTCCCGACCGAGAGACCCCCCGACCGAGCCCTCTAGGATCGCCCGAGGGTTCGGAGGCTATACCCATCGTGTACGCTCGGGCGCACCCTCAAACCAAGGAACCAGGCCGAGTCCAGGCACGCCCGTCGCCTCTGCTCGGAGCTCAGGGGCTCGCCTAAGCCCCAGGCTCCTAATGGACGAGAGCCTAGACCCAGTCCTTGGCTCCCTTTCGACCTTTGGCGCCAACCAAGGCCCGACCGCAAGAAGACACGCCCCGAGCCACCGAGGCTCAAGGGCTCCTCGGACTGCCCCTTGGGCATGGCTCTGTCGGCCGCTTCCATGACATGGTCACGCACGGGGCATGACACAAGAAGACAAACTCCACGGCCTCCAGGGCCTCCTGGGCCTACGCGTCAGCCCCTCGAGCCAGCCTCCTTCACCACCAAGAAGTCTCCAGAAGGTGCACCTGGGGTAGACCGGTCCAAGCCGACACAGCCTGACACGTAGAGTGTCAAAACAGAGCAGCCAGACGACACCCAAGGCTTCTTCGGCTCCATGACATCACCACAGTCCACAGAGCACTGCTGCAAGACCCTCCTGGACTTCAGCGCATGTAGACCATAGACTCATCCCCCCAAACTGCCATGTACCCGACCTACCTCAGAATATAAGGGGAGATCAGATCTAGAGAGGGGGACGACAATCCTAGACAGATCATTCGATTCCTCACTGATTCGCACCTGCTCAGCACTGAGAGCAGAGCAACCCAGAGAGGGGCACCGAGAGCTCCATCACCGCACCCGTCGTCTTCCTCCTCTCGGCGAGTGGGAAGGCTCCACCGGCGGTGAGGCAACCTTAGGATTAGCACCAAGCTAACCCTCTACCAAATCTCTCTCTTCCTCCTATACACTCTATCGTAACCCCCCAATTTTGGGTGCTCTTGAGTACAAGGATCATCAACTACTAAAGTAGGACATCGATCGGCCCGAACCAGGATAAACCGTTGTGTCCCCTCTGTGATTCTTGTGTTCTTGAGTCCACCCGAGCCACCGAAGACACGCACTCTGACACCACCTCAAACAACAATGCTTGTCGCGGTTCCAACCCCGTTACAGCTAGCGCGCCAGGTAAAGGGCATTGTCAAGTGCAATTCAGGCTCTACGGTGGCCGGAGCCACCTGCCTCATCGCTGGAGCGAGCGGCATCGCCCTCGATGGCGGTGTCCGCTTCCCTAGCAAGTTCTTCATCACAGCCGGCGCCTTTGCTCTGGGCTAGGTCCTCAACTTTGGGAGCCTGGCCTACGTCACAGACTCCTACGGCGAGCTTCGCCCACTCAACGGGGCTGCGCCGACGAGCAACAAGCTCCCGGCGCTGTCCCCTCCGCTAGGGCTTCTGGGAGCAGATCTCGAGGTCCTGGCTCGATAGATCTAGCGTGGTCTCGGCCCAAGCCACACCATGTCAGACTACCGCCAGATGTTTTACATGTTGGACAACATCCATCACCAGATCACCACTGGCGAGGTACTCCCGTCACGTGACCACCTCTGGTACTACCTCCTGGACCTGCCTTTTGAGACCCAAAATGCGGCAGCGTCCTTCCAGATGGAGCTAGAGTACTTCATTAGCCGCGAGGTGCCATGGAGTGCCATCCTCTCTGGTGTGGCGGGTACCAATGGCCCAGAGTATGACTCTGACGACATCGACTGCTACGCCCTACTACCACATCGACCCACCGAGGAGGTGCCTGAGCTCACACCACCAGACGAGAGCCCCCGCAGCCGCGTGAACTACCTTCAGGAGAAGGCAGATCGCCAGCGAGCTCAGCAAGCGGACCTAGAGGCCGCCGAGATAGAGCTCGAGTGCCAAAGGTAGGACCTTGTGTGGCAACAAGCTGCACAACCCCTCGGTAATGACAATGACGCCCGCACGGGGGCTCCTAATGCCCTATGCTTCCCCCGTGCGGCGTACAACATGGCAGCCATTGCCTACCGCCTGGAGGACATCTCTGACACACTAGACCTGAAGACCCATGAGCGGCTACATGAGGCAAAGTGGCTCCTTCGCGTCTCCCTCGTATAGTAGGCCGAGAGTTTGGCTTCCCGACGCCATGCCGCATTCTCTTGGCCGTTCCAGCTGACGGCCACTGCCAATGGGGACCGCTCCGATGCGCATGCCCCGCCAACATAGGAGGGAGCAGTGGTGACTCCTCTAGCAATAGCTCTGACCATCCATGGGCTAGGGGCGCCAAGCCCTAGCAAGAACAAAGGCATGAGCTTTCTCCTCATCGCCCCCTGCACACAACTGGATTGGTGACGATCATGACGTGCGTGACACCATTGAGGCCAGATGCCACGCTCGAGCGCAGTCCCACACTCCCAAGCGTGGGGATGGGGCCATCGCCTAGGATCACTTCGGCCCCCTAGCATTCGGGGCCAGGATCCGGGCAGCCCCCTACCCCAGGCGGTTCTGGCCGTCAACACACATCTCCAAATACAACGGCGAGACCAACCCGGACCACTGGTTAGAGGATTACCGCCTCATCATGCGGGTCAGGGGGGGTCAGATGACGACTTTGTCATCTAGTACCTTCCTCTGCTTCTGTCGAGCTCGACCAGAGCTTAGCTCGAATAGCTCGAGCCTGGCAGCATCCGTTGCTAGGGCGACCTCCGATCTGTCTTCATCGGCCACTTCTAGGATACGTACACTCAGCCCGAAAACTCATGGGACCTCCACAACTGCAGGCAGAGGGCCGACGAGACAATCTGGGAGTACATCCAGTGCTTCTCCAAGAAGCGCAATGAGCTCCCCAACATCATCGACGCCGATGTGATCAATGCCTTCACCTGTGGCACAACCTGTGAGGCACTGGTCCACGCGCTCGGCCATGAGACCCTACGCACGATGGGAGCTCTTGGATGTCACCACCAAGTATGCCACTAGCAAGGAGGCTGTCCAGGCCAACTTTAGCGGCAAGGCCAAGGCCGCCGGTCACCTCAGTGGTGGAGGTGGCGGCGATGACCCAGCTTCATCCCAACGCCGCCGTGACAAGGACAAGGACAAGGACCGAAGCACCGTTGGGAGGAGATGGTGGCCATGACTGACCATGTCACCCGGCCTCAGCCCCATGGGTGGGGTATGCGCCTCAAGCACTTTGAGAAGGTGCTCGAGGCCCCCTGCCTGTTCCACAAGGGGCAGGCAAAGCTCCTCCTCAAGGACTGCGCCACCATCAGGGGCTACATCTGTGGCACCCTCACCCAATAGGGCAAGTCCTAGAAGCCTGCCTCGAAGGCCGGTGACCTAGCAAACAATGCCCAAGAGGAGGACACCGAGTTCTCCGAGGCCGAGCGGTGCCTCATGATCTTTGAGGGCTCCTAGGCATACGAGTCATGCTGGCAACGCCGCATCACTAAGCAGTCGGTGACCGTTGTTCACACCCTCGCCGCCCTGACGTGGCTCCGGGGGTCTCAGACAGCCATCACCTTTGACCAGGAAGACCAACCCATCCATGTTCCTCATCCGAGGTGCTACCCGCTCATGGTCAGCCCGATCATGGGCACCACGTGTCTCTCCGAGGTGTTGATGGACGGGGGCAGCGGCCTCAACATTCTCTATGCCAGCACCTTGGACAAGATAGGCATCCCATGGAGCAGCCTGCGCCCTAGCAAGGCGCCATTCTATGGGATCATCTCGAGGAAGGAGGTCGTGCCCCTCGGGCGCATCTGGCTCAACGTCACCTTCGGCCAGCCGAACAACTTCTGGAAGGAGACACTCACCTTCAAGGCAGTTGACTTCCCAAGCGTCTACCATGCTCTCCTTAGTTGGCCCTGCTTCGCCAAGTTCATGGCCATCCCCAACTACACCAACCTGAAGCTGAAGATGCCCGGCCCTAAGGGGGTCATCACCATCGAGGGCAGCTTTGAACAAGACTACTACTACGAGTAGGACCGCGTCGCCCAAGCTACCACACTAATCACCCCCTATACTCCCAACGGCCCTGGCCGTGACATAGGGAAGGCATCGGCGAAGGAAGCAATTGAGGCGGCGGCAGCGCTCGACCAACCGAGCATCGGTGAGGTGACCAAGACTCCTGGCGACAGCGATGGCTCGGTTGGCCCTCCATCCAGGCGCTCAGTCGCCCAGAAGGGGCTGACCGGATCGAGGTGAGTTCTGACCTTTCCCCATGAGGGAAGGCCATCGCCGAGCCATCTACCCAGAAGCTCAGCCTCCCGAGCCAGTACCCGCCTACCGACCTCCTTTGCCGGCCTACCTCTCCAACAACAAAAACCAAGATAAGTCCCGTCCTCCCGACCCCTCTGCTTTGTTTGTCTTGTTACTATCTCCTTTATCCCGAGCGACCTTAGCGGCTACTCGGCAACACCAAAGGAACGACTAAGCTAACCACCCGTTGCCCTCTTTGGAGGATGACTGAAGTAGAAGGCCCCCGAGCGAGGCAAGGATGGGACGGATGAAACAGGAGAACTGGGCGAGAGGTCGGCAAAGTGCTAACGGAATGGCCTCGACCACTGCATTACCAGCTATGTCATATTTCCCTTCTCTTGCGTCCATTTTGTTGCATTTACAGCAATCTCCCCGTTTCCTGATCCTTCATCGGATCGCATCACCAAGCCACATGATGATATGGGGGCCCCCCAGAAGGGGCTTCACCGAGGGTTCTAAGGTCATCCCACCAGGCTTCAAGGCCGCCTAAAAAGGTGCGAGAGACATTCACGGTCGGGTACTAGAAGCCTTAGTCAAGCACTCAGAAGCAAAACTGGCCAACCATCGAACGATGTTCGAGTACCGACCTCGAGCTGCTCGTGGTGACCCATCAAGGGAGGCAGCGAGCCCCTGAGCACCAATAGATGAGCTCGAGAACTATACGAGTGGCTCAGTCGGGAAGCTGAGGATCTCCCCTCTAGGGGACACGACCAGGGCATGGAACGACCGTAAACCTAGAGTTCTCACGGACTCACCTGCTAGTAGCACAGGCATGAAAATCTTGGCCACCGAGGCCATTGTCATAACAGCCCATCCCAACAAGGGACAAAAGAAATTTCATTAATAACTAGGAATGACCCGATTACAATATACGGCGGCAAAAACCGCTAGGAGATGTAGAGTGCCAGAGCCATGATTGGGCATCGAGGAAGGCCCGCCGGTGACCGGCCATGCAAGTGACCCGACCTCCCCCTGGCAAGGAGGCCTTCAGAGAGACCGAAGGGGGGTCGGTCTCCTAGGCCTCGAGGTCGATGAGCCACCCGCAGGAGGATCAGAGCACACTAAGAAGAGGCAGATATCTCTCAGCTGTAGCTTAGAGATTGGCCTTGACCTCAGCTACCTGAGCCCTTCGAATAGCGCCACGTCCAACTTGACCATAGGCCCAGGAGGACACGACACGATGCCCGGTCAACGACGAATGGCTCGGGTACCCCTAAGCCCCGCAGGCACCCAAAAGCCTACAGGGGCCATCGCCTTGCCCTCACGCCCTACTCCGTGCCACACCGACCGACGGCAGTGCGAGAGCAGCTCAAGAGGACAAGTCAGCCACCGTTTGCCTACACCGTGATGGACGCACTCCAGCATCTCCATAGAAGACCCTAGCCACACGACCACCTTGACCCTGAGTCATGGCTAAGGCCTCGTTGGAATCCTTCCACTCTCGTGAGAGCGATCGCCCGACGAAGGGAGCCAGGCTCACATAGAGAGAGATGTCGCACTTCACCATCGCCAAAGGCCACCGAGAGTTGGATCTGAGAGGAAGAAGAGAAGGAACCAAAGGAGGGATAGAAGGCACCGTGCCCCTAGGGCTCCCCCTTTATAGCCCCAATCGATGCGCTGTGAGCGGCTCTGGTCCCTCCGATCAGCCATCGATGGCTAAAGGGGGCCTTAGGGAACCGGCCAGGCGCCCCTTCAATTCCCGCAGCATGCCTCAGAGCTGTTGCATGATGGTGGCTGTGCAGTAAAGGCGGAGTCAGGAGGGCGCTGATAACAAGTCAAGTCCCCACTCCACTTTTCACAAAAGTGTGCCGCCCCCTCCACGCACATATTCTCATGGGACTTGAGGAGATTCGACTCCCCTTGGGCCCATCGGCTACCATCAATGGCCCGGATCCACGCGCACCAAGAGTCGTGGCCTCTCTTCCACTAGATTTGCTCCACATGGCCCAATGTCCCTTCTCCCAGATGAAGTAGGATGGTACAGGAGCACATGCCATAACTCCTTCGGCAGGCACGGCAGCCCAGGCGCCATCAACCGCTTGTGCAAAGCGTCAGCGGGAGGAACGCGCCCAGAAGCCACCTTCCCCACTGGCAAGGAGGCCCGACGGTGACCTCGGGGGCTGCACCAACTCCTCAGACAGAGAAGACCCACCCCCCGATCGATGGGCGTCTGGGCGGTGCACCCCCAAAACCACCCAACTCCCTGAAGTTGGGTGGGGAGCCGCTGAGCAGTGGGTTGAAAAGCTCTAGTTTGGTTTTGGTGAATTGATGCCCGAGGTGCTAACCCTTTGCTCTAAATGATCATGAGATAGGGTAGCACATTCCAAGTGGTGGAGCAAATGGTGATGATCATGATGATGGTGATGGCCATGGAGATGATCAAGTGCTCGGGCTTAGAAAAGAAGAAAGAGAAAAACAAAAGGCTCAAGGCAAAAGGTATAAGTGGTAGGAGCCATTTGTTTTGGTGATCGAGACACTTAGCGAGTGTGATCACATTTAGGATAGATAGCCATACTATTAATAGGGGTAAAATTTGTATCAAAATACGGTTATCAAAGTGCCACTAGATGTTCTAATTCATTGCATATGCATTTAGATTCTAGTGGAGAGCTAACACCCTTGAAAATGTTTGTGAAAATATGCTAACACACGTGCACAAGGTACACTTTTGAGCAAGGGTGGTGAAGTTGGATTTGAGGAGGCGCTGTTTGCAGCGATCGGACGCTGGACCGATGTGTCCGGTCAGTGGTGCCGAGGCTGCGGCGCCAGGGTTTAGTACCAGACACTGAATAGTAATTGTGACCAGACGCACAGGGCCTGTGTCTGGTCAGGTTGTGACATATGCTAACGTGGGGAGCTGAGAAGAGACAGAGAGGGCCGGACTCTGCCCTGAGTCCAGTCACCACCGAGCGGACGCGTCTCAGTCACGAAAAACACGTTCTGAAACCTCTAGGTGTAAAAATCATCGTGACTGAACTCTACATTGTAGAGCGTCCAGTCACACTAAATTATGCGTTAGGTCCCAGTGTGTGGACAGAGCGAGGGCACATGAGTGGGCGCGGCGCAGGTGCGTTCGATCCTGCTCAGCTGCGTCCGGTCATGACTTAACATTTGAGCACGATTGACTCGACCGTTGGAGATCAGCAGCTCTCGTTTGAAGTGGACATGTGGCAGCAATCGCACGACCGGATGTTGGGTGTCACACATCCGATCATTCTGATTGACGCGCTCGGTCAGTACGCAGAGACACCCCCTTTGAGCATAACGGCTCTATTTCATTGGGGGTCTATAAAAGGTGGTTGGCCGGCTCTTGCTCATACTCTTGGCCATTGTGCATTGCCTATACACCCTTGTGAGCCTAGCCAACACTCTCTCACTCACTTAGCTTGATTGGTTCATCACTTTGGTGAGATTGAGAGCATCCAAGTGCATTGCTTGAGTGATTACATCTAGAGGCACTTGGTGATTGTGTTTCACTGTGGATTTCACTAGTTACTCTTGGTGGTTGCCGCCACCTAGACAACTTGGAGCAACGAGGATTGTCGAGCAGAGGAAGGTGATTGTCTCCAGCTCTGATCATGGTGATTGTGAGGGGTTCTTGACCTTTCCCTGGTGGAGAGCCAAAAGGTACTCTGGTGGATTGCTCGTGGCTTGTGGATCCTCATCTTGTGTTGGCTGTGCGGCACCCGGTTGCGGGTTTATCGTGTGATGCCAATTAGCACATGAATCTCCAAGTGAGTGTATTGCCACAATGAGGACGTAGCTTGCTGGCAAGCAAGTGAACCTCGGGGATAAATCTTTGTGTCATCATTGTCTCCGGGTCTTCATTGTGATTGATTGATCATCTCTTGCCATGGCGGTATAATCATCACTACCTCTCTTGTATTTACATTCCTAGTGTAGCTAAGCTCTTTAGTGTAATTAGTTTTGAGAGCTAGCTTGTATCTTGTCTAGTGGTTCGCGAGGCTCTTTAGTTAGTCATTGAGAGCTCACTAACTTAGAGAGTAGTAACTTAGCTTTTTGTGTGGATTAGAGATCATAGCTACTAGAATTGTGGATAGGAGGCTTGCATCTTTAGTAGGCTAGCGCAACACTCGCTTCGCCGTTTAATTGACTAACCACTTGGCTTAAGTGTTGGTGTAGAATTTTTAATAGGCTATTCATCTCCCCTCTAGCCATTAGGACCTTTCATGGGCCCAACGAGGGCCTCCCATCTGAGCTCGGCACGCTCCCTGCGCCCTGACCTATGGCCACAGAAGGTCAGCCCAAGAAGGCTAGCCCGAGATGATCGGGGCCTACTACTGGAGCCCCCAGAAGGGCGCGGCGCGTCGGGTGATCAGGTGGCCCCGAGCCAGAGCCTAGACGCTCTCGATCACCTGACCCACGACAGGCTCTGACTGAAAGGAAGGGTGCCCTTAGGCCTAAGGTCGGTAACTCCCAGATGAGTTTATCGAACCCTTGCTCAGGCCACAGACTTGTGTGACATAGGACCAAGAAGGGGTCAACACCACTATCACTTGGCCTTGATAGCCGAGCACCCCCATCACACTTGGGGAAAGGGCCCCATGCAGGGCATCGCACTCTTGTTAGCGGAAGCCATCCCCCACCATGGCTAGCTCGGTCACCAGAAGATCGAATTCAGCCCTTCATCGCCATCACGAACTAGGCCAAGTGAGGCCACGAAGGGCTCGAAGGCTCCTGATGAGATCCTAACATATGGGTATGTTAAGATTCAGGATCAATAGTTCCCAACTGGAAGACCCCCTGACTGACCCCTCCAGGATCGCCCAGGGGCTTGGGGGCTATACCCATCGGGTACGCTCACACACACCCTCAGACCAAGGAACCAGACCAGCTCGGGCACATCCGTCACCTCTGCTCGAAGCTCGAGGGCTCGCCTGAGCCTCAGGCTCCTAATCGATGAGAACCTAGACCCAGTCCTTGGCATTCTCCCGGCCTTCGGCGCCAGCCAAGGCCCGGGCACAAGAAGACACGCCCCAAGCCACCGAGGCTCGAGGTCTCCCTAGCGCTGCCCCCTAGGCCTGGCTCTGCCGACCGCTTCTCCGACAGGGTCACGCACGGGGTGTCTCAGGCCCACGCGTCAGCTCCTCGGCGACCTCCTTCACTACCAAGAAGTTTCCAAAAGGCACACCTAGGGGAGGCTGGTCCAAGTCGACACAGCCTGACACGCAGAGTGTTAGAACAGAGCAGCCAGACGATGCCCAAGGCTTCTTTGGCTCCATGACATCACCATGGTCCACAGAGCGCCGTTGCTAGACCCTCCTGGACTCTGGCGCATGTAGACCATAGACTCATCCCCCAAACCGCTCCTGCTCAGCACCAAGAGCAGAGCAACCCAGAGAGGGGAACTAAGAGCTCCTTCACTGCACCCGTCAAGGCAAGAAGCAGAAGCCAACCCTAAAATCTATTAGGTGCCTAAAACCTGACAGGTGCAAATGCACCATGCCACCGCAAGGTGTTGTCGGCCACTCGCTCGGCAGGGTTAGGCCAGGGGCGTGACGCATCAGGACAAGGAACTCCCCCAATGGAGGCTCTAGGCCCACCTAACAGCCTCCCCAGGCGAGGAGAAGTGCTATGCGTGCCAAAGAAGCCGGGAGAAGGCTCACCTAGGGAAGGCACTGTTGTAGCAAATAACATTAGGTGTCAGCAGAGGCGTCATAGGGTGGTTGCGATTTTGTCGACCCCCTCTTACACGACAAAGAAGGATCCGGCGGCGCCATGCGACGAACACTAAAGCCTAGGGCGAGAAACCCTAGGACACATCACCTGATTTATACCCCCATGCCCTCCTCGGCATATAAGGGGAGGCATGGGCTCCTGTAGAAAGGATCCGCGAAACTTTAGAAACCAACAACACACGAGATTGCAGCCAAAGACAGATCAATTGACCTCTCGGTCCAGAGGCCAAGCAACCTTAGGCTAGCATAGAGCTACCTCTCTCCACTCTCTCTATCTCTCGATCTTCTTTGTTGTAAGAACTCTTGATTTGAGCATCCCTAAAATGAAGAACACTATACTGCTGGACATAGGGCTCAGAAGCCTGAATCAAGATAAATCACCCGTGTCTCTAAGTGTTTTTGAGTGCTCGAAGCCTAATTTTTTGTTTTTTGGCCCTTTTTTGAAAGTTTTTCACAAATATGCCCCTGGAGGTATGCTTTCAAATTCTAGACCCTCACCTCGGCGCCAGAGTAATTGGCGCCGAGCTTACATGTCTCAGCGCTAGAGTAATTGGTGCCTAGGTCTTCCGGCCGCGTCGGCGTCGACACAGACGTGGTGGTGACATGCCTGCCACATCGGCACTGTAGATCTTAGCTTCGAGCTCGACGCCAAGATCTTTGACGTCGTACCTCTCTTACCTATGGGGCCCTCCCTTCATTTCTATCTTCCTTTCTCTTTCTCTCCCGCTCTCTCGCTTCCTCTGTCTCCTGAGCCTGCTCGTCACCAGCGCCGCCCCACCGCCGCGCCTCGCCCCGCCCCGCTCGGCACACGCCCACCGCGCCCCTCGCCGCCTGCGCCCCCTGGGGTGCCCGCCACCCCACCGACCGCTCCCCGCCAGCGACCCCGGCCCCTGCTGTGCGGCCCTCCCTTTGACATAGCCTTCGCAGTCACCAGCATGTAGACAACGCTCACCTAGCCATTACACTCCAGGCACCGACGCTCTTGGTAAGGGCAAGGGTAAGACTAGGAGGCGTTGATGGAGGCTAGTTCTTTTAGACCATGGTACTTTCACCTATGGACTTTTAGTATGGACTATCATGTATTGCATGGACTATTACTGTGGACTGTATGGACTCTTATTATGGACTGTATGGACTATTATGAACTTTATGGACTTTAATTATGAATGTATGCACTATTAATATGCTCATGGATATGGTTTGAGATGAATGTGGTATATATTTGTATACCTGTACATGTTGTATTGTGGTCATATATTCATGTCATATTTGTGTATGGATTGCATAAAAAACAGGGAAAACTCTGCCAAAATTTTCTGCCTAAAGTCCATTTGTGCAGTACACCTATAGCATCTAGCCTTTTCAGTGATTCATCATTTCACCGTCGTATCATACATAGACTTTTACAGATGAATTGATTGCACGTACGAATCTAGCCTTTTTAGTTGAGCTTTCAAATAGGCTTTCAATCTAACTTCAAATAGTGATTGAAGTCTCTGATTTCGAATAGACTTTTCAGTTAAGGAATCTAGGCTTTCTAGTGTCCTTCGATGTAGGCTTTTTAGTGATTCTAAGTAGGCTTTCCAGCAGCATTTACAACACAATACAATGGCCAGTAAACCTGCCTCCGCCTATATATACACGTTGCGGGATGCATTGCTAACCAAAACCAAACTAGTATTTGCTTTCGTTGGAGTAGGAATGTTTGGAGGGTCGTCTAGAGGAAAGGGTTTTGGCAGTGGGAGAGGAAAGGGGGACGAAGGGAACTCCCATTGTGTGGGAGGGGTCTCTTGGTCCTGATTTCTTTGAGGAACCAGTGTACCATTTTTCGCCCGAGAGCAAGAGCGATTTCACCCAAAAATTGCCCTCTCAGAGGACACTATAACCGAAAAGAAGATTGGCCAAAATGCATACATGGTGAAGACTACTTAGTGCAGATGTTCACCGAGAGGATGGATGGAGGTCGTCATTTCTTCAAATGTCCGCGAGCATGGGTAATTTCTATTACCATTCATTTCTTAAATATGTTTCTTGATTGCAGTACAACTTACAGGATATACTTATTACAGTCTTCCGAGTCCAAAGAAAACTGTGGGTTCACTAGGTGGGTTGATCCTCGTCCAATTTATCCACATCATTAGTACATCTACTACCTGCAGGACCATATCTTTGATCTAGAAAGGAAAGTTAGCAGTGGTTACAAGGACAACAAAGACGACGACAACAACAATGGTGCTGGTTCACAGGAGCCCACTCTACAATGATCCATATTGCACCTGCCATATTCACAAGAACAAGGGGCCTCCGCTGCCACCCCCGCCACCGCCACCACCAATACTGGGAGGATACTGTGGAGAAGGTGCAACACAACTTGCTATGTGGCCACACTACTAGAAGGAACCTATCTTATTCACATGCTACATCCATGTGTTTGTTGTTTGGTTTAATTACCTAAGACATGTTAGGTTTAGTTGAAAGACCTCTGTACCCTTGTTTAATTACCTATGAGGAAGAAAAGGAAGAAGCCTCGGCTAGGAAGGTTGGGCGCTGATTTTAAACACTACCACGGCGCCACAGATCTTGGTGTCGTCCTCGACACCAAAGACTTCGGCGCCATGCTTGGCGCCAAGATCTCTAGCACCGAGCTGGCTACTAGGTCACCGCCACGTCTGCGTCGATGCTGACGTGGCCCAAGACCTAGGCGCCAATTACTCTGGCGCCGAGACATGTAAACTCGGCGCCAATAACGCTGGCGCCGAGGTGAGGGTCTAGATTTTGAAAGCATACCTCCAGGGGCATATTTGTGAAATTTTTTTAAAAAAAAGGGCTAAAAACAAAAATTGCATGCTCGAAGCCATCGGAAGCACACACATCGACCCCTGCTGAACAAGTCAATGCCTGTCGTGGTTCCGAACCCACAACATTACCTCATGGATGTGACAATTTAATTAATTAGCTTGCAAAGAAGGTAAAAATGTTGGCGTATTCATTATTTCTCACAATGGTGTTGTTTGAGATGCCAAGCCGATTAAACTACCTTTGACCAGCATTCAAGCCGAATGTGGAGTTCTCTTGTTTCCGGCTTGGGAATATTGCACTTCATGGAGGTGAAACATGTTGCATTCTTTAATGATTCTTTACTAGTGGAACAAGTCAGTGGTGTGTTTTAATGTTTGGAAAAAGTCTACTTAACCCTCTAAACTATCCGCTAGTGTCTAACTTACACCCCCAACTATAAAACCGTTTGTTTTACACGCTGAACTTTTCAAAACCGTTCGAAGTACACCCTGGAGCGGTTTTGGACGGCGGTTTTATTACAGTAACCATGGTTTATATATAACTTAGTTATAGATTTATTTAGGTTTATGTTTAGGTTTATGTTTGTTAAATATAAATAAATCTATAACTAAATTATACATGATCCAATCAGTATGAAATTTTTACTATAGTTCAAGTATATAATAATAACCTCATCATAAAAATTTCACCATAATTGGACCATAGAAGCTGTAGCTATGAATTATTCCAATTAATTACAGACAAAATTTGATTTTCTAACTAATTTAAAGCTACAGAAAAAATTTGTACTAAATCATACTATATTATATATTCATTGTGTAGATCTACTCATGTGGAGTCCAACAAAATTAGATTTTCTATTTTATGATTTTTCTGTGATTTACTATGATTTTTCAAAGACTCAACAGAAATAAATAGAAAAAGAAAAGTCAAAACGATGTTACTGTAGCAAAACCGCCGTCCAAAACCGCTCCAGGGTGTACTTTGAACGGTTTTGAAAAGTTCAGGGTGTAAAACAGACGGTTTTATAGTTTGGGGTGTAGGTTAGACACTAGCTGATAGTTCAGGGGTTAAGTAGACTTTTTCCTTTAATGTTCAAGGAGTGCCCAATGCGTATCTTGATAAATGCCTTACATCGCATTTTGCCAAATTCTAAATTCAGCATAGTTTAAGTCATGAGAACAGTAAAGCTAACATGTTGGCTCAACCAGCATCAGGCTTCGACGTCAAAGGGCGTAATTTTCATGTCAAAGATAAACCCAAGTGATGCCCAAGCAACGGCCGATATACGCATATCGCCCTTAAAGCAAGATGACCAATGTATACATCACCCTTAGATTCCGAATAGCCGATGTGTTGGACATCGTGTTGTTTGGTGCTTTATGTTTTTAGGTTTGTATAAACCTCATCTAAAAACAGGGTGTATGTTGACAATTCAAATTAGATGTATACCAGTTTTAATAGGCTCGTGTCAGTTTTGACTCAATCTAAGAATAACTCTATGAAATGACATATAAAAATAGTGCCATATTAGTTAATTTTTTAATGGGATAATATCACCTCTGCTCCATATATAAAATATAGGATACCTAGCCGATTGAGGTATCCAACGTCCAATCGATATAATTACATTCAATATACTATTTTTTCCTTAATCATTTTTCCAACTCCGTATTTGGGTGACAACCGGGCCATGGCACCTGCTACCTTCGGACACTCACTAGTCCTTCGCCAATACGGGCCCTACCTAACCGCGCCGTCACCCTTCGAGCCCTCGTCTGCTGGGATGGCTCAGAGTCCTCGACGCGTTGTCCTCTGCCGCCCACCACCCGCTCAACGGCCAGAGCATGCTCCCGCTACCCTGCGCAGTCGCCCCCCAGGCCTACTATTTGTGCAACCTGCGGCAGTTGGCCGGCCACCAGCGAGCGCTCGGTGGCACCGCACCATGCACACAGCAAGCCACGGCACGTGAGTCTCAAACTCTTTCAATTTGCATCTCTTCGGCTCAACTCTTGCTGTTGCGGCATTGTCTTGCCTAGTTCCGGGTAAAGTGATTTTGCGAATTGGTAGCTGGATGGTAGATTTGCCTCTCACCATTAGCAGTGAGCCAGTGAGTGGCCAAATTGGTCTCATTAATAGGCCTGTAGTATGGGTTAATTTGTGGCACTGAACGGTGAAGGATCCAAAGATTAGTAGCATGAAGTAGTTAGGAAGAGTTCAAGACATCATGAGCAAGAGTCTTAACACCATTACCATGGTGAAGTTATGCAATTGCAGGCTTCCAGCTGTGAGTTCTTGGAAAAGAATTCCATATATACCAAAACAAGAGAAAATTGAATAGAACCAAATCCTCAGTAATTTATTTCTTGTTGAATCTAATTTCTAGAATCCGATTGTTGGAATCTAGGGAACCAAACGGGTCTAAGACTCTAATCCAGTTTGCAGTTCTAAAGTGCAAGCATTCGTAGCAGTAGAATGCAGTCTTGTACATTTGTATCTATTCATCTGGACTGAAAATTGAAAGTAGAATTAATAATAAGGTAAACATGTATTTCAAGTAGCATATCAATTATAATTTTTTTCCTTAATTTTAGATATTTCTCTATGATGACACTAATGGATAGGAAAGAGGTCGAGTCTTTGAATAAATCCTAGGTCCGCCACTGCTACTCCATGATCGTTCTTTTTAGAGAGAAAGAGAGTTGATCCAATTTATCTCGAGTCTCTTGCTCAACATTTCTTTACGATCTTTACACTAGCCACAAACATAATTTCATATGTAACAAGCAAACGTTGGGCCGTGACAAATGCAAGGAAGAAATTGACAAGCGTGACAACAGCAAAGAGTAGTTGTTGTAGATACCTTGGATCTGATCAACTGACATGCCCCGTGCAATTTCCAAATGTTTTCTCCAAGTAAGTAAATCGGAGCATGTGGGCGCAGAAACTTTCTATCTGAGGGCAGCTCAACAAGAATGTGGGCCTGCAGTGTATTCTGTGAATTAAATGGGGACAAAATAGCGGCGATTAAATCTGACCATTCTGAAGCCATATTAAGGGCATGTGAAATATATAGGGACAATGGCAGCGATTGGAACTAGGTGGATCGGAGAAAGTTTTTGTCACATTTGCTGGACCTTTGGAATGCATCATCAAAAAGACAAAAACTATGTTCTCTCATGGACACTCCAGCACCGATCATAACGATGGCCAGCCTAGCGGAGCTGGGCTGGCTGCCAACTGTAAGCAAAGAGTAAAATATACGGACCATTTCTAAATTTGGCCCATCATGTCATTCGGATCCACAAACACTAAAAAAATATATTTTTAGGTTCTCAAACATATTTGTGTGTCATCGGTTCTAAACTTTCAAAATGCTATTTTTAGATCCCAGATTTATCTTAAGTGTCATCCATGTCTCTGGACTTACCATAGTGTGTCATTTATGTCCAGATAGATTCGATCTATTCCATATCATAATGCCACACATGCTACAGCGGTTAGATCCACACCTCATTTTTTATCAGGAAAGGAATTTAATGACAAATCAATTGTTCGTCTACCTTCTTCGCCTAAGAAGCGCTAGCTTTGGTGGTTTGGCCTTTTCGCCGCCACTACTAATGACATCGTGGCCCTTGATGTGGAGATGATGAAGGCATGGGGTGGGGATAGCAAGTTAACGATGGTGACGCGATACCACACTAGATTGGAATGCGGAGAGATGGGGAGAGTATGAAGATGTAGCTAGAAGAGGGAGGAGATAGCACGTAGGTCAAGCACTAGAGTCTAGAGACTGACATGTGGGTTGGTTGGAGCTCATTTGAAACTACATGACATATTGTAACAAGTTTGAGAACCTAAAAATAAAATTTTGAAAGTTCTAAATCTCGATGACATCCAAAGACAAGTTCAGATTAAAAATGTATTTTAAAAGTCTAGGGATATACTTAGGTGACACTGCAAGACAAGTACAAGATGCAGGCACGGTTCTGCTGCAGCAGCGGCAACACGACCCACGGAGGGAGCAGGGAGCACCCAGCAGGTAAGGATGAAAACGGACGGAAACGAACGGAAAATGCCTCTACCGTTTTCATTTTTATATTTTTTTGACGAAAACGGGAACGGAAACGGGATAGCCGGGAGCGAAAACGGTAGCGGGATAAACGGTAATATGAAAACGGGTAAATACGATCGGAAATAGACGAAAACGGACGATAAGCGGGAAGTTAAGCCAGAACTACATGCCACGTGTGACAAACCAAATACATAAACGAAAGTGTATATGCAAATAACAAGCGAGTCACTACCAATCAAATAAGCTGACATCATTAAAGCATGAGTAAAACCACAAATTACAATTAGGAAACCAGACAATATCACACCACGTGAACGAGTCCAGGGAACAGACAAGACGGCCAACACGATATCCTCCTCTTGCGGCCCAATGAGGCCGTGACATTAGCAAAGGGAACAGGCGAACAGCAGTCAGGCAGCCAACACCACGTCTTCCTCTTTCCAGCCCGTGACAGCCGCGTTCACCACTACCGTTCGAGTGGAGGCAGCGGCGTGCTGGCGCAGTTGCGGGTGCTCGAGAATCAAAGGCCGCACCGTCCGTCAGGCCGGCCGTCTCCACGCCATAGCCTGCAGTGGCATGGGGCAGGCCGCAGTCACGCCGCCGCCGTCGGTGAGAGGCAGGCAGGGAGCCGCTGTCTCCATTTGTGGATCCAATCCAAGACACGCTTGCGAGGTGGGTGAAGTCACAAAGAGCAGCAGCGGCGGCGGCAGCAAAATCGAGTTGCCCACGAGGGGAGGCGGGACATCAGCAGAGGGCGCGACATCAGCAGAGAGCACGACATCAGCATAGGGCGCGGCGGCGGCTCCGGCCTCCGAGGGCGTGGCGGCTCCGAGGGCTGGCGCGGCTCCAGCCTCCGAGGGGCACCAAGGCAGGAGCAGCCGAGCAGGACGGCTGGACGAGAACGGGAGGGGAGGACCGGTGGATTGGAGGAAGAGGAAGAGGACGGCGGACTGAGTCTGAGCTGTATCCCGGATTGAGAAAAAAACGGGATGAAAGCGGGATATCCCGGTTGAAAACGGGATACCGGCAATATGGACGGACAAACGCTCTACCGTTTTCGTTCCCGATTCCGGTCCACCTCGTCCCGTTTCCGTTCCCATTTCCATATTATCCCGGAAAAACGAAAACGAACGGGAAAAAACGGAATACGGTTACGGACGAAACGGGATTTATCTCGTCCGTTTTCATCTTTACCAGCAGGCAGCAGCGGTCCCCGGAGGCACGGATCGCCGGTCAAGAACAGTAACGTACGTACACTGGCGGGTGGAACCGGCAGAACTGAAGCCGGAGAGCATGGCGGCGGGCCGGCCTTGAGTGCTCTCACTTGCCAGGCATGATCAATCAAACACAGAAAATACTTTAAGTGTGATTAGAGACTGCCATGCTGGTAGTGGGTAGTGACACGATTTCAAACACGGTTTATGAAAATGTCATCAGATCTATTTCAAACACTGAAACAGGTTCACAGGAGACTTCAAATCTGTTGTAAGAAACCGTACATATTTACATGCGGTGGCGGAGCCAGAAGCTATTAGAAGCCTGGGCAATCTTCATTATTCAATGAGTATTTAGCTAATAAATTACAGTGTTATTCTTTCATGCAAAGGAAAATTTCCACTAAAATTCGCCGGCGAGCCCAGCCGGCCACCCGGGGTGGCCGGCGGTGGGAATTTTTTTACTTTTAATCCCTTTTTAAACAATATTTTAATAGTAATTCTAAAAAAATTATTTGTAAATCTGACTCTTTTGGTCGCGCCATCGCGCCGGGCGCGACTGTACCAGTCTGTCGCGCCACATGCACTGGTACGACAAGCCGAGCCACCGTGGTGTTCATGTTTGACCGATGCTGGCGTGGCGAACTTGGTACCCGCCCCGTCGCTGAGTCGCGACGGGCCTGACGCGCCAGGCGGGCTGGCGCGACAAGGGGACTTAGGTTTAGTCGGCCCGGCCCATTTCCTCTCTCTCTCTCTCTCCGGCCCCGACGCCCGCGGTTCCCAGGCGCCGCCACCACCGCCTACGCCGCTGTTGCATCCTGCGCCGCCGCTCCTCCACCTCTGTCCCGCGCGTGCACGTCTGCAGCACCCCCACAGGGTCCTCCGTCTCCTGTACCAGCACGGAGGGAGGCAAGCCCCCATCTCCAACGCGGTGTAGCCGCCGTGCCCGCACGGGCGCTGCCGGCCGCCAGCATCCCTTCCCCGCCTGCCCGTCCTCCTGCCGCCGGCCTTCACCACCGTCGAACACCTCCAGGTAGATGTTCCCTGCCTTGTTTTTTTTGATGGTGTGGCTCTTTATTTGCATTTTGGTAGGGTTAGGAAAATTGCTATGTGATGAATGTGTTATTTTAGCGTTCATTGTTAGTGTTTGATGTGTGCATTAGTTTTAGGATATACTCTACTCGTGGATTGGACGTAAAATTCTTGTTGCATGGACGTAGATAGTTGATATATGAACGATTTGTATAGGTATGTTTGTTTCATTTTGTGTCATGGTAGTGTAAGAGTGAATGCACATGGTAGGGTTTGGAAATGTGTAGTTGTTATTAGTATTGATATGTTGGTTCATCTTTTGTAGATGGATCGGTTAGTGCGATTGTTTCATGGTGGCAAAGTTAAAGAAAATGGGGAGTTTGAAAGCATGCAAGAACATGTTCAATTCTTTAGTACACCTCCTACCTTTGATGGTTTGGTTAGCCAATGTCGGGATAAATTTGGGTGGCCACTAAGATTGAGAGGTCGGTTTGACTGTGGGAAGGAACGAGCACACTATGTGTTGATGTGTTTGTCATGTGAGGATGAATGGAATAACTACGTAGAAGTTGTGAAGAGTAGCAGTGTTAGGTGCTTGGAAGTTGTTGTGGACAAGGGGTGTAGCCCAATTGTGGTGGCTATGGATGATAATGTGGATGTGGAGCCTGTAGAGAACCATACCCAAGACGAAGAGTTGCAGGCGGTTATCGTGAGACAAGTTCAAAGGTCATTGAGCCTAGTGCCTTGAATGATGATTTTGATGAAGAAACGTTTGATGAGGACGATGGCAACAGAGATGGAACACATGATATGGATGACATCGGAAGGATCGGAGGATGACGAAGTTGATGTTGCCTCCGTGGATGAAGATGACTTTACTTCGGGGCCAAGTACTTTGGATGATGTGTTGGAGGACGAGTACAGGTCTGAGCCTAGTAACGAGGATGAAAGTGATGGTTGTCAGGGAGGGTTTCTGAATGCAATAGGAGTCCTAGCCAATGGGTCATTGAGAATGGAGTACAATGACGTCGAATTGAGGCAATTGAAGGTTGTCCATGTCGAGATACCCTCAATACCAAATTTCATGGATATTAGTATGGTTGACCAGGCAACATGTGACAGTGGTTTGACGTTGTTGCCCAACGAGATAGTAGATACTGAAGAGGTGGAGATTAAGAAGGGAATGGTATTTGATACATTGGAGCATCTCAAGTATTTCCTGATGGGCTATGCTGTTCAGTTTCACAGGCCGTATTATGTGACCCACTCCAACAAGAACAAGAGGTACATGGTCCTTTGTAAGAATGGATGTCAATGGGGTCTATGGGCTCGGAGGCAGAGAAATGAAAAGTGAAAAATTCGCAATGTGAGGTAACCTCACACTTGTCGATCTTCGAAGCCGAAGGGTGTGCACGCCCAAAACA
This sequence comes from Saccharum spontaneum, assembly GCA_022457205.1. NCBI lineage: Eukaryota > Viridiplantae > Streptophyta > Magnoliopsida > Poales > Poaceae > Saccharum > Saccharum spontaneum. Next base: position 41,020,679 of record CM039608.1, read on the forward strand.
CAGCCCGTTACCTTGGTCGTCATCTTGTTGGCACGGTTAGAGCCGATAGTGACACATCTATTTCAAGCATGATCGAGACTATATTTGGGTTCACTGGTTATAGAGTGAACTACTCAAAGGCATGGCGGGCAAAGCAGCATGCTATAGAGTTGCTATGGGGCAATTGGAAAGATGCGTACAATTAAGTTCCTAGGATTCTAAGTGCCATGAAACACTACAATCCAGGCCTTAGGTGGTATCCTTATGTGGGTCGCATTGTGACGGACGTGGATGGTGTTCCGAAGCATGTTCTGCAGAGAGTTTTTTTGGTGTTTTGCTTAGTCCGTGGAGGCCTTCAAGCATTGTTGTCCCTTAGTACTTATTGATGGTACATTCTTGACAGGCAAGTACAAGAGTGTATTGATGATTGCCGTTGGAGTGGACCCGGACAATCAACTTGTCCCTTTAGCATTCGCTTTGGCTGAGGGTAAGAATGATGGCAGCTGGTGTTGGTTCTTGAAGCTTGTGTGAGACAGAATGTGCTCCATTCATCTCGGAACATATGCATGATCTCAGATCAGCATCACGGTCTGCTGACAGCTATGAAAGAGAATGTAGATGGACGCCCTCCTCTCGAGCATTGGTGGTCCATGAGGCATTTTACTGCCAACATATGGAGGAGGCAGAAGAAAAAGGAGGTAGTGCAGAAGTTGAAGTCACTATGTGAGTGTCAAATGAAGGAAAAGTTTGAAAATACACTTGCGAAGTTATAGAAGGTCCTCAATGCTAGGGCAAAGAGTTGGCTTGAGGATCATATGGCTCAAAGGGACAAGTAGGCTCTTGCATTTGATGCCGAAGGTCTTCGTTATGGCGTGATGACTACCAATTCTTCAGAATCATTCAACAAGATGTTCAAGGGTATCCGTGCAGTCACTGTGTTAGGTATTGTGGAGTACTCGTTCAGGAAGTACAATGAATACTTTGTCAATTGGTGGAACATAGCAAAGGCGTCCAAAGAGAAATGGGGTAGAGTCGGTAGAAAACACTTGGATCTCTCAGAGACGCTAGCTTCCAACCAAGTGGGAGAGGCCTTTGGGGCATTAAGGTTAGTGTACAATATCAGGTCAACTGGAGGAACGAACCCGGGGGGCGAGAAGTACGGTGGTAGGAATTATAGGGTGAACCTTGAGAAAGCGAAATGCTCTTGTAACATTCCACAACTCCTCCAGTTCCCTTGCTCGCATGTCATTACAACTTGCAGATGTAGGGGTCTAGACCACGAAACTGAAAAGTTCATGTCTCCTTTTTACCTAATGTCAAACACTCTCAAAGTGTAGGAGTCGAGCTTCGAGCCTTACCTAGATCTGACACAATGGTCCGAGTACTACGGGTTGGATTATGTTCCCGACCCGGACCTTCTGAAGACAAACAAGGGTAGAAGGAAGAAAAAGCGGCTCCGAGGACTTATGGATGCATCGAACAGGTATGGTGAAGATATGTATGGTTTTGGCGACTTTGATGAGGCACCGGTCCAGGTCTGTTGCTCGAAATGCCACAAAACCGGTCACACAGCTGCCACACATAAGAAGCGTAACAAGTCAAGCAAATTAGAAACACAGAACGGGAGTCATAGTGGTTCGAAACATATAAAGGTACATATGTTATAATAGGTCTTGCTTATACCATTCATGCATTTGTTCCTTGTTTTTTAGCTTATAACATGTTTCATTCATATATTGTAGATTGTAACATTGTCTTTATTTTATATTTTGTATATTCTAACATTGCCAGAAAACCCATTTGTTCATTGTTTTTGTAGCATGTACCATGTTTTATTTACTTTTTCCATATTCTAACGTTATCCCATCGTTTTCACAATTGCAGCATGGCGCACCTGCACTTCCCCCTTCTTGAGAAGTACTATGACAAGGACCACTGAGCACACTTGATGGTCGATGACGGTGATGTAAGTGATTTCCACACATTATTTCCTTTTCATGTATAATGTCTTACAAGGACCAACAGTGGGGCAGATTTCCTATTTGTGTAGTCACGTTGTTTTTTGCAGGCCTTGGGCCCGCTGCATCCCCGTACTCACCAACCGCTCGAGTGGGATGAGCGCTACACCCCCTACCTCACAAGAGCAGGAGCCAGTTTTTGGGGCTTGGCTAGAGCTATCAATGCTGGCCTCCCAGACATGGATGGTCTCCTCCTCACCGCCTTCGTCAACAGGTGGTGTCCAAAGACCCCATACCTTCCACCTACCCTCTGGAGAGATGTCCGTGATGATGCAAGACGTTGGCTACATTTTGGGCCTTCGCTTGGACGGTCTGGCGGTGACAGGCACGGTAGAGCCACAGAACTAGAAGGATATGGTGGAGCAGTTTACCGGCCACCGGCCACCCGACCCTGAAGAAGGGAAGAAGGAGAAGAAGACTTCGGGTGTGAGCTCAGCTTGGTTGCGGCAATGCTTCAACATGTGCCCTCCCCATGCACCTAGCGATGTCGTTGAGAGGTACACTTGTGTCTTGCTGTGGCACATGGTGGCACAGTTCCTGTTTCTAGACACTTCTGGGAACACCGTCTCGTGGATGGTCCTACCCTAGCTACGTGAGCCATGGGAGAACATCTGGCAATACAGTTGAAGGTTAGCCACTCTTGCTCGGTTGTATCGGCAGCTATGTGAGGGTTGTAGGAGGACCAACCCAAATTCCAACATAGGTGGCTGCACGTACTTGCTTTAGATTTGGATTTGGGAGCCCATTCCTATCATACGGGTGCATAGAGGCAGAGTTGCGGTAAGTACCTTTCATTTAATTTCTATATGTGTTTCATTTCATGCATGCACTATGTCAAATGCTTACAGTTGTTTTGTTTTTCAGGCTTAGACACATGGTGACGGTCGTCCCCCCGTCTGCTTTGGAGGGGAATTAAGTCGGTTCAGGGTCAGCCGCAATGGCGCTACGTTCAATACTCCAATGATTTGGATGTTTTAACTCCAAATCAGGTTCGTTCTACCACTGAGGCTTCCATTCTTTTTGTTCATAAAGTATCAACAAGGGAATGTACTAATAACACAAGTTACAGGTTGAATGGGATCTATATGATAGGCAAGACGTACGGGAGTTGAAAATGGCCCCATATATTCAGGTTGACAAGGTGTTGTGGCGATCCAATGTACCGATGATCTTCTACTATGTGGTCGAGCACCACTTGCCCCAAAGAGTGATGAAGCAGTTTGGTAGGAATAAAAATTTCCCTCTACAGCACGAGTCGACAACCTGTCAATTGCACGAGTAAGCTTGACTTTGCATGTATCATCACTCACCATTGCATGCATTGTACAAGGCCTCAAAATGTAACATGTGTCTTCCTTGCAGGATATCAAGGAGAAAAAGGTTCGGCGGCAACGACTAGCTTGTGAAGCATCAAAAGTACGTGCAAGAGTGGGAAGCTAGAGAGAGGGTGGAACCAACTAATGGGGCTCACTGTGTGAGCTGCGACTACCGTGAGTACCTGGCGTGGCTTCATAGGTCCACAAGAATCAATGTGCATCCACCAGTCTCGAGCATTCCAATTGATGAACAAGGGAGTGATGACGAGGACCCGTATGATGTGATGACAAGGACAAGCGTACAGCCATAGAGAGCGCCACTTCAGAACTACATGGTAAGCGTTTCAATTGAACTATGCATTGACATAGCTTAACTTGGAAACTATGTCAGTGTGATGAATATGCATGTACTCTAGGCAACTCAGCTAGCTCACCTTTCCAATGAGGTCGGAGTTTACCTTGGACGTGCAGCAGGGGTCGAGAATTCGTACCTTGAAGAATTTGCCAAGGTAATACCCCTATGCCTATGTATTTCAACTATACCCGGAACGATATGTAACCACTTCTCATTTGACATGAACATGGTTGTAGAAGGTGTTGACATCCTATCAATGGATGGCTCGCAAGTTGAGTTGCATGCGAGCCAAAGATGTACAAGTGCCAGCTCCCGCATCCTAAGGATGACAAACCTGTACAAGCCAAAGAGCAGCGATTGACAGACCGGAGAGCTCCCATGCAAGATGTAGGGATGACAAAGACAACAAAGATGGAGATGATGATAACATCAATGATCCAACGTATAACCAAGACGAGCTCATGGGTTCTCAACTTGCTGATGCTCCTCAGGGTACACAAACTCAGGTGCGTGCTCTGAAATTGAACCATCCAAGTTTTGAGTAATAAAATAATAAGATTGGGTGCCTCACCTCGAGATACATTTGAAAGGTCATGTGAGAACTAAAAAGCCTGAAATTGAACCATCCAAGTTTTGAGTAATAAAATAATAAGATTGGGTGCCTCACCTCGAGATACATTTGAAAGGTCATGTGAGAACTAAAAAGCTGCAGGTAGGATTGTATGTTCCCATGAATACAAATGCAGCTTAACATAAATAAACACCACTATCATTGTGTGTATGTGTAGTCTAAAAGTGACCCATGCTAGATTGGTAATCCATCATCAAACATAGGAAGCATATGTACTCTAAAAGTGAAAAGGACTACATGTTTTCTACCTTGTTCTTTACCAATAGGAGAATGTCTAAATAGGTACTCCATCTGAAATTATCTCATACACAGAAGCTAGATGCATGTTTCAGTGAAAACAAATAGGGAAAAAAGAGATGGAAGACAACACTATGTCTGATTAAGAATTTAAGAAGCTGAGATCACAATGGCAAATATTTTAAAAAACATGCTATCATTATAGATACCTATGTCTAATTAGTCTCTATGAAAAAAGATTATGCACATGAATTTGTAGGTGCACATGAATTTGAATTATTATACTCACAATGCAAAGTGCAGACCTTCCCTTGCTTCGTCATGTTACTTGTTTCACATCTCTGTTCTATATGTTTTATGTAGAGTTCGTCCCAACGCCCTCGACGAGGTCAAGGATGAAACGTGCAAGGAAGTGCCCGTGACCTCTCCGATGTCGGCACTCCTAATCTCCAACCGACAAATCGAGGCCGCCTGCATCGTCCACGAGAGCCCTTCACGCCTAACTAATCCATATCAAGCACGCTTTGTGCTCTATGTCCTCTTTTGTTGGACTTTGTCGATGACTTGTGAACTATGTGCACTTCGTCATTGGCTTGTGAACTATGTGCACTTTATTATCGTCGTGTATGTGACCTATGTGGACTTCATGTATGTTGGTCATTTGTCAAGTTGTCACCCATCTTGGGCATCTATGAATATGCTATGTACCTCAATTGTATTTCTATGTGAGCTAGTGTGGAAGAAATGGGGGAAAAAACCTAGGCCTATCTGTCGCACCAGCAAGGGTGGCGTGACAACCAAATCAGAACACTGTGCAAATGGTTGTCGTGTCACCCGCACCGGCGTGACAAGGACTCAACAGGCAGGCTAGACATTTCTGGTTTCCATGGCTGGCTGGCATGATAGTGGTGGCGCGACAGAGCCACACCGGTCACGCTGGCGCAACACTGTAATGCCACCTCCGCTGGCGTGACACTGTCACGCCAGCCAGCCATGGAAACCAAAAACATCTAGCCTGCCTGCTGACTCCTTGTCACGCCGACGTGGGTGGCGCGACAATTGTCGCACCAGCGTGGGTGGTGCGACAGCCCTGTCACACCACTTTGACCGGCGCAATAGTCCTAGAAATGCCAACCTTCTCTTCTCTTAAGTCAACAACAAGTGGGATTAGATTTGCTCTGGGAGAATAAAAAAGGTCATTTAGTAAGTTCATAACAATTTATGTAAAGCAAGGGGCAAAGCTTGTACGATAGCTAGCTTGGGCCATTAGCTCCAAGTGTGTAGCTTCATGATTTTTTTCCAAACATATGTCCTTAAAATTGTATTTTCTTCATTTTTTTTCCAAACATCAAATTTCTTGGCCATTTCCTCCAAGTCACGCTATTTTTGTGAAACCATTTCGTAAGTATTGACATTGTATTTTCATCATGCTTTACAAACATTGTTCACATACACCATAAGGAGTCATATCATAACGAGTTCACACGATAAGGAGTTCGAAGCATTGTTCAAAGGTCATCATCATCACTTACATAAGTGTTCCATCTAGCATATACAAGCACTAACACTAGTCTTCCATCTACCATGAACAATTACAACCAAATGGCAACCCCAAGCCAGTTGCAAAATATGTACGGATCTTGCTGCCTTTGCACAAAATAAGCAGCGCTATCATACCAGTCCTCCATATACCTACGTAATGCCACCATTATTGTCATTTGCAAAATATGTACTGCACCTTGTAGGCATCAGTTGAGAGGAAACACTACTCATCGTCGTCGTCGTCGTCATCACCATCGTCATCGTCATGGTCATGCTCATCATCATCGTCCTCCCCCATGGGTGCGGAGATATGGCCGTCGTTCGGTGCATCATTGGGAACTACAAGAAGGAAACAATGTTCGTTGCCAACAATTGTAAGAAGATGCACAAGTCGAAACAAATTTCAAAATCAATTACTCACATAAGCGACGGATATGCCTATGGGAAAATGCCATCTCCCTCGCATCCTCAGCCTCCTTAAAGTCGTAGGCCTCCTTGTTTTGTCGCCAGAAGCTCATCAACTCATCCTCTCTATTGTCGGTGGTGGCCTACGCCTCCTTCGCGCGTTGGTGGCCGCAGCTTTGCCCTGCCCGCCCTCATGGACACCAACGTTGGCGGTTTATACTTGCAACATAAAACACTAGAATATGAAACATATGGGACATACAGTTGCAACATGTGTGTAAAACATGTGCAACATCCAGATAAAACAATTGCAACATGCAAAAACACTTACCGCAACATAAAACTGAAACAGCTGAAACATTTGGAACATACGGTTGCAATATATGTGTGAAAACATATGTAACATCTAGATAAAAAATGATTGCAACATACGTCTGGAAACAGATGAAACGTTTTGAACAAACGCTTGCAACATGCTTCTAAAACACTTACAACATATGCAACATGTGCAACATCCCCCGATCTACTTTTGCAACATCCATAAGAAACAACTACAACATACCTTTGAAACGACTGAAACATACATTTGCAATATAGGGGAGGAGAAGCCTAGGCCAGTCGATTCCAGCCGTCAGCATTAGAGCCGACGGCACACGAGTACCACCGCCACCAGCGCCACCAGTACCGGGCTTGGTTCGGTAGCAACGGTGGGGGATGGGGGGCGAGGAGTGCCATGGCCGCCGGGTGGGGGGAGCTCGATCGCTGGGGTGAGAGAGGGCGCCACCAGGGCGGGGAGGGCGCCACGTCGGGGGGAGGGAGGAGAGCTGCCCACTCCCCTGCAACATCGCCACACCACCTCTATGGATCTCGCTCCTGCTCCATAGATCTCACCGGGGTGGGGAGAGGGCCGCCAGATGTGCGGGCGTTGGGGGCTCCCGGTGAGGGAGGAAGCCGGGCATTAGTGCGCTGCGGCAGAGGATGAGGAGCGCGAAAGGGGTAAGGGTGGGAGCAAAACAAGGCGTGCGGGAGTTAAATTTTTTTTTTTTTGCTTTCTAGATGCATTACTTTAACTATGTATCTAAATATAGTGTATATCATTTTTTTTAAAGAGACATAGTGTATATCTAAGTCCATAGCAAATTTGGAACGGAGGGAGTACTTGGTAATCGTTGCCTTCCTCCTCATGACATAGTGCATTACATGGTCCAGCTACGTGGACTCAAACGGATTTGGGTCATGGGCTCATGGCCCATTTACTAGCAATCCACAGGCCGCTCTTGGGCTAACTGGTAATTGACAGACTTCAGCTCATGGGCCAGGTGATTCAAACAGCGCTATAGCTGCTGGACGGTGGTGCCGCTAGGCTATTGCTCGTATCGACGCTATGCTTGCTACGGTCGCTACATCGAAATTTTAGCGTCGCAACGCAAATTGCTGCCCGCTCAAATTGCTAGCAGCTTCACCGTATTAAATGGACTAAAAAAACAGCTACGACATATATTCTAATTTCTAGACTTCTAGTACAGTGGGAGTATTTTGATCTGTAGTTGCATGCAATGCCAGATAAAATCCTAGGGTTTCTTTCTTGTGCCTAAGGCAATTTTGCAGAGAGCTTACCACTGAATATTTCCAAGCCAATATTTTCATGACACAAGAACTGAAATAAGAATTTTGATGGCCACTAAAAGGTATATCATTTTACAATGAACCTCTGAAGGTTAAGTGGTATGCAGACTGCAGTGCTAACAGCAATAGTTTCTCTAAAGATGACTTGCTTACTTTTGTTAGATGTATATACATGTATTACCTACCTTATAGGGTGCTCTCTGCAATTTTTACATACTATTTCCTCTTTGGGGCTTTGGAATACATTGAGTTACATTCTCTAACAACATTCAGAAGGCAACCAAAATGCACCAATTTAACAGCAGATGGTAATTGCAGCAAAATAGCATCCTCAATACACAGCATGTGTGCTATGAACAAATAAAACGATGATAAAAATAAAGCTCTGGATTTCAAATGGTATCAGAAACAACCCAAGTGATGGAACGTGAATATACAACGAGAAATGCTTTTGTACAGTAGTGCATGCTCACAATACAATTTGTTTCCCTCATGTTCCTTGGCTGAAAGTTTGTTCCTCTCGCCCGGCATTGCTCCCGGGAAGCTGCCTATTCCCAGCTGAAGAAACTTGTCGTATTACCTCAATCTGTTGAGCAACTTCTGACATTGCTGGTCTCAATGTGGGGTTCTTGTCACAGCAATGAATTGAAGTTTGAGAAACTGAACCAGCTCCTCTTCTATTGCAGTGTTTTCAGTAAGGAGCTTCTCATCGAATGCTTCCGATACCCACTCCGCATGGATGAGTGCTAAAACCCATTCGAGCAAATCTGGCTTGAGTTTTGGTGACTTTCCTGTGAGCATCTCAAGCAGTATGACACCAAAGCTGTACACATCATCCTTTTGTGTAATGTTGTTGTCGATAACTAGTGTTGGGTCACTGACAAGAGTTTTGAGGCCGTGTTCTGAGACCCGTGCCTCATAGCTCCCTGTAAGAAGAATGTTGGAGGAGTTGAGGTCGCCATGGGATGCTGCAGCAGCATTGGTTGAGTGGATGAAGGTAACAGCACGAGCTACAGATAGTGCAATGGCTGACTGAGTCTCCCAGCCTACCGGCGCCACATCTTTTCCTGGAAAAAGTTATTCCAGTGTGAACAAAGCATAATCTTCAAGTACAATCGTGGCATAACATAAACTAGATAGACAATATTTTGCAACAGAACCTTTTGCTGAAAACAAATCCATTATGTAATAGATGCAAATTTTCTTGATGATTTTTATTATGAATCTTGACATGACCTACTGCATAGTTATAAAAACCAAAGCCTATTTTTGTGGATTCAACTCATGAACGGTATATTACCATGAAGATTAAAAGCTAGGCTACCATTGGGAAAATAATCATACACCAGTATCATATCATCCTTCCTGTAGTAGTATTGTCGTAGTGGGACTACAAGCTCATGCTCAGTTGTTCCTATTGCTGCTATTCGTTCCTTGAACACTGCCTCTGGCACATCTGGCACATCTATAGTCTTCAGTCTTTTTACAGTTAACGTGAAACCATCACGCAGTACAGCCTTGTATGTCCATGCATATTTGCCTTTCGAAAGAACCTCGGCAGATGCTTCCAACAGTTTTTGTAATTCTATCCCTTGCGATGAACCAAAGCTGTAAAGTCTTGGACTATCTTCTCTCACCACTGTAACATCATGCACATCTCTATCTACTTCACTGACTTTCTGCGCTTGTACCTCTGCTTTGAGAACTTGATTTCCATGAAAGTTTTTGTCAGTAGGAACCATATTTTGGGGTGGTCATTTGCTTCTCCTTACCCAGCCAAACAAAAGTATTTTTTCTTGTGACTGATATTGAGCTTTTCTAAACATCCGAAGGCTTTCTACAACATCTTTCATTTCTGGACGTTTCTCTAGGACCATTGCTAAGCATTTTGCTGCTAGCTTCCCAATTCCATCAAGAATCCTCAAATTGTTCTCATCTGCAACTTTTACATTATAAAATTCCCGTATCTTCTTTTGTTTTGCTAGAGCTTGAGTGAAGTTTTCAATAAGAATATGGTTAGTTTTACCACCATCGACAGCCTTTCTTCTAGTAATCAGTTCCAAGAGAACAACTCCAAAACTATAAACACCACTCTTCGAGGTGAGGCGTCCGCTCTGTACAAACAAAGGATCCATATACCCTATACTCCCCAGTACACGTGTGGTGTATAAAGTATTATCCGTTGAAAGTAACTTTGATATCCCAAAGTCTGATATTTTTGCATTGAGGTTTTCATCGAGAAGTATGTTGGCCGGCTTAATGTCTCCATGGATGACTTGCCCATACATTTGTGAATGCATATAGCTTAATGCTTCTGCACACCCTATAGCAATACCCAATCGTGTTTCCAAAGATATGGAAATTTCACTGCAGTGAAGAATATCACTGAGGTTTCCTTTAGAGATATACTCAGTCACCATCATTAGTGCATTTTCACCTATACAGCAATCCATAATAAGTCTAACTAGATTCCATTGATTGATATGGCAATGGATAATTACTTCTTTGGCAAAGTTCTCCTTTACATTATGGATGTACCTCTTTACTGCAACTGAACTGTTATCATCAAGAACCCCTTTATAAACTTCTCCAAATCCCCCTTTCCCAAGGAGAGTGTCATAGTTGTTAGTGATTATTCTTGTTTCTTCTTCTTTGAAATACCTTATGTTGTGATTGTTATGTGCTGTCCACATTGGTTTGCCATTATCCTCAATGTATCCTTGTAGCTCATTTTCAGGCAGATCCATGTTATTCCAGTAGTAAAAACACCAACTATAGAAATCTTGATAACATCTGATACAGAAGAGATGATAATTATCACCTGAAAGGCACATAATGCAGGAAAGAGTTACAGACCAGTACTTCAAAGGAAACAAATTGATATAGTACTTGCACCCATGAAACATCTTAAATAAACTTCATAATGTATTTTTCTAGGGGACTCTAAGGATGCACTTGCAGAGATTTCAAATTTTGCAAAATAGTCCTCAATTGCTAAGAAGTTTGATGACTGAATAAAATATTGGATAATTATCAAATAGGTTATTTTCTAGTAGAATTAAGATGTCAATTTCCAGTTACAATCAAGAGCAGTTGACATTGTAAAATGGTAGGAAATAAAGCATAACCAGTATAATAGTATGATAGAATGAGTCAGTTTGAAGAGAAAAAATTGGGCTTCACCAATGCAAGGATCCAAAGTGGGCCTCAAGTCGAAACAACTCTGTAGAGTTGAATCCTAGGATTCAAGGACTAGACAAGTAGACATTAATTAAACTAGCTTAAATGCAATATTTGAGCTTCAAGAATGCTTTCCATATCAAGAGTTCTAATACAGAACTGAACTCTCCTTGGTTGGTCTATGGAGGAATATAATGTGGGTGGAACTAAACTTGCTACTCCCTTTCTCCCAGGAAAAAATGCAATTCTACCTACAGTACTAAGTCAAATCATCTTCAGTTTGACAAACTTTGTGCAAAAAAATTATGATATCAAATAAGTATCATTAGATTCATCACGAAATATATTTTCCTAGTACATCTATTTGGAATGGAATATATTTTCCTAGTATACTTATTTGGAATCATTACTTTTGAAACTATTTTCTATAAACTTAGTAAAACTTTGAATAGTTTGCCTCAGACCATATCTAGAATTTGCATTCTTTTTGGGACAGTGGTAGTAAATCAAAGGAAGGTGTTCCTAATTTAGGGGGTTACTCTAGAGTATTTTTCATAGTGACATGAGGTGGATAACTTTCTAGATAGAATACATAATAGATTCAATGGCTATCGAATAGATGGCTCATGGCTGGATGTTTCTATTCTTTTGCAAGAATTTCTAAGATTTATCTCTTTTTTTAGCGTGTCTCGTAAGATTTAGTGTGGAGGCTCCAAAGGAAGTCTCTAATTAGTAATAGTAAGAAACACAGTGTTTTCATGGATTATATATTTAATTATCCTGTTGATGCTAACTTGCTATCATGTATGATTCATGCCGACAACAATCTCATGGTATGGATATGGATGTGCAAGATTGGTGGGAGGTAGTATTCACAGCATCTGACCTGGCAAAAATTGGGCAAAAATTGGGCTTCTTTTGTGATCCTGAAGTATTTCTTTCCAAGCAAACTCCTCTATTCTTGTTGTTTCTAACATCAACAGGAAGCAATATGCATGCGAGAGGAAAGGAAAGCTGTGACAGTTACATGAAAATGTACTTTCTAAAGATAGAGAAACTGACATACCAAAGCCTCTAGAACAGAAGGATAAAAATCTATGTCATTTTTTACTGATTGGATCTTCCGTACGTCGTAAAGTCCTCCTAGAGAAGAGGCAAAACGAATGTAAATTTACTTGCTGAAGGAAAAGGCTGATGCCAGAGAAAGAACAGACGAGCATGACCTGAGCAAAAACCAAATAAATGAAGAGGATAATCTGGTCTAAAAGGCGGTAGATACCTTGAAATCTCATCAACGGCTGTGTGGCCTGCAATCTCCAGGCATCTTCTCAATGGAAAACTGAGTTTGCAGGGTTTTGGCTAAAGGAACTTTTTAGGCACATACTGAAACTTTGGTGCTTCAGTGGTTGTAACGCATCATTGACATCTATATATTCTCACTTGAACTCATGCTGAAATGATAGGCTTGTCTCAAACAGGTATATATTATCCTCAACGAGAATTCGAGGAAGGGATGGACGATGACTCAGACGAGTCAGGTCAACTAAAAGGACAAAACAAGAGGGTGAGATGTCCCAGTCAATAAGAAATGCAAGTTAAATGAGGAATCTCAGCCAGAAGGTATATCGTGTTTAAAACAAATTGAAGAACTCAACCACAATCACCCATGCCATTTTCAATTCATTTCACCCTAGTGAGGAAACAGAAATGAGGAAATGTCCGCATGTGCTCGGTTGGTGCAGATTCTTGTTAAGCCAGAAGTAAGCAGCAAGGAATTTCCAAAGGGAAGTGACGAGAGCTGAAAATACAGGCGCCGTTCTCCAGCAATAGCACCACTGAGCCTCCATCAATACCTGCAGGTCAATGTCGAACACGTTGGCCGTTCATCCCTAAGCCTGCTTCTGCTTGAGGACATTTCCACGAACAGGCAGTGGGCAGTGGACAGTGGGCACGATCGAGCGCGTTCGTTCCATGCCATGGCACTAGACTCGCACAGGCGTGCCTGTTCCCCTATGTCGCGCTCGCACACACCACTCCGGCAGTAATCAAGACCATCTCGATGACGCACGCGCGATAGAAGAAACAGAAAAGCGCTCAGCCGCTCGCTCACCTTTGCTTGACAGGAGCAGTCGGCCATGCAGCCAGCGACTGTTGCTGTCCATCGTCCATGTCCACCATCGCTGGCGAAGAGGAAGAGTTGCTGGTGCTGGAGCCAGGAGGGAGTCGCTGTCCACCTCCACCATCGCTGGCGAAGAGGAACAGCTGCTGGAGCGTGGAGCCAGGAGGGTCAGCCGGCCTCCGCTGTCCGCTCCACGTGACGAGGAGGCTCTAGCCTCTAGGTGGTGCGTCTCAGTCCAGTGGAGTCCGGCCCACTAGCTCTGTCCGGCCTACTCAGGCGCAGCTTCGTAACTTGAACAACGGTGATCGAGTTGGCCCAGCCCATGAAGAAGGCAAAACGGCCCTGACAAGTGATAAATGATAAAACGGCCCAGCCCACCTGAACGGCACCGTACATATTTTTAAGGCCTGTTTGGGACTGAACGAAGAATGCTGAAACCAGCTTCATCTTTTCTTCTGGAGCAGAGCTCATCGAGGTGTCGAGCTGGAAAGGTTAGGAGCAGAGTCTGATTACCAACGTGTCAGCGTACATTCACGAGTTGATAAATCGATGATTCCTCCGCAATCAGCAATTTGGCATCGCGTCTCTGTCGTCTCCATTGCAACTGGTTCCATCATTCGTGCATACACTCTGTTGACTCAACACAAAGCTCAGAAGCCAGAGCTGACGGTGATGATCCGAGGCTAGGCGCAGACTCATGCACCAAGCATGACATCAAACACGGCGCCATGCCGTGCCTCAAGCACGACGGCATGAGACTTCCAATTGCTCCTAACACCCAGCATTGCTTGCCTTGGGTTGGGGGCCTATCTGTCTTCCTTGCACCAACTACAACTATGGCTAAATTCATGGAAAACTTCTGCTCGCTCATGGACTCCACAGCACCGATCAATGGTGCCGTCAGTCCGTCACCAAGGTAAAAGATGTCCTATAGCCACACCAGCAGCCCTCTCGTGCGTCGGCCTTGACTGCTCTCACTTGCCACTTGCCAAGCGCCCAGCCACGCTGGTAGTGGTGCTATGGTACTGAACACGATTTGTGAAAAATACCATCAGGCATATACATTATACATATACAAACAGAGAAAATTGCTCTCCAGAAACAAACGTGCGGATCCCAGAAACATATGGCAAGATGAATGTTCCTCCTGTAAACAAGGCCCCTTTTTTCATTTTATACAGCCTTCAACTATCACCAGAATCTGCAAACACAAGCATTGGATACTAACACCTATATACTCCAGAGAAGAGTTTCAGCGTTGCCAGTAGGCAGTAGTAGCTAAGGGGGAAAAAAAAGCTGTGAAAACAGGTATTCACCTCTCGAATCCCCATCCAGAGACGATTTTCATCCTTGGTGCTATCCAGTTTTCCAGCTGAGGCCACCATGGGCGCAGGCACAGGCGCACAGGGGAAGCAATGGGACTCAAGTGCCTGTTCACTGTACTCAGGTCGCTGTGTCCACAGAGCAGGTGACGAAAAAATTTTCATGTCTATTCTCTCAAACCAAACAAAAAATATGCATGCCCACAGAACTGAAACTAAATGAATTTCAAGGAATCTGATTCAAAATAAGAGAATAACAAAACAAAATGATCATAAACAGATAAGTTCAGAGTTTAGTTAACAAGTGGGTCTCATCTCATCTTACTATATTATAAGTGATACCAGAAAGTAACAACAAACGTGAAAGTCGCTTTATCTAGTCAGCATCTGGTAACTTGAAAGACAATCAAGTCATTATAAAAATGCAGCATCACAAGAACACCATAATCCCCAATGTTTCTGTTATGGACGCTGTTGGGATCGAGAGGAGAGAGTCGAGGGAGCGGCGGCGGAGCTACAGTACCCGCGCGCTACAGTACCCGCGCGGGTACTGTTCACATGAGAGAGAGATGGAACGGCCGGCGGCTAGGGCTGTGAGATGCGCTGGGAACGCCGGCCGCGGGGCTTCGCCCACGGCCGGCAAGAGAGAAGGTTTTTCCTTCTAATCTCTTGCTTGATTAGATTGATACATCTGCTCTCCTTATATAGAGAGGATTTCTTGACTTACAAGCAAGGCTTACTTGACCCCTAAGCAAGCGACTAATTAACCCTAACGGGCTAAGGCCCAATAGGCCCTTGACTCTTCTAACACTACACCCCACCTGGACATGCAGCTCGTCCTCGAGCTGCAACTTAACGATGACACTAACGATGACTCCGCTAGACACAAATCTAACACTTAAAAACAAGCCTTTTATATCTCGGCTTATTTTATTGACCTGAAATAGACTACGACTCTTTATTTTTGACTCCTGAATATACGGCGGACACCCTCCGTGTGATGGACCTGCACGTGTGTAGCCACCTGGATCCCATGGAGCCCACCGGAACGAGAGGGGTGCATGGGTACAGCCACCTGGAATTAGTTGCGATAGCGACCAGCGGAGACGTCCTCGTGGCGGCCGGCGGTGGAATGCGGTGGCGCTAGGTAGTGCGTCCCCGCCGGTGACAAGGAGGCCGCAGAGTTGGAGGTCGTTGCGCGCGGGAAAAACACCATGCTCGCGCCTGAAGACAGCAGTAGGTCGGCGCGGTTGCTGGTGGCCGTCCCACAGGGCGAGGTCGCGCTTCGCTGAGCTGAGGTCGACCGTCGCCAAGGTCGCCTCGTGCATAGGCTGACGCATCTCCTGCAGCCGCCGGCGCGCTAGGAGGCCGCGCGCCGCAGCCTGTAGCCGCACCACCGCAGAGCGGGCGAGCGCCCACTCGGGGATGGGGGACGGCGAGGTCGGCCACTGGATCATGTGGAGGGGAAGACCCGAGCTCAGCGGCGGACTAGCACCCGCGGCCGGCGCGGCGATGGAGGGCGCGGGCAGCGCTGAGTGCGGCGGGGGTGGCGGGGGCAGCGACGAAACCGGCGGAGGCGGCTGCTGCGTGAGCCCCATCCACGCAGCCTGCAGGGCGATGATGCTGCGGCTCATCTGCGCCATGTTGGTGGACATCTCGGCAACCACGGCGGCGAGGGACTCCAGGGTCAGGGGAACGGCAGCAGAGGACCCCGCGGCGGCATCCGCCGGCGCGCCCACGGCAGCGGACAGGGTGATGGACGAGGACAACGTGAGCAGTGGCAGGGTGGTGGTGGGTGGGATCGGCGGCGCGGCGGCAGCAGTGGTGGAAGCCATGATCGGCGAGGCTCCAATACCAGATTGTTATGGACGCTGTTGGGATCGAGAGGAGAGAGTCGAGGGAGCGGCGGCGGAGCTACAGTACCCACGCGCTACAGTACCCGCGCGGGTACTGTTCACATGAGAGAGAGATGGAACGGCCGGCGGCTAGGGCTGTGAGATGCGCTGGGAACGCCGGCCGCGGGGCTTCGCCCACGGCCGGCAAGAGAGAAGGTTTTTCCTTCTAATCTCTTGCTTGATTAGATTGATACATCTGCTCTCCTTATATAGAGAGGATTTCTTGACTTACAAGCAAGGCTTACTTGACCCCTAAGCAAGCGACTAATTAACCCTAACGGGCTAAGGCCCAATAGGCCCTTGACTCTTCTAACAGTTTCACATCACAAGTTCCATGTGAAAGTTACTGAAGCTCTGGATGTGCATGGTGAGCAAGTTAATGATATATACACAAAATAACTGAGAAATGAGTGCAAGAGAGCCATCAAGAATAGCACAGGAACTTACTGCCCTATTCACACCTACAGCCATCACATCTCCCTTTGATACCAAGGAAATCTCCCAAACGGGCTTGGCCTCACAACAGCTGGCTGAGCTGAAACATCGGCTAGTGAGTGCCTTATAGGCCTGAGTCCGTCCTCCACAACCTGAAGATCTGTTTGTGTGATGGTTTGCTCAGCTTGCCCATGGACTGCCTCTCCGTGGGGCTGATGTCCAGCTGCATCGAACTGGTGGTGGTCGTCTGCATCAACATCGACTACAATCTCTGGCTGAAGTGGCTCAAATGGAGCAGCTACTGCAGGTGCTGGGGGACAACTAAATCTATTTGTCCTTTTTTGCTTGTAGGAAGGCCTGGGCTTGTATGAGTTGTGCCTGGATTCTCTAGGCCCGTCATATTCAAAAGCGCTCATAATCATCCCCATGATATATGGCGCATAAAACAGCAGGTCCTTCATGCCATTGCGACCTGAAATAATCAAATCTATCTCACCGAAGAGCAAAGCAATGATGTCAAATGGATGCTGCTTCACAATATGATATAAGAGGTTCCAGTTATGTCCATCAATATTATTTCCAGACCTGGGATAGATGGTCGACCAGACAATCTTTTTGGCTATGATTGTCATAGGAGAGAGACCACTGATTTGGCCAGGTGTGCAATCTGAAGCTGTGTACAGGATCCTTTTGTCATCATCACCAAGCCAAAACTGTGAATGAATCTCACTATGAACACCGCAAGGAATGCCAAACATTTCCTCCCATGCTCTCTTGTTCGTAGTGATCTTTCTGCCATCTGTCATCCAAGTTATGGAGCTCTTGTCCGTGCTGATATGAACCGTAGAGTAAAATTGTCTAATTAACTCAGTGTCCCAAGCACAGCGATAACTCATGATCTGCTCAAGCCCCAGAAAGGCACATCGCTCCCTGATACCAGCAAACTGATCTACACTACGAATATGATCCCAGTCAATCCACTTCATTTCAAATATCTTAGCACTCCTATAAATGGAGATGTACAAGTCCTGCTGCTCAATGGACCAGAACCTCCTGTCTGTCGCTGTCCTCTGCCCCTCATAGTGGTTAATAGTTCTGAGCCTCTTAAGCTCATCAGAAGGGGCCAGAGCATAATCCAAGGGCTTTCTTTCCTGCACTGGAGCAACTGGAGGCAACTCCTCCTCCTCCACAACCTCTATTATTGGCTCTAGGGCTTCAGGTGGCACTTGCTCCCCTGACTCAGACTCTGAGGGTGCCTGATCACTGTCTGCAGCATTACTGTAAAACTCAGGCTGCTCAGTTGGGCTGCGGTGCTCAAACTGTGAGCTCTCTGGCTGGTTTTCCTCATGTGATAAATGCAGCTGCGCCATCTCCCCCTCTAACTGCTCAGCCACCTGCATGAATGGAAACATATAATATGCACATAGTGGAACATGTGAGATATTAGCATACCCTGCACCCAAAGAAATGGGTGAAAAAGAAAAACACTCGCAAAGAAGAATACCAGACAGATATTTTTGGTAAATTATTTATAAACAGCATTAAAAATTCTATGAGATCAATGAACTAACAACTATCAAAATGAACAGTGTGCCCATTAGATGAGGCAAAAGATAATTTCATAGATGATAGAAGATTATTTGCTCCTAACTATCAAAGAAACACAACTTCAAGGATCAGTTATGTGGAACTAAAATTACTTGTGCCCTAAGTTTCACAGGCCTACAACCATGCAGAATGTTGTAGGTATGTGAAACTGAGCAGAAATAGTTGTGGTCTTGTGAAACTAATCCCAGGAGGTATAGCTCCTTGATAATTAGATGCAAACAGTTTCCGTTTTGTGATGAACATGTTGCAAAGCACCACTATCACCAATAATAACAACAGAAGTCAGAATGATAAAAAAAATACAAGCATGTTAACTGATAGATGCTTAGAAAAATATGTCATTACCACTGATTCCTTATCAGAAACCTCCTTTCGACA
>CM039608.1:41044724-41097974 GCA_022457205.1 Saccharum spontaneum
CAAGCCACAAGCTCCACTAGAGTATCCAATTTGCGAACTCCCACGGGGAAGGATCAAGAACCTCTTACAACACTTGGTGAGGGCTCCAACAATCTCCAATTGCGAGCTCCATCACCTCCGCTGCTCCAAGCCGTCTACCGTGTTGGGAAACACGGAAGAGTAACAAGAAATCCGCAGCAACTCGAAGATCAAGTGCCTCTAGAATGCAACTCTCAAGCAATGCACTTGAATCTCACTCAAGATGTGCAACCAAGCAAAGAAATGAGTGGAGGGGTTGTTCTCTAGCTCAAAGGATGTTTCTAGGTCTCAAAATGTGCAAGAGTTACCCTCAAACCCCGGCCACCATCTATTTATAGCGAAGGGGTACGCAGCTAGCCGTTACCGAACTACACAGTTCAAAACGAGCTGACCGGACGCTCCGGTCAGGGTGACCGGACGCGTCCGGTCACTACAGGACAAGCGTGAACAGTGCGCGTCAGAAGTTACCGTTGCCATGACCGGACGCGCTCTAGCGTTTGACCGGACGCGCTACACCTGGCGTCCGGTCAGAGTCCAGTAAGCTCCCACCGCGACCGGACGCGTCCGATCGCACGTGACCGGACACGCCAGCCGCGTCCGATCGGAGTCCAGTAACGATCCACTCATGACCGGACGCGTCCGGTCGAACGTGACCGGATGCGCCACCGCGTCTCATCACATCTGCCCTCCGTGCTGAACTCCTGGGTGCGTGACCGGACGCGCCGGTTCCGCGAAGGACCGGACGTGCCAGTCCGCGACCCTTCTCACACACGCGTCTGTCTGTGGTTTGAACTGACTGGACACGCCAGCCGCGTCCGGTCAATTCGACCACAGCGTCCGGTCACTGTATTTTCAGTGATAATCATTTCGGACTTTCGCCACCTTTTCTCGCCTCCGGCGCAATAGAAAATAGGCATTTCATTTCCTCGAAAACGCCTGAATCCCGCGCTCACAAGCTCGGCGGGAGGGAGAGCGAACCCCAAACCCCTTGCTACCGCTCAAACACCACCGCCTTCGCAAATGTGCCAACACCATCATGTGAAAAACACCATGTGCATGTGTGTTAGCATTTTCACAAACATTTTCAAGGCGTTATGTTAGCTCTCTACTAGATCCTAATGCATATGCTCAAGACATTGATCTAGTGGCACTTGATTCCCGAGCTAACCATGATTGCCCCTCTTGATAGTCGGCTATGTATCCTAAACCCGGTCAATCACTTCTCTACTTAACTTAGACCGGCAAAAGAAAAACCCTATGGCTATACCTTTGCCTTGCGCTCTTAGATCCTTCTCTTCCACTTGATCATCATGTTCATCATTTTATGTGCATCTCCACCATGATCATCATTTCATGTCCCTGCACCATTTCTTTGTGATCTTGTGGCCACCACTCCTTGCCACGTACACCTTCATCACATGTGTTGCTTATGCCTAACTCAAAACACTTAACACATGCATTAGCAACTTGGTGTCATTAATTACCAAAACCAAACTTGGGCTTTCAATCTCCCCCTTTTTGTTAATTGATGACAACCATCACAAAGATATGAAATAAAATCAATTTTCAATTTCGATAGTATTAGCTCCCCCTACATATGTGCTTTCATGAGTTTGGTTCAATTGTGCACATATGTATGGATTTGAATTTTGGGAGAGTTACTACTATCAAATTGATACTAAGGTATATAGAATGGACCTTTGAAGCATGATACCAATCGGAGTTGCCTTTATATACCATCCTTAGCATCAATGTAGCTAGACACCACTTGTAATTCATCACTTGTAAAGATCACAAACACTAAAATATCTCGTGAGATCAACATTATAAGCAAAGGTGTCTAGATACCACTTGTAAAGCTACTCTCAACAATTCATCATTCAAGTTCTATTTCTAGCAATCACCACACAAGCATGAATATGAATTTAATCTTTGCAATGCAACAATACATCATGTTAATGCACATTCAAATGCAACAAATAATTCATGAGCTTGCTCCCCCTACTTGTGTGCTCAATTTTTAATTTCTCTCCCCTTACTATATCTTTCTCCCCCTTTGTGACTTTTCTATCTTTGTGACTTTTCTCTCCCCCTTTGTCAATAATCACCAAAAAGGTGCCAATTTTAGTGAGAGTCAAGTCAATCAATATAAGGGAGTCCAAATTATAGTTCAATCTAGATCACTTGCCTAGAATATGTAATTCGGTTTGATCCAAGGACAAGCTTCTTCACACCTCATAAGGTACAAGGGTTATCTTGACCATGTTGAATTACACATCATGAGCTCATTTTCTAGATTTAACACTAGGTTTGCAAGCCCGCAAACATGTCATATGTTACCACTAGATCAAACAATCATAGAAGCAATAGTGGTACCATATATACATTAAACTCATCTGATTTTCATAAATGAGCCTATTTGTCATGCACATATGTCTATATGTTCTAAACATGTCATTAGCAAAGTATGAATGATATGCCAAACAACTTTACCTTGCTATGTCGGAGGAGAGGCATGTCATATAAGAATGTGGGGGTGCACTCATTTCAAGTTGGAGAAATCAAGTATGTTTAATTCATTCTTCAACTTGTAAAACCTTTTCTCATCAAGTGGCTTTGTGAATATGTCGGCTAATTGATCTTCGGTGCCAATGCTTTCAATGCTAATATCACCCTTTTGTT
This sequence comes from Saccharum spontaneum, assembly GCA_022457205.1. NCBI lineage: Eukaryota > Viridiplantae > Streptophyta > Magnoliopsida > Poales > Poaceae > Saccharum > Saccharum spontaneum. The sequence continues at coordinate 41,047,425 of CM039608.1, forward strand.
GATGGTCTCTTATGAAGTGATGCCTTATGTCAATGTGCTTTGTTCTTGAATGTTGAACCGGATTTTGTGTCATCTTGATAGCACTCTCATTATCACAAAACAAAGGCACATTCTTGAATTTGATTCCAAAGTCATTCAAGGTAGCTTTCATCCAAAGCAATTGTGCACAACAACTACCGGCACTTATGTATTCGGTCTCGGCGGTAGATAGTGCAACACTATTTTGTTTCTTTGATGACCATGAAACAAGGGACCTTCCAAGCAATTGACAAGTACCACTTGTGCTCATTCTATCAATCTTGCAACCACCATAGTCGGAGTCCGAATATCTAATCAACTCAAAATTAGACCTCTTTGGAAACCATAATCCAACATCATGAGTGCCCTTAAGATATCTCAATATCCTCTTGGTTGCTTTCAAGTGACTTTCTCTAGATGAAGCTTGATATCTTGCACATTTGCACACACCAAACATCACATCCGGCCTAGAAGCGGTGACATAGAGCAAACTTCTAATCATAGACCGGTATTGCTTTTGATCTACCATGTTGCCACTAGCATCAACACCCAATTGATCATTTGTGCCCATTGATGTACTCATTGGCTTAGCATCTTACAATCCAAACTTCTTGATCATGTCCTTGATGTACTTCCCTTGACTTACAAAAGTGACATTCTTCATTTGCTTGATTTGAAGTTCAAGAAAGTAACTAAGCTCTCCAATCATAGACATTTCAAACTCATTTGCCATCATATTTCCAAACTCTTCACAAAAGACTTGATTCGTTGATCCAAAAATAATATCATCAACATAGATTTGTAACACAAATAAGTCATTTTCAAGCTTCTTGGTGAAGAGAGTGGTGTCAACCTTTCCCATCTTGAACCCTTTAGAGAGAAGAAAATCCCTCAATCTCTCATACCATGCTCTAGGTGCTTGCTTCAAACCATACAATGCTTTCTTGAGCTTGTACACATGGTCGGGCTTCTTGTCATTTTCAAAACCGGGAGGTTGCTCAACATAAATTTCTTCATTGATGTAGCCATTGAGAAATGCACTTTTGATATCCATTTGATAGAGCTTGATATTGTGTGCACAAGCATATGCTAATAAGATTCTAATTGCCTCCAATCTTGCAACCGGTGCATATGTCTCACCAAAGTCAAGACCTTCAACTTGTGTGTAACCTTGTGCTACTAATCTTGCTTTGTTCCTCACAACCATGCCATCTTGATCTTGCTTGTTTCTAAAGACCCACTTAGTACCAATCACATTGTAGCTCTTTGGCCTCTCAACAAGTTCCCAAACTTGATTTCTAGCAAAGTTGTTTAGTTCTTCATGCATGGCATTTACCCAATCGGAATCCTTCAAAGCATCTTCTATTTTCTTAGGTTCTTCAAGTGACACAAATGAGTAGTGCTCACAAAAAGATGCTAGCCTTGATCTAGTTTGAACACCACTTTGAATTCCACCAATGATTTGGTCCAATGGATGATCTCTTACAATATTGGTAGGTTGGAGTATTGGGAGTTGGTTGCTTCCACTAGCTTGACCTTGATCTTGCACTTCATCATGAGAACCACTAGAGCTTGCTTGATTTGTATCAATTTGCACACTTTTGTTGATCACATGAATATCATCATCATCAACTTGCCTCGGCCTAACATCACCAATGTCTATGTTCTTCATTGCTTTTGCCAATTGATCTCCTCTCACATCATCAAGGTTTTGATCTTCATTTTGAGATCCTTGGGTTTCATCAAACTCAACATCATGAACTTTTTCCAAGGTGCCTTTAGTGAGATTCCAAACTCTATATGCCTTGCTTGTGGTAGAATAACCAAGTAAGAATCCTTCATCACATTTCTTTTCAAACTTGCTTAATCTAGTGCCTTTCTTGAGAATATAGCATTTCCAACCAAACACTCTAAAGTATGCAATGTTGGGCTTTCTTCTATTCAATAGCTCATATGGTATCTTCCTAAGCTTCCCATGGCAATAAAGATGGTTGCTACAATAGCAAGCCGTGTTGATAGCTTCACTCCAAAATGAATGACTCACATTGTATTCACTAAGCATTGATCTAGCCATATCAATCAAAGTTCTATTTTTCCTTTCATCTACACCATTGGATTGAGGAGTGTATGTTGGAGAGAATTGATGTCCAATACCAAGATCATCACACAATTCCTCAATTCTTGTGTTCTTGAACTCACTATCATTGTCACTTCTAATCTTCTTGATGGTAGTCTCAGACTCATTTTGCACTCTCTTGACAAAAGATTTGAATAGATCATGTACATCACTCTTGTCATAAAGAAAGAACACCCAATTGTATCTAGTGTAGTTATCAACAATCACAAAACCATACTTGTTGCTACCAATGCTAGTGTATGTTGTTGGCTCAAACAAGTCCATGTGCAATAGCTCAAATGCCTTTGATGTGCTCATTTCACTCTTACTAGGATGTGTATTTCCAACTTAATTGCCAGCTTGACAAGCACTACATGGTTTATCCTTTTCAAAAGTCACATCTTTCTAGCCTCTAACTAAGTCATGCCTCAAAAGTTTGTTCAATTGTTTCATTCCAACATAACCAAGCCTTCTATGCCATAACCAACCCATACTAGATTTGCTAAGCAAGCATGATGTCAATTGGGTCTCACTATCATTGAAGTCAACTAAGTATAAGCTATCATGTCTAAATCCTTTGAATATCACATTTGATCCATCAACACTAATGACTTCAACATCATCACTACCAAAAATGCACTTGAAGTCAAGATCACAAAGTTGTGCCACCGATAAAAGATTGAAATCCAAGCTCTCAACTAGCAACACATTAGATATGCTCATGTCATTTGAGATAGCAATTTTACCAAGCCCCTTGACCTTGCCTTTCTTGTTGTTGCCGAAAGTGATAGCATCAAAACCACTATTTTGACTTATCAATTGATTTGAACATACAAGAATCCCCGGTCATATGTTGAGTGCACCCACTATCAAGCACCCAATGCCTTCCTCCGGCTTTGTAATTGACCTACAAGATAAGATCAATTCTTTTTAGGTACCCAAACTTGTTTGGGTCCTCCAAGGTTAGTGACCAAGCTCTTTGGTACCCAAATAGCTTTCTTCTTTGAGCCCATCCATGGTGCACCAATGAACTTAGCATGAACACCATCTGTACCCTTGGTAAGTATATAGAAGGAATCAAACTTAATTGAGGATACATTAGCATTGAATTTCTTGTTCATACAATGTTGCTCTATGTGACCAACTTGCTTGCAACTTTTGCAATAGCTACCATTGTTCTTCACAAAACGAGTCTTGTGAGGAGCAAAAGCGGCCTTGCCTTTCTTGGGGTTATAGCCCAATCCCTCTTTATAGAGAGAAGCCCTTTGGCTACCCAAGCACATAAGCAAGCGGTCCTCACCACCATAAGCCTTAGATAAGGTGTGATTGAGCTCTTTTACCTCCTTAAGATTTTCATTCTCAACTATAAGTGTGGAGTCACAAGTGAAACCGTCACTACTAGATGAGGATGATGTAGATGAGCTACATGAAGGGTTAGTGGGAACAACAACAATAGGCTTATGAAAAGATTCATCAATTATATCACAAGATATGCCTATGTTGCAAGTTTTAGCTTTCTCAACATTAGTTGGCATGTTTTCACATTTTTCAACTAGAGAGGAATGAGCTTGTTTAAGCTTAGTGTGAGACTTTTGAAACTTCTTATGGTCTACCTTTAGACTCTCATAAGATGCCCTAAGCTCATCAAGTTCTTGCATAAGGTTTTTCTTTTCCTTAAGCAAGCCCTTGCACTCCTTTCTAGATTCTTTAAAGTGTTGAGTGTAATCTTCTAGCATAGTGATTAGTTCATCTTTAGTGAATTCTTCTTCATCACTATCACTATCACTAGCATTATCATGATCACTCTCATCGTCGGATGATACCTTAGCGGCCTTAGCTATGAAGCACGATGGAGTGTCGAAGAGGAAGACCTTCTCTTGGATGGCAATGCTAGCATGTCCCTTCTTCTTGCTCTTGCTGTCATCCTCATCATCACTTGAGGAGTCATCACTATCCCATGTAGCGACATGAGAATCATTCTTCTTCTTATGAGAACTCTCCTTCTTTTCTTGCTTCTTCTTTTGCTTCTTCCTCTCCTTCTTGATAGCATCTTCATCATCACTATCATAAGGACACTTTGCAATGAGATGGTCCTTGCTATGACATCTAAAACATCTCATGGTATGCTCATTCTTCTTGGATGAGTTCTTCCTCTTTCTTGCACGAAAGCCCTTCTTCTTCATGAATTTGCCAAATTGCTTGACAAAAAGAGCCATCTTCTCATCAATGTCATCACTATCACAAGAGCTTGAGTCTTCATCACTTAATGATTCAATCTTGGATTTACCCTTGGATGTGGTGGCTTTGAATGCCACACTCTTCTTCTTCTTCTCATCATCTTTTTTCTCATTTTCCTTCTTCTTCTTCTTGACCAATTCATCCTTCTCATCATCTTCTCTATATGAATCATCGGTCATCACTTCTTGAAATATTTGTTGAGGAGTTGAATCCTTCAATGTAGTCCTCACTAGCACGGTGATCAGTGTATCAAATCTCTTGGGCAAGCTTCTCAAGAACTTCATAGAGAATTGGTTGTCCTTGAACTCCTCACCAAGTGCCTTTAGCTCATTGACAATGACTTGCAATCGATGAAACATTTCAGGTACACTTTCATCATCTTGCATCTTGAAGTTTGAAAATTTTTCTTGCAAGATATATGTTTTAGCGGTCTTTGTGCCTTCGGTGCCCTGAAATATTTCCTCAAGCTTAGCCCAAGCATCATGTGCAACTTCTATGTTCTTCACTTGCTCAAATGTCTTATCATCTAATGCCTCATGAAGAGCACTAATTGCAATGTCATTGCATTGGAGCTTCTTCTCTTCCACCGGTGTAGGTGCTTACGGATTAGCAACCTCAAATTTTGTTTCGGTGACCTTCCACACTTCTCTATTGATTGACTTGAGGTGTGCGGTCATCTTAACCTTCCAATATGCATAATTTGTGCCATCAAAGTGAGGTGCCTTCTTGTTGTTGTTGATGTGCAAGCTTAATTGAGCCATTTCTTTTTCACCGTAGGTTGTTAGGCCTCAAATAAACAGTGCCTCGGCTCCGATACCACTTGTAAGGTCCAAATGGCTAGAGGGGGGGCGAATAGCCTATTTAAAATTCTACAAGCTTCACTAAACAAACACGTTAGTATAAAAGATGTCTAAGCTAATTCTAGCACTAGCTCGGCAGCCTAGGAGAGCACGTGCACGAGGCCGCGACGGGCGAGCTCGGCAGCCTGCTCGACGAGCACCCCTGGCTGGCGAGCACCCCTGGGTAGAGAGATTTTTTTAAAGGGGCGCGGATGGGAGTGAGCGGATGACGCCCTAGCGAGTGGGAAGCCGCGTCCGTCCATCCGGACGTTCTCCATGGAGCATTATCGTTTCACGTATATATGTTCAAACTTGAGATTCAACTCCTCACAAAATAAGATTTTCATTCTTTTTTTAGCACGGAGAGAGTACCACCTCATATAGGTTCATGTACTCCCTCATTTCAAAAATAATTGCACATCGCACTTCTCGAGCTAAGTATATAGAAAATAATATCAATATTTATATTTCTAAAAAATCATTATAAAAATATATTTCATCATCAATTTTATGATACTTGTTACATATCATAAATATTAATATTTTTATCTATATTTGGTTAAATTTTAAAATGTTTGACTCTATAGGGAGTAAAGTGTGCAATTATTTTAGAACGGATGGAGTAACTACTAAAGTACTACTTGTCCAATTGTTGAAGATTGGGTGGCCACCTATTTTAGCCATAATCCTAACTATTGATAGTTATAAGGTCCAAATGGCTAAAGGGGAGGTGAATAGCCTATTTAAAATTCTACAAGCTTCACTAAACAAACACATTAGTATAAAAGATGGCTAAGCTAATTCTAGCACTAGCTCAACTACACTATGCAAGCCGCCTATACAATTCTAGTGAAGCAAGGCTATGATCTCTAATACACACCAACAAGGCTAAGTCACTAAGTTACTTACTCCTAAGTGATAAAAGCTACACTAGGACTAGTACAAGAAAGTAAAGAGCAAGTGACTTGATTCTTATACCAATGATGTAGAGAAGTAATGCACTCGAAGAATCAATCACAATGATCAACCACAAGAGTAATCCTCGGCAAAGAGATGACACAAGATTTTTACCGAGGTTCACTTGCTTCCCGACAAGCTACTCCTCGTTGTGGCGATGCACCCACTTGTCGGTTCGCGAGCTAATCGACTATCAAGAGTTGAGCCCTCGGTGGGCGCCGCACAACCGCACACAATATGGGGATCCTCCAAGCCACGAGCTCCACTAGAGTATCCAATTTGTGAACTCCCACGGGGAAGGATCAAGAACCTCTTACAACACTTGGTGAGGGCTCCAACGATCTCCAATTGCGAGCTCAATCACCTCCGCTGCTCCAAGCCGTCTACCGTGTTGGGAAACACGGAAGAGTAACAATTAATCCGCAGCAACTCGAAAATCAAGTGCCTCTAGAATGCAACTCTCAAGCAATGCACTTGAATCACACTCAAGATGTGCAACCAAGCAAAGAGATGAGTGGAGGGGTTGTTCTCTAGCTCAAAGGTTGTTTCTAGGTCTCAAAATGTGCAAGAGTTACCCTCAAACCCCGACCACCATCTATTTATAGCGAAGGGGTACGCAGCTAGCCGTTACCGAACGACACAGTTCAAAACGAGCTGACCGGACGCTCCGGTCAGGGTGACCGGACGCGTCCGGTCAGGGTGACCGGACGCGTCCGGTCACTACAGGACAAGCGTGAACAGTGCGCGTCAGAAGTTACTGTTGTCGTGACCGGACGCGCTCTAGCGTTTGACCGGACGCGCTGCACCTGGCGTCCGGTCGGAGTCCAGTAAGCTCCCACCGTGACCGGACGCGTCCGATCGCACGTGACTAGACGTGCCAGCCGCGTCCAATCGGAGTCCAGTAACGATCCACTCATGACCGGACGCGTCCGGTCGAACGTGACAGGATGCGCCACCGCGTCCCATCGCATCTGCCCTCCGTGCTGAACTCCTAGGTGCGTGACCGGACGTGCCGGTTCCGCGAAGGACCGGACGTGCCAGTCCACGACCCTTCTCACACACGCGTCTGTCTGTGGTTTGAACTGACTGGACACGCCAGCTGCGTCCGGTCAATTCGACCACAGCGTCCGGTCACTGTATTTTCAGTGATAATCATTTCGGACTTTCGCCACCTTTTCTTGCCTCCGGCGCAATAGAAAATAGGCATTTCATTTCCTCGAAAACGCCTGAATCCCGTGCTCGCAAGCTCGGCGGGAGGGAGAGCGAACCCCAAACCCCTTACTACCGCTCAAACACCACCGCCTTCGCAAATGTGCCAACACCATCATGTGAAAAACACCATGTGCATGTGTGTTAGCATTTTCACAAATATTTTCAAGTCGTTATGTTAGCTCTCTACTAGATCCTAATGCATATGCTCAAGACATTGATCTAGTGGCACTTGATTCCCGAGCTAACCATGATTGCCCCTCTTGATAGTCGGCTATGTATCCTAAACCCGGTCAATCACTTCTCTACTCAACTTAGACCGGCAAAAGGAAAACCCTATGGCTATACCTTTGCCTTGCGCTCTTAGATCCTTCTCTTCCACTTGATCATCATGTCCATCATTTTATGTGCATCTCCATCATGATCGTCATTTCATGTCCCTGCACCATTTCTTTGTGATCTTGTGGCCACCACTCCTTGCCACGTACACCTTCATCACATGTGTTACTTATGCCTAACTCAAAACACTTAACACATGCATTAGCAACTTGGTGTCATTAATTACCAAAACCAAACTTGGGCTTTCAATAGTTTCCATAGCTACTACTAAGAAACTACTTTTGAAACTATATCACCTAAGACAATAGATCTTATGTGGGATCGTCCTGAATATTTTATTCAATTATTAATGGTGTCCTCTTCCTTCTAGGCTCTTCATCTTAGGGCATGCTTGGTTTCTCCAACAAGATTGCTTCGCCTCGTTCGGTCAGGTTGGCACAAAACACGAGAAGCTTGCCCAACCAAGTAAGCTAATTTGTCCATCTCAGCCGAGCAAGGCAAAAATTGGTCGCACAGACTTCGAGGTCTATAGGCAGGACATCCAAACAAGCCAACCAGCTTCCTATCCTCGCTTGGCGAGGCAATACAGTGATCTGCAAGAGATCCAAGCAGCCCCTTGCATTCCATTCTCTTTGCGAACCTTTTGTTAAGATCACAGCTCCGGCCAATTCTGTCTCTCTTTTGTAAGGTCCAAATGGCTAGAGGAGAGGTGAATATCCTATTTAAAAATCTACAAGCTTCACTAAACAACCACATTAGTATAAAAGATGGCTAAGCTAATTCTAGCACTAGCTCAACTACACTATGCAAGCCATCTATACAATTCTAGTGAAGCAAGACTATGATCTCTAATATACACCAACAATGCTAAGTCACTAAGCTACTTACTCCTATGTGATAAAGGCTACACTAAGCAAACTACACAAGGACTAGTACAAGAAAGTAAAGAGCAAGTGACTTGATTCTTATACCAACGATGTAGAGAAGCAATGCACTCGAAGAATCAATCACAATAAGTAAACACAAGAGAAATCCTCGGCAAAGAGATGACACAAGATTTTTTACTGAAGTTCACTTGCTTCCCGGCAAGCTACTCCTCGTTGTGGTGATGCACCCACTTGATGGATCACGAGCTAATCAACTATCAAGAGTTGAACCCTCACCGGGTGCCGCACATCCACTCACAAGATGGGGATCCTCCAAGCCACGAGCTCCACTAGAGTAGCTAATTCGTGAACTCCCACGGAAAAGGCTCAAGAGCCCCTCACAATCGCTTGGTGAGGCTCGAAACTGAAAGCATCTAGGCCCTGAGAGTTGGTTTCGGCAATTGACGACAATGTTGTATTACCATGACTAACGTGTGTTTTGCAGAAACTTTAGTAAGTTAGGTCATGGAGGTGATAACTGCTTTGGGCACCATGGTATTCATGCCCCTTGATGGAAATCGTTTCAGTTTTCAAAGGAGTGACGTCAAGATTAAGGACTGTTAGTTCCGGATGTCGAGGTGTTGAGTTACATTCGGAATAGTCGTTAGGATCTTAGTTTTCTCTTTTGGTCGTACTATAAAGGGGGGCGTGAGCGGGTAGCTTGACCTAGATAAGTCTTATGTTTAGGTGTGGTGCACACTTGTCAAACTTAGCACTAGGTAGCTCTAGAATAGCTCAAAGTTCAGTTGGAAACAACTTGGTTCAAGTTGCGTCGCGTTTCGGAGTTTTTAGAGGGTTTTTCCCTTGACCGGACGCGGTTCCTGGCTTGACCGAACGCGTCCGGTCAGTTCAAAACCGCGACTGTGTTTCGGCGCTGACGACCGGACACGGCCCTTGCGAGGACCGGACGCGGTGGTCAGGCCGACACGTGTCACTTGAGGGAAACCATCTAATCAGACGCAACAGGGGTGTGATCGGCGCGTCCGGTCACGTTCTAGTAAGGTCTTTTGACGACCGGACGTGTCCGGTCATCACCGATCGGACGCGGTCGTGCGTCCAGTCTTGTTATAGTAAGCTCCCTGCACGATCGGACGCGTCCGATCACCCCTGACCGGCGCGTCCGGTCACTCAGCCGAAATTTTAGAATTTCGACCGTTACGAGCGACCGGCGCGTCCGGTCACCTCGTATTTTGCTGAGTTGCCAGGTAACGTTTGGTTTCGACTGTGGGGTGTATAAATACATCCCCACCACCTCTTTTAGAGGTCTCTTGCTCATTTGTTCAGCTGAGAAACACCTTTGGAGTGCAAGGGAGTGCAAGAGCTCTAGTGAGGAGTGTGATTTGAGATCAAAGCTTGAGAGTTCCTCACTAGTGATTAGAGAGTAGCAAGTGTGCATTCTCCTTCTCATTAGGCTCATTGTGGTCAAGTGAGAGTTCTAGCTTGTTACTCTTGGTGATCGCCATCACCTAGACGGCTTGGTGGTGATTGGGAGTTTGGTGATCATCCGGCGGAGCTTGTGGATGACCCAACTCATCTTGTGAGCGGTTTTGGGTGATTCACCGTGACGGAGTGTCGAAGAATCAGCCCGTAGAGAGCACTTGATCCTTGCACGGATCAAGGGGGAGCTACACCCTTGCGTGGGTGCTCCAACGAGGACTAGTGGGGAGTGGCGACTCTCCGATACCTCGGAAAAACATCGCCGTGTTCCTCGCCCTTACTTTCAAGCATTTACATTCTTGTATTTACTTTCATTGCTTGATTTACTTTCCTAGAATTGCCATGCTAGACTAGGATTGGAAACTAGGGTGCAAAACTTTTACCGGTAGAATCTCTAGGAACACAAGTAGGCACTAGGGGTGAATTCCGGCTTGTAGGATTTAATTCTTGCAATTAATTTTTAGAGAAGCCCAATTCACCCCCCTCTTGGGCATCTTGATCCTTTCAGAAACAATTTCCTATCATGAGCTCAACACCACCGCTGCTCCAAGCCGTCTAGGGTGTCGGGAAACACCCAAGAGTAACGAGCAATCCGTAGCAAACTCAAGAATCAAGTGCCACTAGATGCAACTCTCAATGCAATACACTTGAATCTCACTCAATCTCTCTAGAGTATGCAACCAAGCAAGGAGATGAGTGGAGGGAGTGTTCTCTAGCTCAAAGTGTGCCTCAATATCTCAAATTTGCAAGAGAGAACCCCCAAGGACCGGCCACCTCTTATTTATAGCGAATAGAAAAGCCACTAGCCGTTATACCCTTCACTGGGCAATTTTCGGGGGTGATAGACGCTGCACAGTAGCGTCTGTCGCCAAACCGACAGACGCTACAGGTGCGTTTGTTGCACCACCGAGCGACCATGTGTCCCGACCGTTGGAGTTTACCGCGCTCGCGCTCTACGCGTCAGACGCGTCCTAGGCTTCACGACCCAGCGTTTGTCGCGGGCGACAGACGCGTCCGACGCTCCGCACCCTCAGCGTCCATCGCGCAACAGACGCTGTCTAGTAAGGATGTTTTCGCTCGAGTTTGTCAGACGCGTACGCCGCAAGGCCGACAGACGCGGCGTCGAGTGTCTGTCGCTCACGCTCACGCGAGCCCGCGCAGTTCCACAGCGTCAGACGTTGGAACAGTGCGCGAGGCCGCGTCTGTTGCCTTCGCGATAGCGCGTCTGTTGCGCTCACGCGCATAGGCCGAGCTAGGGTGGCCCAACAGACGCTGATGTCAGCGTCTGTTGCTCCCGGCTCGCGCATCTGTCGCGTGTATCTCGGCGATACTTCGTCGTTTTCTCGTTCCGCTTGATCGCCCTTGTCACTTATGAGCTACTCTCTATATGTGTATCACTAAAACACATGTTTTAGCTCATAAAACACCTCCGTGCTTTCACAACTTTTTCAACCTCCGGCGCAATTGAAAATAGGCATTTCATTTCCCCGAAAATGCCTGAATCCCGTGCTCGCAAGCTCGGCGAGAGGGAGAGCGAACCCCAAACCCCTCACTACCGCTCAAACACCGCCGCCTTCGCAAATGTGCCAACACCATCATGTGAAAATCACCATGTGCATGTGTGTTAGCATTTTCACAATCATTTTCTAAGGCGATATGTTAGCTTTCTACTAGATCCTAATGCATATGCTCAAGAAGATGACCTAGTAGCACTTGATCCATGAGCTAACCGTGATTGCCTCTCTTGATAGTCGGCTATCAATCCTAAACCCGGTCAATCACTTCTCTACTCATCTTAGACCGGCAAAAGTGAACCCTATGATTATACATTTGCCTTGATCACTTTATTTCATGTCCATCTCCTCATGCTTGATCATCATGACCATCATTTCATGTCCATGCACCATCTCTTTGTGATCTTGTGGCCACCACTCCATGCCACATGCACCTTCATCACATGTGTTGCTTATGTCTAACTTAAACCACTTAACACATGGCATTAGCAACTTGGTGTCATTAATTACCAAAACCAAACTTAGGCTTTCATCTTTCTTAGCTCTAACAAACACTTGTTCGCATTCATGATCAAAGTTTTGAAAATCGACGATTACGACGCGCCTAGTCACGAGGCTTTGGCCTGGCACCTAGACTAGGGGGTTTGTCGGGCCTCAAGTCGAGCGGAGAAGGATAAGGGGGAGAAGGGGGAGAGAAAGTCGTGGCATACTCGCCTCGACCTCCACCGGGAAGCAGGTCCCGTCGGCTGCGTTGCTCGCGACTTGCCTGGAAGTTGCTCGCCTGGCAAGACCCGCCGGCGACGCGGCTCGTGCTCCTCCCCGCCGGCGACGCCTCCCCTGCTCCTCTCCGTCGGTGACGCGGGTCGTCCTCCTCCCCGCCTGGCGTAGGTCGCTGGTGGGGGAGGAGGAGCGGGCGCGCGGTGAAGGGGAGCGGCGGCGCGGGTGAGCGGGCGCAGAGAGGCGTTCGGGAGGGAGAGAGAGGAGCAGGGGAGAGGATAAGGGGAGTTGGGTCATGGTGGGTGAGTTGTGGTGGGTGAGTTGGGCTGTTAATGGGCCTTTTTTCTCTTTCTCCCCATTCCATGACCACTTCTCTTCTATTTTTTTCTTTTCTTTTAAGTAAATATACATGTATTCTGCTCAAAAAATGTATATATACATGTATTAGCCATCGCCTAGCAAAACGCCTAGCATCGCCTAGGCTCGACTAGTCTCTAGGCTAAGGGTCGTCGCCTAGATTTCGGCTAGCGCCTAGCAAAACTTTGTTCATGATAAAAACGCACTATCACAAAAACGTTATCACCACTTCATAATCCTCCATTACCGTCAAATTTGGCTTTAGAGGTAAAATGTCAGAAGCGACAGCCATTATTTCTAAGTAGAAAGAATCAATTTATGGGCATTTTCAGTAACATTCATGCATACAGATCCCTACAAACCAATTATCAAAATAATCAGGTACTCTTTGGGGCCCATTTGATAGGTTTGTGAGAAGGGGCCAGGAGAAGCCATTTTTTTTGCTCGGGCTCCTTTATACAAAAAAAGAAAGTTTTGGCTCCTTCGGGCTCCTTGCAAGGAGCCATTTTTATGGGCATTTAGCAGCAAGGAGCCCCAAGAAACCGGAGCTGGAGACCTGCTAAATATGACCTTAATCTTAACAATATTTATTTTCAAATCAATACGGAGCGGTTTTTATGAAACAAAAATATTCTCCCCTCACAAGTCTTTGATATAAGTTGGGGGTCCTGGCTTCTTATTCATTCGTAGAACAAGCAAGTAACTAATAACAGCTGGCCGGGTTGCCCATCACCATGGAAGGAGAGCGAGAGCGAGAGCCCCCACCCCCACCCCCGCCGGAATCCCGCCCGGCTCCGGCGGCCACCCCCCAGCCCCCCACCGTCCTTCCTGCACGGACTCCCCGCCGCAACTGGGCTGTCCTGCTAAGGAGTTCGAGGTGGAGCTGATCGATTATGGAGATGACGAAGAGCCTGAAGATTTGAGAATCGAGCAAGCGTCAGCCATTGATGGTGGCGAGGACGCAGATGCCGCAGATCTGCGCGATGAGCAGGCCATTGATGGCGGGGAAGGCGCTTGTAACACCCTCGGTGTTACTGCGTTAATAAATCACTAAACCATGTCATGAGCATCATGTTTATGTATTATTGTTTATGGCAAATGAGAAATTAAATTTTGTTGCACTAATTCTTAAGTTGAGCTCTAATTTAATTCCTTATCCAAATATTCCTCAGCACAGTTCAACTAACTATTGTCATCCTGATCCAACTCCAGCGCTAGCAATTCTTTTTCTTTCTAAAAATCCCAGATTGCACTGTAGCAGAGTACTGTAGCGCGCACAGAAGTGTACTGCAGAAGAGTACTGTAGCGCCGCAGAAGTGTAATGTAGCAGAGTACTGTAGCGACGCAGAGATACACTGTAGCAGCAGCAGAGGTTACTGTAGCGCCGCAGAGATGCACTGTAGCAGCAGCAGAGGTTACTGTAGCGCGCAGAAAACACTGTAGCACGGAGACTTGCTGCGTCGCGCGCGTCAATATCTTTTCCAGTGCGAGCGTCCCGGCGTCTCTCGTCCTTAAAAGGAGACGTCTCGCGATCGCGAGCTCGCCAGACTCGTTGTCCGCCTCTTCCTCTCTAATCAAGTTCCTCTGTTCTTGCCGTGTAAGCTGTGTCTCTCGAAGCATCAGTGGACTGCGGTAAGTAGCCCGTGAGTCCCTCTTGTACTTCCTCTGTTTCTCCCTAGCAGCGTCATCCGTCTTCATTATTCCTTTGATTAAAGACCTCATTCATGAGCAAGTCACGGGAGAAAGCCATGAGCTAATTAAGTTCCTTTGATTTTTTAGAGATTATTAATAGCTACTTTGTGCAACCAATATCTCCACCATACGAACTCCAATTCCGTTGATTCTTCTTCCTAAATTCATTGAAAATCAAGAGTTGTCTGTCCATGTCATTTTCTTCGTCTCTAGAGCTCAACTAAATTTATCTATTTATCATGAAATGCATTTTAGTTAGTAGAAAATATTAGGCTAGCTAGTTCTTGCTTAGTAGAAGTAGTGGATAGCTTAGCATGTTAACCATTAGAGTTAGTTAATTAGCTTAGTAGTTGTGTACTTTTAAGAGTTGTTGTTGTCTAAGTATTAATTTATTGCACCATCATTGCATGCATGTAGTGAACGAGTTGGAGGCGGACGTGGTGACCATCGACGACCAGGAGTACGAGGAGGTCGTGGAGGTGATCGAGGAGGTCCTTGCAGCGGAGGAGGTTCCGGAGCCGCCGACTGACTTTGTTGACTCCGTGCCTGCCCAAGGCAAGCCCCGGTGCAATAACCCCTATTTTACTAATCACTTGGTATATATATGTTTGCATTACGTTCCAGGAGTTGATATGAGAACTACTTGCACATATATATCCACCTATGAGTCCTACTAGTACAGGTCGTGTAGATGCGATGCTTAGGATGACGGTAGCGGGTAACCTGTCGTTACTCACAATAGGTGATTATTATTGTATCACATGATAAGAAGGTGAAAGAAAATTGGAGACCGGGCAGGGATATGGTTTGGGTACTGGTGGGTGTGACAAGTTATGTCCCGCGGCCACGGGCTTAGCTTGGTTGCATCGTTTCCCTGTCCGTGTCGATTAAGAACTGTTCGTTGTTATGGACAATAGTCTTGTCACAGATCTTATTATCCCGAGCATATACTAGCGGATGGGGGCTAGGAAGACTTGTTACTCTCTTGTCATGGGCTCCGGCTCTTTCCGGACCGACTGATTGGAGGCGGGGATAGGTGGAGGTCTAAGCACCACTTTGAGGCCGGGCCTCAAGTGTGGGGGCTTGGAGTCCAAGTTTGGACGGGGACCTGGAACCTGTGACAGGAGTGGAACGGGTTGGTCTTGCTCGTGCCTAGGGTACGAGCGAGGCGTGTGTTTTTCGGGGTACCCAGCTGGGCACATTGATTCGCGAATCGCCGTCGCTTAGACGGTACGGCTTGACTATGGCATAGCATCGTAGTAACAACTGGAATAATAAAGTTGGTGGAAGAAAGGAAAGAAAGAGAAATGAGTATGATTATTTATCACTTGCTTGAAAGTATAACAGGTGCTTACCTAGAATGTTTAGCTAATAAAAAAAAATGACTGCTAAATATTTACCAGTAAAGATACACTTTAGTAAGCTTTGCAGGCAAAAATGAAACAGCAAACCAAAAAGCCTTTCATATCCTTGAGAGTCGGGAAATATATATTCCCACTAGTCGGGTAAGTCTTGCAAGTACATTTTGTACTTAGGGTTATTTTACCCCTGGTGCAGGTGCAATTTAAGAAGTTGGCTGCTGTGTGGAGGATTCTTCTGGTGGGCACAGACGGATCCTTGTATCGCTTTCCGCTAGATGTTTAATTAGTTTCCGCTGTTTAATTACTGCACTCTGAACCCTGGTATTGTAATGAATAAATTTCCAAGACTGCTATTGTATGAAATGGACTAAGTATTGTAAGCTTGTATTCATTATTGTATCCTGGATGAAAACGTGGATTATTCGAGTTCTCCTTCGGGTGTGCTCGACGGAGGTGTTTGACTTGGTTCATTATCGGAATACTTAGTGTCAATGGAAGACGAGTATTATCGATAATGTGCCGATTCAGACGGTTCTGCCACAGTTGGTACCAGAGCCAATAATGAATTTACAAGCTTAATCACCTCTTTTTAAATTTAAAAATTTGACCAACAAAAGAATTGTGAAAAATAGGATTCGGTAAATTCGCATAAATAAGTATTCGCCCTAGTAATATGGTCTATCTAGGATAGTGGCACTGATTTTATCTAATGAAAGTTCTGCAGGTACACTAACTTACGCATCGTATAAATCGACTAGTATACGGTGAGTGAGTATACCTTGTGCCAAAATATTCGCGAATGCCGCTATATTCGGCTTGAGCGACGAATAGGCCGATACATGCATCATGAGCATATAAAAAAAAAAAAATTAAAAAAAAATTAATTATATACCCCGTCACGTATAAGTTTGTTTAATAAATGATAGGGAAATAATAAAAATAAGTGCTCCAATTAACCATAGAAGTCTGATTATTTTATCCCTTATCAAGTGTATCTTTTCTTTGAGTCTGTCCTTGAATCTGGAAGTTTGTCCCTAATGGTGGATCCTTATATGATCACAGATGAGTCAGGGGTCTCATCATGGGAGTGCCAGTGGTGGGGCTGTCCTTGGCCATGGTGGAAGTGATCAAGGCAATGATGGTGAGCATCAGGGGGATAGCAATGGGGTCCCAGTGTTGGGTGCTGCACTACCTCAGGCACCAGTACCTCCTATGAATCCTGAAGAGATGCTGGCTGAGATGTTGACTGCCCGTCGTGAGTCCAACCGTGTCATGGAAATGATGGCACAGTTAGTTGGTAACCTTGTTCGTGGGGGCCACGGTGATGGTGGTAGGAATGGGGATGGTGCTCGTGGGCATGACAGGCCCAGCACCTATCAGGACTTTTTGAAGACGCAGCCACCTACCTTCACACCGTCTGCTGAGCCTCTGGATGCAGATCATTGGCTTCGCACCATGGAGCAGAAGTTGATGTTGCTGCACAATGTGGCTGAGGACCAGAAGGTGCACTTTGTTGCACAGCAGCTTCTAGGATCTGCTACTGTGTGGTGGGACACCTTCCAAGCCATGCAGCTTGCAGGTCACCGGGTGACTTGGCAGGAGTTTGTCACTGCTTTTCGTGAGCACTTTATTCCTGCTGGTTTGATGAGCAGGAAGTTGATTGAGTTTAAGGAGTTAAGGCAGGGTAATATGACCGTGGTGGAGTATGCAACCAAGTTCAACCATCTGGCTCAGTATGCTGGTTATCTTGTGGACACCGACCAGAAGAAGATGGATTGTTTTAGGGATGGTCTCTCTTGTGTCTTAAAGGAGAAGTTGTTCACTGGGGGCTATCAGACCTTTGGTGCATTGATGAGTGCTGCCATTTCCATGGAGGGACTTCAGAATGACACCCAGTCTGAGTGGAAGCGCAAGCGGGTGATTACTGGATCCTCTAGTCACCCACATGCGCAGAAGGTACAAGTTGTTAGGAGGGTGCCTTATTATTCTCAGGGTGGACAGCAGCCACGTCACTTTCAGCAAGCCACTTCAGTTCAGCACACTCAGTACCGTGCACCTACTCAGCAGGTGCAGCAGCCTCAGGGACAGCAGTTCCAGCCTCGTCAGGGACAGGGAAACAAGCCACCAGTTATTTGTTTCAAGTGTGGCAAGGAAGGCCACTATGCTCGGGAGTGTCCTGAAAATCATCCTATTCAGTCTGCTCAGTCTGCAGCCAACTCTCGCTTGGTCAAGAGGACTATTATCAGGAAGAAGGTGCCTGTGAGCCGCTCGGGACATGTTAATTTCACTGCAGCTGAGGAGTTTCCACAGGGAGAGCCTGTGATGGCTGGTATGTTCTCCATCAACTCCCACCCAGCATATGTGTTATTTGATTCTGGTGCATCACATTCATTCATGAGTATGGGTTTCGTAGAAAGGCACAATATACCTACTGCAATGATTTCTGTTGCATATAAGGTTAGCACCCCTGGTGCACAGTTATGTATTCAGACCCGGACTGAGACACTTAGCTTGGTTTTGGCCACTCATTCTTATCGTGTCCAGTTCATGGTATTGCCTGGGCAAAGTACCGATGCTATCTTGGGAATGAATTGGTTGGGGAGGAATGGTGTAGTTTTGGACCTTAACCATAGAGTGGTGGAGTTGAAGCTTCCTTCATCTGAGGATAGAATGTCCCTTATTATGCCACCAATCTCTTCTCTAGCAGCCGTCTCTAATACTGAAGCTTCTCCTGCTCTTGCCTCTATTCCTGTGGTCTGTGAATTTCCGGATGTTTTTCCTGAAGATTTACCTGGGTTACCTCCTGATAGAGATGTGGAGTTTACCATTGAGTTAGAGCCCGGTACTACTCCTATTTCCAGACGTCCTTATCGTATGGCTCCTCCAGAGTTAGCTGAAATGAAGAAGCAATTAGAAGAGCTGAGGGAGAAGGGATTTATTCGTCCTAGCACTTCACCATGGGGTTGTCCAGCTATTTTTGTGAAGAAGAAGGATGGCACTCTTCGGATGTGTATTGATTATCGCCCCCTTAATGCAGTAACTATTAAAAATAAATATCCCTTGCCTCGGATTGATACCTTGTTTGATCAGTTAGCTGGTGCAAAGGTATTTTCAAAAATTGACCTCCGTTCTGGGTATCACCAAATAAAAATCCGGCCCAAAGATGTACCAAAGACAGCCTTTTCCACTAGGTACGGCCTTTATGAGTACCTAGTAATGTCCTTTGGTCTTACCAATGCTCCTGCATTTTTCATGTACCTCATGAACTCAGTCTTCATGCCGGAGTTGGATAAGTTTGTGGTGGTGTTTATTGATGATATTTTAATATATTCAAAGAATGAAGATGAGCATGCCCGGCATCTTCGCATAGTCCTAACCAGACTACGCGAGCATCAGTTATACGCCAAGTTTAGCAAGTGTGAATTTTGGCTAGACCGGGTACAATTTTTGGGACATGTCTTGACCCCTGAAGGCATATCAATGGACCCTAGCAAGGTGCAAGAGGTTTTAAATTGGAAATCACCAAGGTCCGTGCATCAGATACGTCAGTTCCTTGGCCTTGCCGGTTATTATCGGCGTTTCATTCCTGACTTTTCCAAGATAGCTAAACCCATGACCAAGTTGCTTCAGAAGGATGTCAAGTTTGTTTGGGACCCGGCTTGTGAGGAGGCATTTCAAGCTCTGAAGAAGTATTTGACCACTGCTCCTATTCTTGCTCAGCCTGATATTGGGAAACCATTTGATGTATATTGTGATGCCTCTCGGTCTGGACTTGGGTGTGTGCTTATGCAAGAAGGACGGGCAGTAGCTTATGCTTCCCGTCAGCTGAAAAAGCATGAAGTAAACTATCCCACCCATGATTTAGAGCTTGGTGCGGTTGTGCATGCTCTAAAAATATGGAGGCACTTTTTGTTGGGAAACAAGGTAAATATTTATACGGACCACAAGAGCCTCAAATATATTTTTACTCAACCCGAGTTAAATATGAGGCAACGAAGGTGGCTTGAGTTAATTAAGGATTATGATTTAGAGGTGCACTATCATCCCGGCAAAGCTAATGTGGTAGCTGATGCATTAAGTCGGAAGTCACACCAGGAGGATGAGGAGTCTTTGTCTTTTGCTCATCATGAGGTGTTGGCACATATTGCCTTGGTTTCTGACTTGCTGGATCAAATTGTCTTGGAGCAGAGGAAGGACACTGAGGTGATTCCTCACATCAGGAAATTGATGGCTAAAGGACGAGGGCCCCATTTTAATATTGATGAGCAAGGTGTGCTCAGGTACAAGAGGAGATTGGTAGTGCCAGGAAGTGTTGAGCTTAGGACAAAAATCTTGGAAGAGGCCCATAACTCCAAGTTGTCCATTCACCCAGGGAGTAATAAAATGTATCATGATTTGAGGCACGTGTATTGGTGGCCCAACCTAAAGCAAGATGTGGCCAAGTACATCTCTGAGTGTGACATTTGTGGAAGAGTTAAAGCGGATCACCTGCGTACACCGGGTTTGCTACAGCCCTTGCCTATCCCTGCTTGGAAATGGGAGGATATTTCCATGGATTTTATTGTGGGTCTGCCCCGCACAGTAAGAGGACATGATTCTATTTGGGTCATTGTGGATCGTCTTACCAAGTCAGCTCATTTTCTTCCGGTGGGTAATAGGTTCACAGCCATGCAATATGCCAAGTTATATTTTGACCGAGTTGTTACTCTACATGGAGTTCCTCTCACTATAGTTTCTGATCGGGGATCAGTATTTGTGTCACGTTTCTGGGAGCAGTTGCAGAAGTGTCTTGGTACTCGCCTTCTTAGAAGTTCTGCTTATCATCCCCAGACTGATGGTCAAACAGAGAGAATCAACCAAGTACTAGAAGACATGTTGAGGGCCTGTGTCATTTCTTTTCCTGAAAAGTGGGATGAGTGTTTGAGGTTTGCTGAGTTCTCTTATAACAACAGTTATCAAGAGAGCATTCGCATGGCACCTTTTGAGGCTCTGTATGGCAAGAAATGTAGGACACCACTCAACTGGGTGGAGGTGGGAGACCGTGGTCATTATGGGCTCGATCTCATTAGGAAGGCAAGAGATCAAGTGAGAGTCATCCAAGGTCACTTGAAATCAGCTCAGAGTCGTCAGAAAAATTATGCAGACAAAAGGAGAAGGCCCTTACAGTTTGAGGTTGGTGATTATGTATACCTCAAGGTATCTCCCATGAGAGGTGTGCATAGGTTTGGTGTCAGAGGAAAATTGGCTCCTCGCTATGTGGGTCCTTATAAAATTTTGGAGAAAAAGGGTTCTGTTGCTTATCGTATTCAACTCCCAGATATCTTGTCAGCGGTCCATGATGTTTTCCATGTCTCCCAATTGAAAAGATGTTTGCGGGTTCCCGAAGAAATTGTGGAAATTGAAGGCCTTCCTCTTCAACCCGATCTTTCTTATATTGAGCACCCTATCAAGGTTTTGGATGAAAAAGAAAGAATCACAAGAAACAAGGTGGTGAAATTTTACAAGGTTCAATGGAAAAATCATTCGGAGGATGAGGCCACTTGGGAGTTGGGAAGCTATATTTTGGAGCATTATCCTCATCTCATTCCTAGTCCGTCAAGGTAATCATCTTAAGTAATTAACTTACTTATCTTTTCCCACACTAGGCACACACAAGAAATCTCGGGTCGAGATTTTCTTTAGGGGGGTAGAGCTGTAACACCCTCGGTGTTACTGCGTTAATAAATCACTAAACCATGTCATGAGCATCATGTTTATGTATTATTGTTTATGGCAAATGAGAAATTAAATTTTGTTGCACTAATTCTTAAGTTGAGCTCTAATTTAATTCCTTATCCAAATATTCCTCAGCACAGTTCAACTAACTATTGTCATCCTGATCCAACTCCAGCGCTAGCAATTCTTTTTCTTTCTAAAAATCCCAGATTGCACTGTAGCAGAGTACTGTAGCGCGCACAGAAGTGTACTGCAGAAGAGTACTGTAGCGCCGCAGAAGTGTAATGTAGCAGAGTACTGTAGCGACGCAGAGATACACTGTAGCAGCAGCAGAGGTTACTGTAGCGCCGCAGAGATGCACTGTAGCAGCAGCAGAGGTTACTGTAGCGCGCAGAAAACACTGTAGCACGGAGACTTGCTGCGTCGCGCGCGTCAATATCTTTTCCAGTGCGAGCGTCCCGGCGTCTCTCGTCCTTAAAAGGAGACGTCTCGCGATCGCGAGCTCGCCAGACTCGTTGTCCGCCTCTTCCTCTCTAATCAAGTTCCTCTGTTCTTGCCGTGTAAGCTGTGTCTCTCGAAGCATCAGTGGACTGCGGTAAGTAGCCCGTGAGTCCCTCTTGTACTTCCTCTGTTTCTCCCTAGCAGCGTCATCCGTCTTCATTATTCCTTTGATTAAAGACCTCATTCATGAGCAAGTCACGGGAGAAAGCCATGAGCTAATTAAGTTCCTTTGATTTTTTAGAGATTATTAATAGCTACTTTGTGCAACCAATATCTCCACCATACGAACTCCAATTCCGTTGATTCTTCTTCCTAAATTCATTGAAAATCAAGAGTTGTCTGTCCATGTCATTTTCTTCGTCTCTAGAGCTCAACTAAATTTATCTATTTATCATGAAATGCATTTTAGTTAGTAGAAAATATTAGGCTAGCTAGTTCTTGCTTAGTAGAAGTAGTGGATAGCTTAGCATGTTAACCATTAGAGTTAGTTAATTAGCTTAGTAGTTGTGTACTTTTAAGAGTTGTTGTTGTCTAAGTATTAATTTATTGCACCATCATTGCATGCATGTAGTGAACGAGTTGGAGGCGGACGTGGTGACCATCGACGACCAGGAGTACGAGGAGGTCGTGGAGGTGATCGAGGAGGTCCTTGCAGCGGAGGAGGTTCCGGAGCCGCCGACTGACTTTGTTGACTCCGTGCCTGCCCAAGGCAAGCCCCGGTGCAATAACCCCTATTTTACTAATCACTTGGTATATATATGTTTGCATTACGTTCCAGGAGTTGATATGAAAACTACTTGCACATATATATCCACCTATGAGTCCTACTAGTACAGGTCGTGTAGATGCGATGCTTAGGATGACGGTAGCGGGTAACCTGTCGTTACTCACAATAGGTGATTATTATTGTATCACATGATAAGAAGGTGAAAGAAAATTGGAGACCGGGCAGGGATATGGTTTGGGTACTGGTGGGTGTGACAAGTTATGTCCCGCGGCCACGGGCTTAGCTTGGTTGCATCGTTTCCCTGTCCGTGTCGATTAAGAACTGTTCGTTGTTATGGACAATAGTCTTGTCACAGATCTTATTATCCCGAGCATATACTAGCGGATGGGGGCTAGGAAGACTTGTTACTCTCTTGTCATGGGCTCCGGCTCTTTCCGGACCGACTGATTGGAGGCGGGGATAGGTGGAGGTCTAAGCACCACTTTGAGGCCGGGCCTCAAGTGTGGGGGCTTGGAGTCCAAGTTTGGACGGGGACCTGGAACCTGTGACAGGAGTGGAACGGGTTGGTCTTGCTCGTGCCTAGGGTACGAGCGAGGCGTGTGTTTTTCGGGGTACCCAGCTGGGCACATTGATTCGCGAATCGCCGTCGCTTAGACGGTACGGCTTGACTATGGCATAGCATCGTAGTAACAACTGGAATAATAAAGTTGGTGGAAGAAAGGAAAGAAAGAGAAATGAGTATGATTGTTTATCACTTGCTTGAAAGTATAACAGGTGCTTACCTAGAATGTTTAGCTAATAAAAAAAAATGACTGCTAAATATTTACCAGTAAAGATACACTTTAGTAAGCTTTGCAGGCAAAAATGAAACAGCAAACCAAAAAGCCTTTCATATCCTTGAGAGTCGGGAAATATATATTCCCACTAGTCGGGTAAGTCTTGCAAGTACATTTTGTACTTAGGGTTATTTTACCCCTGGTGCAGGTGCAATTTAAGAAGTTGGCTGCTGTGTGGAGGATTCTTCTGGTGGGCACAGACGGATCCTTGTATCGCTTTCCGCTAGATGTTTAATTAGTTTCCGCTGTTTAATTACTGCACTCTGAACCCTGGTATTGTAATGAATAAATTTCCAAGACTGCTATTGTATGAAATGGACTAAGTATTGTAAGCTTGTATTCATTATTGTATCCTGGATGAAAACGTGGATTATTCGAGTTCTCCTTCGGGTGTGCTCGACGGAGGTGTTTGACTTGGTTCATTATCGGAATACTTAGTGTCAATGGAAGACGAGTATTATCGATAATGTGCCGATTCAGACGGTTCTGCCACAGCGCTGATGAGGCAGATCTGGGCGCGGGGCAGACGGTGACGACCCATGCTGCCTCGAGCTCCGCGACTCCGGGGGTGAAACCCGACGAATCCGATGACGTTCCACGGATCTCCGCCTCAGGTAACCCACCATCCCCTCGGGGCCCTGCTCTGCAAGCTGATTCGGAACATCTACTACCTCCCAAGCTCAAGTCGGTAGTGGTTCGGCCAGCGCGTGCTCTTACGCTATCTCTCGCTGCTCCTCCCCGATGAAAGACGGTGTGGCGCCGGCTGGATCCTTCCCCTGCTGCCGCCCTATTGTCCAAGACGCCCCGACCTAGGCCGCCGCCCACCCATCTTGGGAGGGGGATTTACTCCCCGCCTGCTGGCCGCTGGGAAAGGGGAGAGACCTCTGGAGTTATGGCGCTGCAGGAAGACGCAGTTTCACCAAAATGGCAAGAAGCAAGGAGTAAGTATTGGTGGAGGAAGACTGCTGCCCCGCTCCCGACCAATTCCGGTGACACCCATCGGCCTGCGCGGTACGCTCCCACGCCTGCACGGTACGCTCCCACGGCCAAGGCTGCCCTCACCCGTGACGCCTATGAAAGGCGCCTCGCCGGAGTTTGCTACAGGTGTCTCGCTTCCGATCATCGGGTTGCACAGTGCCGTGATCCAGTTCGTTGCCTCCACTGCCGAGGGAACGGTCACATCTCCTCCTCTTGCCCATCTCGCCAACCCCGCTCCACCACTAAGCTCCGCTCAAGGCTCCAGTTCCCACCAGAGAGCATTCATAGCCGCATCTCCTTCCCACCACTCCCAAGCTCCAGCCCGGTCACCCAAGACAAGCCTCCACTGCAGGCACCTGCAGCCAGCCCAGCGATGGAGCACGTCCCTGGCTTCCCCTCTCACCGTCCGGCGCTTGGCCACTCTGCCATCGTCGCTACGGAAGCTATGGCCCGTGAGGCTGGCCGCCTGTTGGCGCATGCCGTGGAGGTGGACATGCCGGAGGATGGCTACCGCCCAACCACCCTGGAGGTCTCCTACGTGCTGAGTGGTCAGCTCCGCGTTCCGCGTTTCGACATCCGAGTGTCTCACCGCGACAGCGACACTTTCCTGGCGGAGTTCAAGATGGCCCCGGGGAGGGACCGGGCTGTGGGCAGAGGATACATCGACATCGGCGGCTCCCGCCTTCCCATCCGGCCGTGGCGCTCGGCGGGGGGACCGTGGAAGCGGTGTGGTGGTACCACGCCAAGGTGACGCTGGAGAAGGTACCAATGGAGGCGTGGAATGAGGATGGTGTTTAGCTCATCCTGGGAGACGCCTGCGTCCTCGATCGACTCGACAGCCTCTCTGTCCCTGAGGCGAGGGAGCAGTCTGAGTTCCTTACTTGCTAGGTGTGGATGGAGGACCCCGATGATCTGCCCCGATCGGTGGAGTACGTCCTCTTTGCGAAGGGCGCTGGGCGTGCCTTCGACATCAATGGGCTCCCGTCCCCGACCCACATTCCGTCATCGCCACCAGTGGGCAAGAAGGGGGAGTCTGCTGTCCTGGTGCATTTGGCGGGGTACGAGGATTGAAGGCCGCGCTCTCCGGATGTGGGGACCTCAGGAACTTCCTCCGAGAGCGGGAGCTCGGCGCCGGCCTGGATCCCATTCACCTGGGCTCCGGGCGTCCTGGACGGCCGGCCTTCCAATGCCAGATCCCTCCGTGTCGCTGGCTGCCGTCCACCAGTGCCTCCCCATGATCACCGGGATCGTGACCCTGAGGATGACAACAGAGGCCCCTACCGCCAGCAGGGGGAACTCAGGAGCCGCCGGGTCCGCCAGCTGTTCCCGGGGTGCGCTTCTGGCCGCTCGGTCCGCATCCGCTCCTAGTCGCCGTCGCCATACCAGCGGCCCGGGAACGGGGACCTGGTGGCCATGGGTCATGGACGGAGCTAGGATCGTACCTCACCCAGGACGGCGCGTGGTAGGGACCTCATCCCGCATGTGACCGAGGAGTGGGAGCAACGTCGCTCACGCTCACCCGCTCCCCGCGCCTAGACCAGCTCCACCCAGACCTCGCAGCTGGTGGCACCAATGCAAGACCCGCTCATTTGCTACTACATCGACCCGCCGGCGATGACGACATACTCCTTCGGTCGGGATGATGACCCGATGTGGATCGAGTCCCAGCCAGCGATGCGCAGCTGCTACTCGCCGGATGGGGGCGAGGAGGCGCCCCTCTCCCCTGTCTACAGGCCAGTCTCAAGTCTGTGGGCTGGCAATGGTGTGCAGGCCCTTGGAGGCCCTATGGATGCAGTGGGGCACGCTGATGGAGTGACACCGACCCAACATGTGATGGTTCCTGGGCCTGCTGACCTGCTAGGCGGGCCAAAGTTTCAGCAGCACGAGATTGTCTTTGGGCCTGGTGTTCAGCTGGCGGGATCCGAGGTGTGTCTTGACCAGACTGCCCACAGTTCTGACATGGGCCAGGTTGACAGCATCTCCGAGCTTGTCACCAGGATGGAGATAGACTCGGCGGCTGGCAATGCAAATGCTGCAAACAGTGTAGAGGCTTCCGATGGCCTGGCCGCCCCTCAGTCGGGCCAGGGAGTGGAGAACAGTGATGGGGTTGAAGCAGAAGGAGGTGCGGTGGGGGATTCGGAGCTGGGGTCCTGGTCGCTCTTCAAGGCGATCCCAGCCCCTGTGCTAGAGACCCCCAGCTCGCAGCCGGCGTGCCAGCATCAGTCACGCTCCGCCAAGTAGAGGAGAGTCGTGCCTTCGACCCGGTCCAGTCTGCGCCTGGCAGCTAGGCCATCGCCGGTGCCGGTGTCCCAGAGGGCCCAACAGAAGCTGATGAGGGAGCTCAGCTTCGTCAACAACCAAACTGATGCGCCTGATGCGGCGGTGACTGCTTACATTGACATGTATGATGGTGACCTCCCAGAGCAGGCAGTCCAGGCGATCCGGGCGGCAACCAAGCTGGGGAACAAGAAGCTTGCGAAGGTGCTGGCAGCAATGGCTGAGGAAACAGGGGCGGCAGATGTGGATGGCGAGTGATCCTTTCACCTTCATGATTGTTGTTGTGTCAGGTTGACAAATGTATCGTAGGATTGGGCCAGCACCGGCCGGTCTTCAACCGGTTGAGTTAGGGTTGTTTGTGATGTGTTTCTGGGCATGGAGGTTTGGCAACTGTAGGCTGGCTGTAGGTGGTACCTTAGGTTCAGCTTCCTGCAGCATGGTGGTTTGGGATGGTGTACTGTTACTCTTTCCAGTTATTAGAAGTGTTCACGGTTTGCTGGCTACTTGCTCTTGTGTGCTGATTGTTCCACATGCTGCCTGCCTTTATGTGTTGATTACTCTCCCTTCATGATTGACAAAGACATCAAAACTGTGTGCTGGAATGTCCGGGGGCTTAATAATGCAGCTAGAAGGGAAGCAGTAAGATTGCTCTTGCAGAAAATAAGGCCAACTATCATCTGTCTGCAGGAAACAAAACTAGACAGTATAAATGCAATGCTTGCTGCTGAATTCCTAGTCTCTAACTGTAGCGACAGCTTTGTCTCTCTAGAAGCACAACAAACCAGAGGTGGCATTCTAATTGCCTGGGATCAGGATCTGATCAGCATGGGGGTGCCTATTAAAGGGGATTATTCCATAACCCAGACATGCACCTTCCTACCATCTAACTCTGCTTTTGTAATCACAACAGTCTATGGCCCTTCTGAAAATGACAATGAAAAGAAGGATGCATTTCTACGAGAGTTAGTTGACTGCCAGCCAGCAGCTGGCACGCCGTGGCTTTGCTTGGGCGACTTCAATATGATCTGTGAAGCTCGAGATAAAAACAACAGTAATGTCAACCGGACCCAGATGAGAAAGTTCAGAAGGGCCCTTGATGCCAGTGATCTGATAGAAATCAAATTGCAAAACAGAAGGTATACGTGGAGTAATGGACAAAGAAACCCAACATTGGTGCACCTTGACAGATGTTTCTGTAACAAGGAATGGGACGAAATCTTCCATCATCTCAGTCTGCAAGCCGTCTCAAGTTCTCTCTCAGACCACTGTCCACTGCTTCTTTGTAACCAACAGTCCCCACCAAGGCCGGCGGTTTTCAGGTTCGAGCATTTCTGGGTGAAGGTGCCTGGTTTCATGGAAACTGTCCAGTCTGCTTGGGAGAGACCTGCCAGGGGAACATCACCTTTGATGATACTCCACAACCGACTCTTGAACACCTCTCACGCCCTTCGCCAATGGAGCAGGTCCCTTTTCAGCCAAGCGCGCATGCAGCTTTCAATGGCAAATGAAGTCATTCTGAGACTGGACATTGTCCATGAGTCGAGGCCACTGACAAATTCAGAAGCAAACCTTCTCAAAGATCTCAAACATCAGGTAATGGGCTGGGCGGCAATAGAAAGATCACGCAGGCATCAGAGCTCCCGGCTGATTCAAATTAGAGAAGGTGATGCCTGCACAAAATTTTTCCATCAGCGGGCAAAAGGAAGAAGACGGTGAAATTTAATTCTGCACCTACAGAAGGCTGATGGGGAACTCACATGGCAACATTCTGAAAAGGAGGCTATCATCTTTCAGTTTTTCACAGAAATACTGAGGACCAAGAGGGCAAGGCGTTACACCTTCGATTGGGAACGGCTTGATCTTCTGCTCCTTAATGAACCTCTTCTGGACCGCCCATTCACAGAGGACGAGATAAAGAATGTTATAAAGGAACTGCCGGCAGAGAAGGCGCCAAGGCCTGACGGTTTTACTGGGACTTTCTACAAGGTATGCTGGCCTATTATTAAAAATGATGTCATGGCGGCCTTAATCAGTTTTCAGAACCTACGAGCGGGCCCAATGGAAAAGTTAAATGGAGCAAACATTGTTCTGATCCCAAAGTCTGAAACGGCAGAGAAGCCAGGAGATTTCAGACCAATTAGTCTTATTCACTCGTTTGGAAAGCTCGTCACAAAGACTCTGGCGATCCGTCTCTCCTCATACATTGGCAGCTTGATCTTAATATCCCAGAGCGCTTTTCTGAAACGCCGTTGCATACACGACAACTTCATGTATGTAAGGAATTTAGCTCGGGCATACCAGAGAACAAAGACCCCGGCATTGCTTTTCAAACTTGACATCTCCAAAGCTTTTGACACCATCTCCTGGGAATACATGTTGGAACTGCTACAGCACAGGGGCTTCAGTCAACGTTGGCGAGACTGGTTGGCCATACTTTTTAGCACTTCCCACTCCACAGTTCTATTGAATGGCGCACCAGGTGGAAAGATCAATCATGCGCGGGGACTCAGGCAAGGTGACCCTCTTTCCCCCTATCTCTTCATCCTGGCCATCGACACCTTGCAAAAAGTCTTGGATATCGCAACCGAGGACGGTTTCTGTCCCCCCTGAGGGGAAGACATGCCAAACTGCGTCTCTCGCTCTACGCTGATGATGCAGTAATTTTTATCAACCCAGTCCGAGAAGAAGTTAGAGCTCTCCTGAGAATCCTGGAATGGTTCGGCTCGACCACGGGGCTGAGATTAAATTTGACAAAGTGCACTGTAGCTCCTATCAGATGCTCTGGCCTCAACCTTGATGAAGTTTTGGACAGTTTTGTGGGACAGCGAGTGAGCTTCCCAATGACATACTTGGGCCTGCCGCTCACACTAGGACGCCTCAAGATTGTTCATGTGCAGCGAATCATCGACAACACAAGGAACAGACTGGCGGGATGGCAAGGAAAGCTGCTAAACCCGGCGGGACGACGCGAGCTGGTAAGGTCAGTCCTCAGCGCATTACCGGTATACTTGCTAACGTCACTCAAACCCCCAAAACAACTGTTTGAGGACATTGATAAGGCCCGTCGGCGCTTTCTGTGGGCGGGTGACAGTGAATTACATGGTGGCAAATGCAAAGTTGCCTGGATTACGGTGGCGAAGCCAATGCTTTATGTGGGTTTAGGGATCGTAGACCTGGACAAATTCAGCAGGGCACTGAGACTGAGATGGCTTTGGTTCACATGGACTAACCCGGAAAGACCATGGCACGGAATGAGTCTGCTTGTCGATCCAGTTGATCTTGCTCTTTTCAATGCAGCGACGCATATAACTATCTATAGTGGGAACAAAGCGTCTTTTTGGCATTCCCACTGGATTGATGGACAGGCACCTGCAAAATTATTCCCACTACTCTACAACTACAGTAAAAGGAAGCAAAGAACGGTGAGAGAAGCGATGCTTGGTGGGAATTGGATAGGCGACATTGCACACGACCTGAACAATGAAATCCTGAGAGAATTTTTTCAGCTTTGGAATGCAATTGAGTCTGCTCAACTGAACCTAGATGATGGCCGGGATGACCAAATAAGCTGGATTCTTGAGAGCTCAGGGGAGTACTCGACAAAATCGGCATACAACATCCAGTTTGCTGGACAGATCCCGACAATGTTTCCGAACCTCATTTGGAATGCGTGGGCGCCACCGAAGTGTAAGTTCTTTCTTTGGCTACTCTTGCAAGACAAACTTTGGACAGCAGCCCGTCTGCAAATTCGGGGATGGAAGAACAATTACTTCTGCGCCCTTTGTGAAAGAAATTTGGAAACAACTGCACATCTCTTTATGGATCGCCCCTATGCTGTCACAGTCTGGACACTTGTTGCAAATTGGTCCGGATGTCATTCTTTGCACCCCTCTCAATGGACAAATGAACTGGACATTGAAGATTGGTTCTCCCAGTTACTAGAAAGAGGAGATAAGATGGTACACACACTTGCGATTTTAACCTGCTGGAGCATCTGGAAACAGCGAAACGCTATCATTTTCAGAGAGGACAGAAGACCGGCACATATGATCTTCGAAGAAATAAAGACCACATGTATCACTTGGTCGACGGCCGGGGGGAAGGTCCTTCAACGCCTTACTATCGCTTTAAACCACAGTGTGTAATAAGTTTTTTTTAAAATTTTTAAGGCCCCTGCAGCCTAGGCTGTTGAGGGGCAGCGCTTCTCGCGCATGTAATACGGTTGTTTACTTCTACCGCTTATTATCAATGAAATGCCGGGTAGCCGGATCTTTCAAAAAAAAAAGTTGGGGGTCCTATTCAATTTCTCTAAAAAAAATCTTCACACTAGATTGGTTTTGAACACCAACCTGTAGTTCGTTATTACTGCCAGTTGACTAAGAACCCCGATAGTGATGCTATTTTTTCTTCATAACCAATTGCCGATTTGAAAACAAACAACGGTGATATAGCTACTTCTATCTGTAATGGTCATTTTTGTAGCAGCGGATGCTCCATACTTCAAGCTGCTTTTACCACCAAAACACCTATAAGTTCCCACCCCTTTGGTTGCAAAAGTACTTATGGGTTCCCACACCTTTGGTTGCCTAAGCAGGGAAGCCCAACCAAAAGGGGCTTGAGTACAATCACTGCAACTATGCGCTAATTAAAGAATCCAGAATTATACTATCCGTGTGTCTATACATAAATTCTGTAGGTATTTACATGGTGCTTCTTAGATGTTTGCCGAAGCTTCATGTGCTTCAGCAAAAGGCCTCCTATGTACACCCCCATCAAGGCCTAACAAGTTGAATTGTGCACCAATATGTGGATGTTTCATGTATAATGGCCTGGGCCTGCTATATTGCGTTCTTTTTCTTTGACCGCAACGTGAAAAGTTGGTCTCTGTATTGAGCTGGAAAAAAATTAATAGGAGGAAGGAGATAAGTCGATTAGAAGGACTACTCAAAGTAAAACTGAAAAAAAAAACAATCTTTAACATTGCAGTCGTGCAAGTCCGCAGGAGCTCACCAGCATCTTTGTAGCGTTCTTCTACTGCAGCGATGAGCATATTCCGGACCAAATCAAACTCTTGGGCCTCACTGCAATGTAGGTCATCAGGCCTGCAAAATGAGATGGTGGCAGTTGCAGAGTCTAAGAAGACACTTATCCGTACAGGAATATATAAAAAACAGAATTTGTATGTCTACCTGTCAAGCCTTGTGATTTGAATGTCGTCAGAGCCTACGTAACTCTCAGCGGCCTTTGGTTGTACGACTTTCAATCCATTGTTATATGCAATACGCCTGTTAACTTGTATAGGGACCTATGGATGAACCACCAAATTGGAATAAGTACCACACCCAGTGAGCAATAGAACTTACAGAATTTGTCTGCATATATTATATTTTTTACTGAAATAAGAACTTTAGGTCGCCGACTGCATTCTAAGTACTAGAATGGCATAACGGTTATTTAAAATCTGCACCACGTCAAGTAGAGCTTCAAGTGAGATCTAAGATGAGGTAGCGGTGCTAACCTCAAGAGAATATTAATATTTAAACTTCATAATAATTGTTTACCCGAAAAAAATCTCTAGTGCATACGGTGAGAATTAAGGGGAAGACTCTATTGGGGGCCATAATTAGAAAGTAATAAAAAATAAGATCCAACCTAGGAGGAACTAGGTGATTTTTCATTAAGAAGAGAAAATAGGCACCCAAATTTAGCCCAAGACGAGACTTGAACCTGGGTGGTTGAGTGCATTGCCACACCTCTCACTCAACCAGTTGAGTTAGGCTCACTTCCTGGGAGTGTAATTAGTAATAGTAATGTTCCTATAAGAGGAATTTATCCATCCATATCATTGTATTGGGGTCATATCATCCACCAACAGCGAGGTTCATAGCATCAAAATCAGAATAGAACAGAGAGGTTGCTTTGCTGACCAATCAAAGGAATCATGTTGCTTTGATTCTCCAATTGAATGGTTTATAGTTTATACTCATATGAAATATATAGAATTTATATGGTCACTAGGCCAAAAATATACAAGGAACGCCTTCAGTATCAGCAATAGCAGTGGTCCACACAAATATTGCCAGCAGGTACTGCAAATGAAAAGTACAAGAAGCAAATGCATACCTTGCAACGGAAAGCAATGTTGATAGCATCTGACGGCTTGAGGTCAAAACTAATAGTGTCTTGGTCATTCCCAATCTGGTATCATGTTGACATGCCTTTTTTCAGAGCAATGCTTTCAGAAGGATTGTTTATGTGACATATTGTTTACTTTGGAGTGCAGTGCAGTTACCTTTGCAAGATATAGTCGCGAATAGTATGCGTCATGGACCATTTCTGTAATCCGCACCAAGCGCACCTGAAAAGCAGAGTATGTAGCCGAAGTGATCGGTGAGACAGCATATATATCCAGCCGAAATCCTGCCTGTTAGATTAAATGAATGGGACATGTTTGACAGAATAGGCATGTGTTTGTGCAGGTGCATGACTCATAAATATTAAATAGTAAATTCAAAAGCAGTAATGTGCACCAAAAGTTCATTGAACACCTCTTTTTTGGAATACCCAATTCATCCAGAAAAAAATAGACCCAAACCCAACCATGATAATTATTTTTTTTTCTCAAACACACCTCATATCCCATCCTTGCAGTCATCTCCAATACGACATTGTAGATAGTTGGCCTTGGCTGGAAAGGCATAACAATGTCAGTAGTGCAGTTTATGAGCACTTACATACAGAAGTTTGTGCAGTAACTAAATCCAACTCTTACAATTCGGATGTTCCGAAGCGCAGCCAGCAACATGATGCTCGGCGTCTCCACTGGGGAGGAGGAAGAGGAAGTAGCATGAAACAAGATTAATTACAAACAAAAGCATCTGCAGCAGCAATTAATGGCGTCAATGAGGCATGCATCCAAACAGCAAGCAAGGAGCTGGTACATACTGACGATGATGGGGAGCAGAAGGTCGCTGCCGTCTTCCATCTTGAGCACAATCGCGTGGTGCGGCGCCGAGTCCCGGAGCCTCAGCACCCGAGGGTTGTTCTGCACGCATCTCAGGTTCTTGCCGTCGCGCATCTTGATGACGAAACCGCCGTCCGACACGCTCCTGAGCTCAACTGCAAGCAAGCAAGCACGGATTTCTGAGCACCAGACAGACAAGCAATGGACGTGCTGTGCTCCTAATGCTGAAATAAAAGAAATGGATACGAACCGGCCTCCATGACGCTGGAGTCGACGAACTCCTCCCCGCTGGCGTCGAAGTCCGCGGCGGCGGCGCCGTCGCCGTCGGAGGAGGAGCCGCCGAGGGTGCAGCGAGCCGGCCGCCAGCCGATGGTCCTCCCGTGCCCGTGCGGCTGCGGCGGGGAGAGGGAGAAGAACCTGCGCGCCACACCGGCGCGGGGCGTCGTCGCGTGCAGCAGCCCGGCGCCTCCGCTTCCTCTGACGCGCACGCGCCGGAGCAGCTGGAGGTGGCCGCTGACCCTCGCGTCGGCGACGGAGGCCGCCGCCGCAGCGCCCGTGACGGGGGCGGCGTGGTAGCCCGGGAGCACGGCGCCGTTGATGATGTCCATCGTCGTCGTACGTCGTCCCCCGGACCGGGATTTAGTTTCGCCGAGAGAGAGTGATCTGAGTAGCTGTGGACGGACGCCGCCGCAGGGGAGAGTGATCAGAGCATGGTGCAGGGGAGCTTTGATCTGTTGGCGCAGGTTATTAGCTGGACTGGACTGGACGGCAGCAGGTGCTTGTTGGCTTCGTTCTTGCTTCTTGAGTCAGTCAGTGGTTGCAACGCTTTGCTCAGAACCTCACATGCAGAAAACTTATCCAAAAACCCAGGAGATATTTTCTTCAACGGACGGCATGCATAAAAGGGGATGGATCGGAGATATTTCAAAGCATCACCCATAGAGATACTCCCTCCGTCCAGAAAAACATACAATTTTAGCATAGTATCATGGTTTAGTATCTCAAGTTCAATTAATTATAAATAAAAAATATCAATATTTATAATATCAAATAATTACCATTAGATTCATTACGAAATGTATTTTCTTAATAAATTAATTTGAAGTTATAAATGTGAATAGCATTTACTAGAAATTTGGTCAAACGTAAACTATTTTTACTGACACGCAATCTGTAGTTGCATGTTTTGTTGGACGGAGGGAGTACCTGAGAGAAGAGATGAGGTCTGTACGAGATGATGGAAAGACAAAACTGAGCGGTCGTACATGACTGGAATAGAGGAGATACCTCTTGTCAGCTGTCACCTTCATCGGCGATAGTACAGACCTCCGCAGGACAGTGTGACGAACAGGCTGTGGGCACGCGCGCGTTCCATGCATGCCGCCCTGGCACCAGCGCGGCAGGCATTGCTGCGGCGATCCTGCCGTGCGCTGCGCACGCACCACAGAAGAAAAACGCGCCCACCAGCTTGGTCCAAAGTTTTTCCTCGACCGGTCCCCCGCCGGACATGCCGAGCCCGGGAGGTCCAGCTAGCGTGCCGCCGTGCCGCCGGACATGAAGATGAGCTGAAGCAGGAGCGCGCCAAGGGAGAACGCAGCCACGCACGCACACGTCGCCGGCCTTGAACGCGATCCGGTCCGGCGATGGCCCAAGAGGCCACGGCGCCCCAAGTCTATCAGCGTCCAGCCTGGCCGGCGGCCGGCGGGTCGGAGCGACGGAGCCCCCACTCCAGGCCCCCGGCGGCTCCACAGCACGCGTGGACCGCAACTCCGCCGTCTTTGCTTGGACACGCACACGCCGCCGGTCGATACCGCCACGTGAACAGTCGGGCCTTATCGTCGTCCTGGCCTACTAGTCCTGTTGGGCCTAGTAGTACCTTCATCAGGTTGCGGCCTAGTAGAACAGGCGAGAAAAGGTCTTTTTTTTTCCCTTTGCCTCTCACCTGCTCCCTCCATTTCAAATTTCAAATTATATATATATATATAGTAAAATTGACGTATCAAGAAATCAAAGCGACTTATAATTTAGAACGGAGTGAGTATCAATTTATCATCGTACTCAGGATGAGTATGGACGAGCTGTTCGGCTCATAGTTTTTATGGTTGATAAGCCGGCTGATACTGTTTCGTTGTAAGAGAAAAACACTATAACATAGCTGATAAGTTAAAACGAACATGGCCTTATATCCAAGAGATCGACTGTAACACCCTAAGATTTTGTTTTGTTTTAAAATAGCTAAATATGAATTAATTAGTTATGTGTGTGTGCATTTAAATATAGAGAATAATAAATTTTGTGAAATTAAAATTAACCATAAGGCTAATCATTTATTTTTGCACTCATGCTGTTGCACAAGTATTTTTGTGATGAGTGGTTTTGATAAATTTTTGAAAGGATTTGAAAATCAATTGGAAATGTGAATTGAAAATCAAATTAGAAAAAGGAAAAATTCTTTTCTTTTTCCTTCTGGCCCGATCGGCCGTTCGGCCTGTTTCCCCAACCGCCCCGACGGCCCGCCCCTCTCCCCCTTCTCCTCTTGGGCCGCGGCCCAGCCCGTCTCGGCCTGCAGCTGCCGCCCACTCTCCCGCAGCCGCTGACCGCCCGGCCCCGCTCGTCAGCGCCGTCTTCCCCAACTGCCTCCCCGCTCTGAGCGCCGGTCGAGCGGCAACCGCACCCCCCCGCGCCCACGACCTCCGCGCGTGGGAGCGCCCCGCGTCCCTACCTCTTCAAAAAGGAGAAGCCGAGGCCGACCCGCATCAGTTGCCGCTTTTCCCCGCTCCCTCTCGCGTTCTTGTGCCCGAGAGAACCGCCCGACGTCTCCAAGCTCCGCCGATCGCCTCTCCGCGCGGACCGCCTCCTCCGAGCCGTCCCCGTCTCGTTTGAAGCCGTGGTGAGAATCCCCGTGCTCCCCTCCCTCTCCCTGCACCTCCAATTCCTTGATTTGTGGTCTCTAGGGCCGTCCGATGTGAGCTCCGGCGAGCTCTTTCATGGCCGGCCATGGCGGGTGGCCCTCGCGCCTTTCCCCGGCCGCGTTAGTGGCAAAAATGGAACCCTCATCCCCTCCGCATCCTCCCTGTGCTTTTGGTTTGGCAAATGGAGCCCTGGAGTGCCCGGCCGAGCAGCTCCGGCGAGCCCCATGGCGGCGCCGCCGTCTTCTTCCTGGAGTCCGGCGGCCGGCCTCTCCCTTTCCCCCCCCCTTTTCTTTCGTGACCGTGCATCTCGAGATCAACGGCCGAAATCAGCTGATACCCCTTCGCGGGTCTTTTTACTAAAGAGACCCCCACTTTCGTGAAATTTAACCCGCAGTCCTCGGCCAGATAGGAATTTCCCGAATTTATTTTATTTTAATTCCGAAATGTTTTCAGTTTATTTACAGAATTGCCACTACAGTAAAACGTGTATAAAATCGTCGTTTTAGCTCCGATTTGACCCGTTCAACTTGCGTTAGTTTCATAATTTCATAATCTACGCAATAGTGCTACTGTTAGACCTGTTAAGAGCTTTTGAATTTCTCAAATAAATCCAGTTAATAGCTAGCTTTTGGAATAGTAAATGTCTCGTAACTTTTGCGTTGTAGCTCCGATTTTCGTGCAATTCGCGTCAATGTGATCGTAGCGAGACGTAGATGATTTTGGTAAACATTTTATTCAGATTTATTTATTGATGGTGTACTGTTCTAATAGTAGCTATGTTTTGCTTGTATGTCTGCTCCGATTTGCGTGTTGTACTTCGTGTCGTACGAGTTCAGACGGTGAGGAGTACGTCGGAAATCCGGACGTGTACGAGGATCAGCAGGACCAGCAGCAGTTCGTGAACCAAGGCAAGTATAGCATGGGCCTACCTTGTTGTCCTATTCATTATATAACATACTCATTATGCATGTGTCTAATATTGCTCGACTATAAGGACCTCCTAGCAAATTGATGACCTGTACCTTGATTCCTATGGGGATTATTTGCATTTGGGTAGAAAGCTAGTGCTCTAACTAAACATGATCTACACATTGATTAATGGAAACAACGGATAATCATGATGATAGCAGTGGAACTAAAGGGTGATTGGTGCAAATGATGTTGATCATGTTGCCCTAAACCCTCCGTAAGGACTTATCTGTAGGGCAAAAGCTGGGACTTACAGTGCAACCGTGGGAGTTAAATGGCTCTGACTTTAGCTCAGTAGTAGGATCTTTTCTAACTTGTTAGAGGTTACCCGGAAGGGCGCAAGAGGGGCTTGCCACGTTGGGTATAGAACTGCCTCTGTTCAGATGTGTATAGCCTGCGGGAATTGTGCCATCGAAAGGGGGGTTCTCTATATCTGCCTGCCGAGGAAACCTAGCGGCCCTAACTGGTTAGAAGAGGCCTATGGAAGGCTTCATAGTGTACCCTGCCTGCTCACCTTGGAAGTGTTAGGGGGTCGACGGGCCCCGGGCATATGGGTAACACGACTCACGGGTAAAGATGCACAACCTCTGCAGAGTGTTTAAACTGTTATAACAGCCGTGCTCACGGACACGAGCGGCCCGGAAAACTCACAGAATAAATGGTTACTTGATACGTGTTGAAGCATGATGATGAGATCACACTGATGCTTTCTCTTCTTAAATCTAGTAGTGGATCATGTGAGATAAATGGGAGCTTGAGCATAATTTAATAATGATTAATAATGAAATGTTGATCTACTAAAAATGCTAACTGCAGTCAACCGCGTCTAACCTTTTTGAGCCTCATGAATCCTCATACTATACTTGCGGAGTACGAATGTACTCACACTTGTTGCTATATTGTTTTTGGGTAAAATCCCGGATGGGTAACAGATGACAGTTTCTACGAGGACTTCCCGGAGGATTTCTAGGTTTGGGTCAACCAGTCGTCCTTCCCTGTGGATCAGACACTACGCCTGAGAGATGTTATTTATCTTTCCGTTTGTTTATGTACGAACTATGTGATGTAATAACGTTATGTATGTACTCAGTGATGATACTTCTGTTAATTTGTCGGCTTATGTGTGCGACTTTTCCTGGGGCGCACATAAGATGTATGCACTCTATATTGTCCTTTAATTGGAGTGTGACAAATTGGTATCAGAGCTGTGTCGACTGTAGGACGCAAACCTAGGTAGAAATGGTCGTTTCTAGGAGATTGACTTTATTTATTTATTTGCTACTACCTTACTCTTGATATTTTCTTAAAAATTTTATGCTTTATTCTTTATTTTATTGCATAAAATATTGACTCTGATAATATTTTATATCAAAACTATAGATGCCTCGTCTCAGTGCCGCTGCCTACGTCGCCCAGTTCGTTCCAGCAGCACCTGCTCCACCAGCACCACCAGCAGTACCACCGGTGGAGCCTGAGGTCGTCCACGTCACTGACGAGGAGGAGGAGGAACCCATGGAGGAGGAGGCATTTTCAGATGCCGCATCTGATGGACCCGCTTCGACTCCCGTGGCTGCACCCATTCCACACGTGGATGCACCAGTCCCCGCTGCTACACCTCCACCAGCATCACAGGCTGCTTCTGCACCAACCCCAGTGCCCTCCCCAGCTGCATCAGAGGAGCCAGAAGAGATAGGATGGTCCACCAGGAACAAGTTTAAGGAAGCTCCCGAAGATGCCCACTACCACAACCTCCTCACCACCATGCTAGCTGAGTACTATCCAGAGTTTGCTGCCTCTGTGAAGTACTACTGTGCGGAGCACACACATCCAGTGGAGGCGACGTACTGGAAGACCAATGTGATCGTCACCGCCTGGAACAACACCGACCAATCCCAGGATATTGTGACCACCCATAGCCACCGAGCCAGGCGTGCCAGTGTTTATGACAGCATGGAAGATGCTGCGCAGGCGGCGTACCTGCACTATCATGGCAGGCGTTTTGAGGATATGCAGAACAACCGCTACCGGTATCTTCCACGCTATGACCCGAGGGTGAAGACATGGGCTGTGTTGGCTCCTCCAGCTTCTGATCCCACCTTGGACACCACAGTGAGGCACCTCAGCGCCATGCAGGAGGTCAACGAAGCACTCAGGGAAGAGCTTCGTGCAGCGCAAAAATCTGAAAAGCGCCTTCAGAACCAGATAGATGAGATGGCCGTTCAGCTAGGACAGCCCACCATTTACAAGAAGAAGGCCAGGGTGTTCACCATGGTGGATCGCGCTCCTTAGATGTTGCAGCCCTGTCTAGCAAGATGCGTCTTAGAGTCGAGAGTCGTGTCAAGTTCGTGTTTGTTTTGTGAACTTTCCGTTGTATCGTTGTTTGTGTTGATGAACTTGGTTGATTTGGAGTTTGCTTGATTGTTGGAACAGTGTGGGCTTGTCCACATGTTCTTTTTATTAAAACCTTAAGTTAGTGTTTGATTAACTTAGTTGGGGTTAATTTCTGTTTTACTGCTGTGCTGTTTCTCAGAGCAGTCTGCAATGTTTGCCTCATATCTCTAAATCTCTACGTCCAAAAATTATGAAATTTTTGTGGGAAGAACTAGACTTATGTACCTTTCATTTCCCACTGGAATCACCTCATTATCAATTCGAAATTGGGAGATATGCCCGCTGCAACCTGGCAAGTCTGTGCAGTCTGTAACCTAGAACAGAAATTGTTTAGCTCAGTTTTTGATGATGTTGCTGTCTGTATCAGTGAAAACGTTCTATACAAAAGTTGTAGCAGACTCTCTAAGCTTTCCAAGGATGTATGCCACGCCTATTTTGGATTTCTGGAACTCGAGTTACACTCCAGTTTTCGGTCTGCTGTTGTAAACACTCGTCCAGAAATTTTCAGTTATGTTATTTACCTTTTGTAAATAATTTGTAAATTTTTTTGGGAGATCTCTAAGGTTTGCACTGAAAGCATCTAGGCCCCAAGGTTTGGTTTCGGTAATTAATGACAACACTTTATTACCATGACTAACGTGTGTTTTGCAGAAACATTGGTAAGTTAGGTCATGGAGGTGATAACTGCTTTGAGCACTGTTGGCTTCGTGTCCCTTGATGGAAATCGTTTCGGTTTTCAAAAGAGTGACGTCAAGATTAAGGACGGTTAGTTCCGGATGACGAAGTGTTGAGACACATTCGGAATAGTCGTTAGGATCTTCGTTTTTCTCTTTTGGCCGTACTATAAAGGGGGGCATGAATGGGTAGCTTGACCTAGGCGAGTCCTATGTTTAGGTGTGGTGCACACTTGTTAAACTTGGCGCTAGGCAACCCTAGATTAGCTCAAGGTTTAGTTAGAAGCAACTCGGTTGAAGTTGCGACGCGTTTCGACGAGTTTCGGGCTGTTTTCCAGTCACCGGACGCGGCCTTCGGGAACACCGGACGCGTCCGGTGTGTACTTAACCGCGCTAGGTTTCGGGCCTGATCACCGGACGCGGTCCTCGCGAGGACCGGACGCAGTGGTCAGCGACCGACACGTGTCATCAAGAGAGAACGCCCGTCGGACGCGTTACTGGACTTGATCGGCGAGTCCGGTGCGAGTCCAGTAAGGTCCAGAGAGGACCGGACGCGTCCGGTCTTCAGGCATCGGACGCGGCCTCGCGTCCGGTGTAAGTCCAGTAAGCTCCTTTGCACGTCGGACGCGTCCGGTGCTACCTGATCGGTGCGTCCGGTGGTTCGATTTCAAAAACGGGTTTTGACCGTTACGGGGGACCGGCGCGTCCGGTGCGTAGCACCGGCGCGTCCGGTGACCCCGTGTCAGAAATAACGGTTCGTTTTCTTTGAGGGGTGTATAAATACAACCCCTCCACCTCTTTTAGAGGTCTCTTGCTCATTCAAACATCTGAGAAAACCCTTTAGAGTGCAAGGGAGTGCAAGAGCTCTAGTGAGGATAGTGTTTTGAGAATCAAAGTTTGTGATTCCTCACTAGTGATTCGAGAGTAGCAAGTGTGCATCCACCTCCTCATTTGGGCTCGTTGTGGTCAAGTGAGAGTTCTAGCTTGTTACTCTTGGTGATCGCCATCACCTAGACGGCTTGGTGGTGATTGGGAGTTTGGTGATCATCCGGCGGAGCTTGTGGATGACCCAACTCAAGTTGTGAGCGGTTTTGGGTGATTCGCCGCGACGGAGTGTCGAAGAATCAACCCGTAGAGAGCACTTGATCCTTGCGCGGATCAAGGGGGAGCGACACCCTTGCGCGGGTGCTCCAACGAGGACTAGTGGGGAGTGGCGACTCTCCGATACCTCGGAAAAACATCGCCGTGTTCCTTGCCCCTTTACATTCAAGCAATTACTTTCTCGTATTTACTTTCATTGCTTGTTTTACATTCCTAGAATTGCCATGCTAGACTAGGATTGGAAACTAGGGTGCAAAACTTTTTAACGGTAGACTCTCTAGGAACACTAGTAGGCACTAGGGGTGAATTCCGGCTTATAGGATTTAATTCTTGCAATTAATTTTTAGAAAAGCCCAATTCACCCCCCCTCTTGGGCATCTTGATCCTTTCAATTGGTATCGGAGCCGTGTTGCTCCTAATTTAGGCTTTACCGCCTAGAGCAAGATGTCTAACGGGGAAGGACCACCTCCCACCTTTGAGGGGGATGATTTTCCATATTGGAAAATCCGGATGGAGGCGTATCTCGAAGCCATAGATGTTGGGTGTCTTAGAGCCGCAACCGAAGGGCTTCCCGCTATCAAGGATCCCGCAAACCCCACGGGTGACGAGGAGAAGTACGACCGGTGGAATGCAAAGGCCAAAAATGCACTCTACCGGGGCTTAGGCAAAGATATCTTCAATCGTGTGCGTAATGCAAAGAACGCTCATGATTTGTGGGAAAATCTTTGTGCTCTCCATGAGGGAACTAAGAGTGAGCGTGAGGAACGCTATCATATTGCTTTAAAGAAAATTAATTCTTTTGAGATGCTTCCCAAAGAAAGTGCTAATGAGATGTACACTCGCTTGAATGTTCTTGTAGAGGACCTCAATGCTCTTGGACTCATTCAAATGAGTCAATCGGATGTTGCAAGGCGGATCTTGAGTGTGCTTCCCGTTGAGAAGTATGGTCACATTGTCACCGTGCTTCATCAAAGTGATCTCTCCACCGCAACACCGACTCAAGTATTGGGGAAGATCAATGCGCATGAGATGTACATGCACATCACTCCGGAAGAGGGCTCATCATCTTCCAAGAAGAAAGACTTGGCCTTCAAAGCTAGCCATGACAAGAAGAAGAAGAAGGGCCAAGCCATGATTGTGCAAGAAAGCTCAAGTGAAAGTGATGTCGATGATGGATCACTTGCA
Organism: Saccharum spontaneum; assembly: GCA_022457205.1. Lineage (NCBI taxonomy): Eukaryota > Viridiplantae > Streptophyta > Magnoliopsida > Poales > Poaceae > Saccharum > Saccharum spontaneum. The sequence continues at coordinate 41,090,375 of CM039608.1, forward strand.
CTCATGGTGAGGAAGACCACCAAGATGCTAAAGAAGCTTAACAAGAGTGGCATCAAGTTCGATGGCAAGAAAAAGAAATTTTTCACAAGTAGCAAGAGAAAGCCCATCTCGGAGATGGATTGCTACAATTGTGGTGAACTTGGCCACCTCGCTCATCAATGCCCTAGACCACCAAAAGACAAGTTCAAGAACAAGAACAAGGGCAAGAAGAATGATTCAAGTGATGAAGAAGATGAGAAGAAGAAGAACAAGCCATACAAGAAGAAGGATGGCAAGAAGAAGGAGTTTTACAAGAAGAAGAAGGGTGGAAAGGCTTATATTGTTGGTGATTGGCTCACCGACATTGAATCATCTTGTGGCTCCTCCGAAGATGAGAGCGATGATGAGAAAGAGAAGGTTGCCGCATTTGTGATGGGGCCATCATCTTCACCGACATCTTCACCACCACCTTCACCGCCCTCCTCACCATCATCGTCCACTACTCACCTATGCCTTATGGCCAAGGGTGAACGTAAGGTACAAAATCATGATAGTGATGATGATGATGATAGTGATAGTGATGATGAATTTGATGCACCTTCTTATGATGAACTTGTAAAATTGCTAAACAAATACACTAAAATCATAAGAAGGACAAGAAGTGAAAATGATGACCTTCAAAATGAAAATGAATCACTCTCATCTAAGCTTGAAAATGCTCAAAAGACTAGTGGTGAGCTTAGAGATCAAAATGAAATTATGTCTTCCACTCTCAAGGAGCTCAAAACTTCTAACAAAGAGCTTAAAGATCAACATGATAAACTTGAGAAGAAGCATGATGAGCTCATCACTAGACATAGCTCTCTAAAAGACAAGTACACCACATTAAAAATTGACTATGATAGTCTTGTGGTTGCAAATGAACTTGCTCTTGAAACACATGATGCTACTAACCATGTTGTTAAGTGTGATATAGCTACATCATGTGATGACTTGATCATTGAAAGCATTGAGCAAGGTTCTAGTAGCAAAGGCAAGAGTGTGGTTGAGTCATGCAACCATGATGATTATGCCAAGATCAAGTGTGAGAATGAGAAGCTTGCAAATGAGAACAAGAAGCTCAAAGGTTTGATGGCTCTTGAGAAGCAAACAACAAATGAGTCACTCATTGAAGAGAACAAGAAGCTCAAGCAAGAAAAAGAGCATCTCAAGACCGGCCTAAGCAAGTTCACAAGAGGCCAATATTTGCAAAGTGAGCTCCTCATGAACACCGTGATGAAGATGGATAGAAGTGGTATTGGGTACTTGGCAAATCAAGAGAAGAAAGCAAAAGCTCAACAACAAAGCAAATCAAAACCCAAGCCAAAGAGATGTGTTGAGTGCGGTCAAGAAGGTCATTTTGCTCATGAATGCAAAACTCCACCACCACAACCCTTGCCCAAGCATGCTAGACCCTTTGCCTTCAATGCTCATTACATGCTAAGAAAAGATTCAAATGGAAAGATGAAAGTCATGTTTTTGGGTCCCCCAAACAAGAATAGGCCAAAGAAAATATGGGTTGCCAAGTCACTAGTTGAGAAAGTCAAGGGCCCCTCTCAAGTTTGGGTCCCTAAACAAAAAGCTTGATCTCTTGTGTGTAGGTGAACTACAAGACCGGTGGATCTCATTGGGTTATAGATAGTGGTTGCACTCAACATATGACCGGTGATCCTCGTATGTTCACCTCAATTGAAGAGAATGGGATATGTCAAGAGAAGATCACATTTGGAGATAATTCAAAGAGCAAAGTCAAGGGTATAGGCAAGATTGCAATATCAAATGATCACTCACTCTCAAATGTGCTCTATGTTGCTTCATTGAGTTTCAACTTGTTATCCGTTGGGCAACTTTGTGACCTTGGCTTCCAATGCTTGTTCACACCAAATGAAGTTGAAGTTTCAAAGATAGATGACAAGCAAGTGATATTCAAAGGTTTTAGATACAACAATCTTTATCTTGTTGACTTCACCTCCGAAGATGCAAATTTGATGACATGTTTGTTCACCAAGACCTCACTTGGTTGGCTTTGGCATAGGAGGCTTGCACATGTTGGAATGAGCACTCTCAACAAACTATTGAAGAAAGAACTAGTAAGAGGATTGAAGGATGTGAAGTTTGAAAAGGACAAACCGTGTAGTGCATGTCAAGCGGGCAAGCAAGTTGCAAACACACATCCAACCAAGGCTTTCATGTCAACCTCAAGAGTGCTAGAACTTCTACACATGGATTTGTTTGGGCCTACAACATACAAGAGTTTGGGTGGTAATCTCTATTGTCTTGTGATAGTGGATGACTACTCAAGATACACATGGACCTTCTTCCTTCATGACAAATCCGAAGTGGCAAGTTGCTTCAAGAAGTTTGCAAAGAGAGCTCAAAATGAATTTGAAGTCAAGATAAAGAAGATTAGAAGTGACAACGGCAAAGAGTTTGACAACACCAACATTGAAGCTTATTGTGATGAAATTGGAATCAAGCATGAAGTTTCTTCAACCTACACTCCTCAACAAAATGGTGTAGTTGAGAGAAAGAACCGGACCTTGATCACCCTTGCAAGAACAATGCTAGATGAGTACAACACTCCCGAGAAGTTTTGGGCCGAGGCAATCAACACCGCATGCTATGCTTCAAATCGCCTCTTCCTCCAAAAGTTTCTTGGCAAGACCCCCTATGAGTTGCTTAATGGGAAGAAGCCGGACGTCTCATTCTTCCGGGTGTTTGGTTGCAAATGTTACATCTACAAGAAGCGTCAACACCTAGGGAAGTTTCAAAGACGTTGTGATATTGGTTTTCTTGTTGGTTACTCATCAAAGTCCAAAGCATATAGAGTATTTAACCATACCACCGGGTTGGTTGAAGAAACATATGATGTGGAATTTGATGAATCTAACGGCTCCCAAGGAGCAATTGAGAATTGTGATGATGTAGGTGATGAACCCTTGAGGGAGGCCATGAAGAACATGCCGGTGGGAGACATCAAGCCAAAAGATGATGAAGACGATGTGCAAATCATTGATCCACCATCTTCATCACGTGTGCCTCAAGATGATGACAAGAATGAGAGAGTTGAAAATGAAGATACTTATGTCTCTCATGAACAAGCCGAGGCACAAGCACAAGATGTTGATGCTCCCCATCCACCTCCTCAAGTGGTTGATAGAAGAAATTCACCTCTACTTCAAGCTCATCCACAAGAACTCATCATAGGGAGTCCTACAAAGGGAGTAATGACTCGATCTCAAAAGCTAGCTTCTTTCGTTGAACATCACTCTTTTGTCTCTTGTGTTGAACCTAAGAATGTAGAAGAAGCTCTTCAAGATCCGGATTGGGTGAATGCCATGCATGAAGAATTGAACAACTTCACCCGCAACCAAGTTTGGACACTTGAAGAGCATCCTAAAGGTGCAAGAGTCATTGGAACCAAATGGGTGTTCCGAAACAAGCAAGATGACCAAGGCATAGTAGTGAGGAACAAGGCAAGACTAGTTGCAAAGGGGTTCTCTCAAGTTGAAGGCCTTGATTTTGGAGAGACCTTTGCACCCGTTGCAAGACTTGAAGCCATTCGTATCCTCCTTGCATATGCATCACATCATGATATGAAATTATATCAAATGGATGTGAAAAGTGCATTCTTAAATGGCTTTATAAATGAACTAGTCTATGTCAACCAACCTCCCGGGTTTGAAGACCCTAGATATCCTAATCATGTTTATAGGTTGTCCAAGGCACTATATGGGCTCAAGCAAGCCCCTAGAGCGTGGTATGAGCGCCTCCGGGACTTCCTCATTGAGAAGGGCTTCACCATCGGGAAGGTCGACACCACACTATTCACCAAGAAGCTTAATGGGGAGATCTTCATTTGTCAAGTGTATGTTGATGATATCATTTTCGGGTCAACAAATGAAGATTATTGCAAGGAGTTTGGTGAATTGATGTCGAAGGAGTTCGAGATGTCAATGATTGGTGAGCTCACATTCTTCCTTGGTTTTCAAGTCAAGCAAATGAGAGAAGGGATTTTCATCTCTCAAGAAAAGTATATCAAGGATCTTCTCAAAAGATTCAAGATGGAAGAATGCAAGCCAATCAAGACCCCAATGCCATCAAATGGACATCTCGACCTAGATGAGGGAGGTAAACCGGTTGATCAAACTCTCTACCGTTCTATGATTGGTAGCTTGTTGTACCTTACCGCATCTAGGCCCGATATCATGTTTAGTGTGTGCATGTGTGCTCGCTTTCAAGCGTGCCCTAAAGAACCTCACCTAAGTGCCGTAAAAAGAATCCTAAGATATCTTAAGCACACCCCAAGTATTGGTTTATGGTATCCCAAAGGAGCTAGATTCCAACTAGTTGGCTATTCCGACTCGGATTATGCCGGTTGCAAAATTGATAGAAAAAGCACATCCGGAGGGTGCCATTTACTTGGGAGATCTTTAGTATCTTGGTCATCTAAAAAGCAAAATAGTGTGGCTTTGTCCACCGCCGAGGCGGAATACATTGCCGCGGGGGCTTGTTGTGCACAAATCTTATATATGAAACAAACCCTCCTAGACTATGGAGTTGTTCTTGAAAAGGTGCCACTTTTATGTGACAATGAAAGTGCCGTTAAAATTGCCAACAATCCGGTACAACACTCTCGCACCAAGCACATTGATATCCGCCATCACTTTCTAAGAGATCACGTTGCTAAAAATGACATATCACTAGAAGGTGTACGAAGTGAAAATCAATTAGCGGATATCTTCACTAAACCTTTGGACGAGGCTACCTTTTGTAGGCTAAGAAGTGAACTTAATGTGCTTGATTCAAGTAATTTTAAAAAATGAGCACATGTTGTCCCTTGCATTGCATTGTATCATATGTCATGTTTACTTTATCGCAATGCATTTAGGGCTTGGCTAACACGGTTACGATAACCCTCCTTTGGAGGAGTGAAGAAGCCTAACCGTGGATCAAACTTGACAAGCAATCTAGCTTTACTTTATTGTATTGCATTGCATATGCATGGTTGTTTGTTTGTCGTTCTTTTTCGGTTTAGCTTTGAGCAACCTCTGTGTTCGTCCATGAATAGAGAGAGCATTTGACGCTCCTAAAGGTCCAAAAACTCTATTGCATGGCCATACGTTGCTCCTCGGGTGTTTATTGCCTATTTTCATAAAAACAATACTAGCCTAAGGCAAAATAATTTGAAAAATTTGAGGGTTTGAGTGAGGTCACTCATATCGGGTTCCAATTGGTGTTTATTTGTGTCTCTTTGAATTGGAACTTGATTGGGAGAAGTCGCGTCGAAGTTCGGAACGAAGAAAGGCGAAAAACCGTGACAGGACGCTGCACCGGACGCAGTGCTGCTTCACCACCGCGTCCGGTCCCGGTGTCCACCTGCGCGTCCGGTTTTCCAGAAGAACAAATCCAGATCTAGGCACCGGACGCTGCACCGGACGCGCCTCTGACCACCACCGCGTCCGGTCCCGGCTACCACCACCGCGTCCGGTGCTCCGCTATGAAATCCCGAGCACTCAGCCATCGGACTCTGATCGCGTCCGGTCTGTTCACACCGGACGCGTCCGGTGACTCCAGGAGCTTACTGGAGTGTCACCGGACGCTGCACCACCGCGTCCGGTGATTTTCACCACCGCGTCCGGTGCTTCTTTACCGAGCGGATCTCGCCCTCATATAACCGTACCGTTTTACCTTCGTCTTCTTTCTCTCGACTCGATTTCCGCCGCTGCCGCCTTTGTTTCGCCGACTCGCCGTGATTTCCCCCGCCGCCGGAGCCGCCCCACCTGCCCTCTTCCTCCTAGCGGCTCCCGCGCCACCAGCAGCGCCGCGCCCTGCCCTGCACTCGCATCCTCGCGCAGCTCTCGTGCCCTAGCCACGCTGAGCCCGTGCCTGCGCCACCCCCGTGCGCCGCCGCTCCTGCTCGCCGCCGGCGAACTCAAGCCCGCACTCCAGCGCCGCAGCTCCTCCCCTCGTGCGCACCTGCTCCTCAATTCCTTTCCTTCGGCCGAGCTATTGATTCTAGGGTTTACCCCTAAACCCTACCCTAGGGTTTGGTGACCCTATCTCAAGGTAACGGCGAGGTTTTCGTTTCCGATTTCGTTTCGACTCAATTCCTTTCATTCAATTGTTAGGGCTTGTCGATTGACCATATCAATTCCTTGATAATCTCGATTGGTCGTTTCAGTGCTCGATCGCCGAATCTCGGGAGTTCTCGCGAACTAGATCATCTCGTCCCTTCACCGTCGTCTCGTCGATCCGAGGTAGCTTAGCGTCGATTCCTTTCGTATCTTACGTGCTTGCTATCTAGGGTTTCGCATCTTTAGATATATATGCTTATTGTATATCTCCCTATTCCATACGTGCAGCGAGTCAGTCGGTGTGCCAGGTCTGATCTGTTTGCTAAATCCGAGGCCAAGCCTGCGGATACGGATTGAGGCCAAGCCTCTCGAGTGTCAGTTCATCATCTCACAGAGGCTTTCAGGCAGTCAGTCAGCATGGTGCGTTGCAAGAACGCCGGTGGTGCTCCAGGTGACGGGGACAACAGTCCTCCCCGTCGTGATGAGATTGCGCGTGGTAAGCGCGTCAAGATGATGGCAGTCAAGAAGAAGAGGAAGACTCTTTCAGATGCAGAGGTCGCTCAGGCTGTGGCAGACGCCGCAGAGCAGGCAGAGAGAGGTGGCAGACGCAGTGGATTACACATAGGCGAGCGTCGCTTTCATCTTGAAGGTCGACAGCTCGGTACTGAGGCTACTGAGGGCACCGAGACTACAGCACCGTCAGAGCAGATGTCAGTCGATCCTCCCTCAGAGCAGACACAGGCTACAGAGACTGCACCCGCTACCGAGGCTACCCAGACTGCTGAGGCTCCACAGGCCACTGAGGATACAGAGGAGCAGGCAGCTCAGTCTCCACCTCGTCGCCGCTCCACACGTGCTCGTTCACAGGTGACACCCAGGGCAGAGGGCCCGCGTCGTGGAGCACGACCTCCTCCCAGGGTCAGAGGGTCACCCCCAGTCGTGCACTTAGACCTGAGAGGTGCTTCTTCACGTCAGGTGAAGAACTTAAGGTTCGTGGAAGTCAGCCGATGGTTTCCACCTGTCAGAGATCCCAGAGCTTCAGAAGGTTTCTATACCCCACTTCAGGAGGATTTCTACAGGGCCCTAGTCGACAGTGGCATAGCTTTCAGACCTCAGAGGGTATGTCGCCTAGAGGCATTGGTTGATGTTGTGGGAGAGCAGCTCCGTCCTTACCTGTCCTATATGCCTGGATTGTCAGATCTACTTGGACGGACAGGTGCTTACTGCGGCACATGGGTCAGGGAGTTCTATGCTTCTTTGTGGATTGATCCTGCCCATGAGTTTATTCACTTCGCATTCAGAGGCCGCGACCACAGACTCTACAGCTCCAGAGCCCGAGAGATCCTCAGACTACCTGCTTCTGACACGAGGATCCACCAGTTGTGCTATGGCCAGACTACACCTCCCAGACGCCCTCACGGCGGTTCAGTGCCACCCACCGACCTGGTCCGACCCTGTTTTCGCGAGCCTTTTGGCGAAGGGTCACGTCGTACACCTGCCAGCCT
>CM039608.1:41098074-41279378 GCA_022457205.1 Saccharum spontaneum
AGTGTCAAGGTCTGCGAGCTCTGCCTCGGCAAGCTCGTCAACTCTAGCGTCCTGCTCAGCTGCTGTCTCAGGAACCTCAGGGCGCTCACGCTGTCCTGGTGCTGAAGCCTGCTCTCTGGTAACTGAAGCCCAAAGCTGTCTGATGTCATAGTCAGGGAATGCAGTAGTAGTGTTTGCAATCTCAGCCCTGATCTCTGGTGGCATCTGGATAGCAGATCTGATAATGAAGCAAATCCAGTGGGCATAAGGAAGCTGACGGTTACCCTTGAAGCCCTCAGCAATGGTGTCCTCCATCTCACTCAGAATGAGATCCCAAATATCAAACTGGCGCTGTGAAATGAGGTGGTAGACAACCCAAAGCTGCATCCTCGTCAGTCCCTCTCTGTAGCCAAGTCTGGGCAGTAGAGTGCGTCTGAGTATAGCATCCAGAACTCGGGCTAGAGGTGTCAGGCTGGCAGGTGTACGACGTGACCCTTCGCCAAAAGGCTCGCGAAAACAGGGTCGGACCAGGTCGGTGGGTGGCACTGAACCGCCGTGAGGGCGTCTGGGAGGTGTAGTCTGGCCATAGCACAACTGGTGGATCCTCGTGTCAGAAGCAGGTAGTCTGAGGATCTCTCGGGCTCTGGAGCTGTAGAGTCTGTGGTCGCGGCCTCTGAATGCGAAGTGAATGAACTCATGGGCAGGATCAATCCACAAAGAAGCATAGAACTCCCTGACCCATGTGCCGCAGTAAGCACCTGTCCGTCCAAGTAGATCTGACAATCCAGGCATATAGGACAGGTAAGGACGGAGCTGCTCTCCCACAACATCAACTAATGCCTCTAGTCGACATACCCTCTGAGGTCTGAAAGCTATGCCACTGTCGACTAGGGCCCTGTAGAAATCCTCCTGAAGTGGGGTATAGAAACCCTCTGAAGCTCTGGGATCTCTGACAGGTGGAAACCATCGGCTGACCTCCACGAACCTCAAGTTCTTCACCTGACGTGAAGAAGCACCTCTCAGGTCTAAGTGCACGACTGGGGGTGACCCTCTGACCCTGGGAGGAGGTCGTGCTCCACGACGCGGGCCCTCTGCCCTGGGTGTCACCTGTGAACGAGCACGTGTGGAGCGGCGACGAGGTGGAGACTGAGCTGCCTGCTCCTCTGTATCCTCAGTGGCCTGTGGAGCCTCAGCAGTCTGGGTAGCCTCGGTAGCGGGTGCAGTCTCTGTAGCCTGTGTCTGCTCTGAGGGAGGATCGACTGACATCTGCTCTGACGGTGCTGTAGTCTCGGTGCCCTCAGTAGCCTCAGTACCGAGCTGTCGACCTTCAAGATGAAAGCGACGCTCGCCTATGTGTAATCCACTGCGTCTGCCACCTCTCTCTGCCTGCTCTGCGGCGTCTGCCACAGCCTGAGCGACCTCTGCATCTGAAAGAGTCTTCCTCTTCTTCTTGACTGCCATCATCTTGACGCGCTTACCACGCGCAATCTCATCACGACGGGGAGGACTGTTGTCCCCGTCACCTGGAGCACCACCGGCGTTCTTGCAACGCACCATGCTGACTGACTGCCTGAAAGCCTCTGTGAGATGATGAACTGACACTCGAGAGGCTTGGCCTCAATCCGTATCCGCAGGCTTGGCCTCGGATTTAGCAAACAGATCAGACCTGGCACACCGACTGACTCGCTGCACGTATGGAATAGGGAGATATACAATAAGCATATATATCTAAAGATGCGAAACCCTAGATAGCAAGCACGTAAGATACGAAAGGAATCGACGCTAAGCTACCTCGGATCGACGAGACGACGGTGAAGGGACGAGATGATCTAGTTCGCGAGAACTCCCGAGATTCGGCGATCGAGCACTGAAACGACCAATCGAGATTATCAAGGAATTGATATGGTCAATCGACAAGCCCTAACAATTGAATGAAAGGAATTGAGTCGAAACGAAATCGGAAACGAAAACCTCGCCGTTACCTTGAGATAGGGTCACCAAACCCTAGGGTAGGGTTTAGGGGTAAACCCTAGAATCAATAGCTCGGCCGAAGGAAAGGAATTGAGGAGCAGGTGCGCACGAGGGGAGGAGCTGCGGCGCTGGAGTGCGGGCTTGAGTTCGCCGGCGGCGAGCAGGAGCGGCGGCGCACGGGGGTGGCGCAGGCACGGGCTCAGCGCGGCTAGGGCACGAGAGCTGCGCGAGGATGCGAGTGCAGGGCAGGGCGCGGCGCTGCTGGTGGCGCGGGAGCCGCTAGGAGGAAGAGGGCAGGTGGGGCGGCTCCGGCGGCGGGGGAAATCACGGCGAGTCGGCGAAACAAAGGCGGCGGCGGCGGAAATCGAGTCGAGAGAAAGAAGACGACGAAAAAAACGGTACGGTTATATGAGGGCGAGATCCGCTCGGTATAGAAGCACCGGACGCGGTGGTGAAAATCACCGGACGCGGTGGTGCAGCGTCCGGTGACACTCCAGTAAGCTCCTGGAGTCACCGGACGCGTCCGGTGTGAACAGACCGGACGCGATCAGAGTCCGATGGCTGAGTGCTCGGGATTTCATAGCGGAGCACCGGACGCGGTGGTGGTAGCCGGGACCGGACGCGGTGGTGGTCAGAGGCGCGTCCGGTGCAGCGTCCGGTGCCTAGATCTGGATTTGTTCTTCTGGAAAACCGGACGCGCAGGTGGACACCGGGACCGGACGCGGTGGTGAAGCAGCACTGCGTCCGGTGCAGCGTCGTGTCACGGTTTTTCGCCCTTCTTCGTTCCGAACTTCGACGCGACTTCTCCCAATCAAGTTCCAATTCAAAGAGACACAAATAAACACCAATTGGAACCCGATATGAGTGACCTCACTCAAACCCTCAAATTTTTCAAATTATTTTGCCTTAGGCTAGTATTGTTTTTATCGAAAATAGGCAATAAACACACGAGGAGCAACGTATGGCCATGCAATAGAGTTTTTGGACCTTTAGGAGCGTCAAATGCTCTCTCTATTCATGGACGAACACAGAGGTTGCTCAAGGCTAAACCGAAAAAGAACGACAAACAAACAACCATGCATATGCAATGCAATACAATAAAGTAAAGCTAGGTTGCTTGTCAAGTTTGATCCACGGTTAGGCTTCTTCACTCCTCCGAAGGAGGGTTATCGTAACCGTGTTAGCCAAGCCCTAAATGCATTGCGATAAAGTAAACATGACATATGATACAATGCAATGCAAGGGACAACACGCGCTCATTTTTTAAAATTACTAGAATCAAGCACATTAAGTTCACTTCTTAGCCTACAAAGGTAGCCTCGTCCAAAGGTTTAGTGAAGATATCCGCTAATTGATTTTCACTTCGTACACCTTCTAGTGATATGTCATTTTTAGCAACGTGATCTCTTAGAAAGTGATGGCGGATATCTATGTGCTTGGTGCGAGAGTGTTGTACCGGATTGTTAGCAATTTTAACGGCACTTTCATTGTCACATAAAAGTGGCACCTTTTCAAGAACAACTCCATAGTCTAGGAGGGTTTGTTTCATATATAAGATTTGTGCACAACAAGCCCCCGCGGCAATGTATTCCGCCTCGGCGGTGGACAAAGCCACACTATTTTGCTTTTTAGATGACCAAGATACTAAAGATCTCCCAAGTAAATGGCACCCTCCGGATGTGCTTTTTCTATCAATTTTGCAACCGGCATAATCCGAGTCGGAATAGCCAACTAGTTGGAATCTAGCTCCTTTGGGATACCATAAACCAATACTTGGGGTGTGCTTAAGATATCTTAGGATTCTTTTTACGGCACTTAGATGAGGTTCTTTAGGGCACGCTTGAAAGCGAGCACACATGCACACACTAAACATGATATCGGGCCTAGATGCGGTAAGGTACAACAAGCTACCAATCATAGAACGGTAGAGAGTTTGATCAACCGGTTTACCTCCCTCATCTAGGTCGAGATGTCCATTTGATGGCATTGGGGTCTTGATTGGCTTGCATTCTTCCATCTTGAATCTTTTGAGAAGATCCTTGGTATACTTTTCTTGAGAGATGAAAATCCCTTCTCTCATTTGCTTGACTTGAAAACCAAGGAAGAATGTGAGCTCACCAATCATTGACATCTCGAACTCCTTCGACATCAATTCACCAAACTCCTTGCAATAATCTTCATTTGTTGACCCGAAGATGATATCATCAACATACACTTGACAAATGAAGATCTCCCCATTAAGCTTCTTGGTGAATAGTGTGGTGTCGACCTTCCCGATGGTGAAGCCCTTCTCAATGAGGAAGTCCCGGAGACGCTCATACCACGCTCTAGGGGCTTGCTTGAGCCCATATAGCGCCTTGGACAACCTATAAACATGATTAGGATATCTAGGGTCTTCAAACCCGGGAGGTTGGTTGACATAGACTAGTTCATTTATAAAGCCATTTAAGAATGCACTTTTCACATCCATTTGATATAATTTCATATCATGATGTGATGCATATGCAAGAAGGATACGGATGGCTTCAAGTCTTGCAACGGGTGCAAAGGTCTCTCCAAAATCAAGCCCTTCAACTTGAGAGAACCCTTTTGCGACTAGTCTTGCCTTGTTCCTCACTACTATGCCTTGGTCATCTTGCTTGTTTCGGAACACCCACTTGGTTCCAATGACTCTTGCACCTTTAGGATGCTCTTCAAGTGTCCATACTTCATTGCGGGTGAAGTTGTTCAATTCTTCATGCATGGCATTCACCCAATCCGGATCTTGAAGAGCTTCTTCTACATTCTTAGGTTCAACACAAGAGACAAAAGAGTGATGTTCAACGAAAGAAGCTAGCTTTTGAGATCGAGTCATTACTCCCTTTGTAGGACTCCCTATGATGAGTTCTTGTGGATGAGCTTGAAGTAGAGGTGAGTTTCTTCTATCAATCACTTGAGGAGGTGGATGGGGAGCATCAACATCTTGTGCTTGTGCCTCGGCTTGTTCATGAGAGACATAAGTATCTTCATTTTCAACTCTCTCATTCTTGTCATCATCTTGAGGCACACGTGATGAAGATGGTGGATCAATGATTTGCACATCGTCTTCATCATCTTTTGGCTTGATGTCTCCCACCGGCATGTTCTTCATGGCCTCCCTCAAGGGTTCATCACCTACATCATCACAATTCTCAATTGCTCCTTGGGAGCCGTTAGATTCATCAAATTCCACATCATATGTTTCTTCAACCAACCCGGTGGTATGGTTAAATACTCTATATGCTTTGGACTTTGATGAGTAACCAACAAGAAAACCAATATCACAACGTCTTTGAAACTTCCCTAGGTGTTGACGCTTCTTGTAGATGTAACATTTGCAACCAAACACCCGGAAGAATGAGACGTCCGGCTTCTTCCCATTAAGCAACTCATAGGGGGTCTTGCCAAGAAACTTTTGGAGGAAGAGGCGATTTGAAGCATAGCATGCGGTGTTGATTGCCTCGGCCCAAAACTTCTCGGGAGTGTTGTACTCATCTAGCATTGTTCTTGCAAGGGTGATCAAGGTCCGGTTCTTTCTCTCAACTACACCATTTTGTTGAGGAGTGTAGGTTGAAGAAACTTCATGCTTGATTCCAATTTCATCACAATAAGCTTCAATGTTGGTGTTGTCAAACTCTTTGCCGTTGTCACTTCTAATCTTCTTTATCTTGACTTCAAATTCATTTTGAGCTCTCTTTGCAAACTTCTTGAAGCAACTTGCCACTTCGGATTTGTCATGAAGGAAGAAGGTCCATGTGTATCTTGAGTAGTCATCCACTATCACAAGACAATAGAGATTACCACCCAAACTCTTGTATGTTGTAGGCCCAAACAAATCCATGTGTAGAAGTTCTAGCACTCTTGAGGTTGACATGAAAGCCTTGGTTGGATGTGTGTTTGCAACTTGCTTGCCCGCTTGACATGCACTACACGGTTTGTCCTTTTCAAACTTCACATCCTTCAATCCTCTTACTAGTTCTTTCTTCAATAGTTTGTTGAGAGTGCTCATTCCAACATGTGCAAGCCTCCTATGCCAAAGCCAACCAAGTGAGGTCTTGGTGAACAAACATGTCATCAAATTTGCATCTTCGGAGGTGAAGTCAACAAGATAAAGATTGTTGTATCTAAAACCTTTGAATATCACTTGCTTGTCATCTATCTTTGAAACTTCAACTTCATTTGGTGTGAACAAGCATTGGAAGCCAAGGTCACAAAGTTGCCCAACGGATAACAAGTTGAAACTCAATGAAGCAACATAGAGCACATTTGAGAGTGAGTGATCATTTGATATTGCAATCTTGCCTATACCCTTGACTTTGCTCTTTGAATTATCTCCAAATGTGATCTTCTCTTGACATATCCCATTCTCTTCAATTGAGGTGAACATACGAGGATCACCGGTCATATGTTGAGTGCAACCACTATCTATAACCCAATGAGATCCACCGGTCTTGTAGTTCACCTACACACAAGAGATCAAGCTTTTTGTTTAGGGACCCAAACTTGAGAGGGGCCCTTGACTTTCTCAACTAGTGACTTGGCAACCCATATTTTCTTTGGCCTATTCTTGTTTGGGGGACCCAAAAACATGACTTTCATCTTTCCATTTGAATCTTTTCTTAGCATGTAATGAGCATTGAAGGCAAAGGGTCTAGCATGCTTGGGCAAGGGTTGTGGTGGTGGAGTTTTGCATTCATGAGCAAAATGACCTTCTTGACCGCACTCAACACATCTCTTTGGCTTGGGTTTTGATTTGCTTTGTTGTTGAGCTTTTGCTTTCTTCTCTTGATTTGCCAAGTACCCAATACCACTTCTATCCATCTTCATCACGGTGTTCATGAGGAGCTCACTTTGCAAATATTGGCCTCTTGTGAACTTGCTTAGGCCGGTCTTGAGATGCTCTTTTTCTTGCTTGAGCTTCTTGTTCTCTTCAATGAGTGACTCATTTGTTGTTTGCTTCTCAAGAGCCATCAAACCTTTGAGCTTCTTGTTCTCATTTGCGAGCTTCTCATTCTCACACTTGATCTTGGCATAATCATCATGGTTGCATGACTCAACCACACTCTTGCCTTTGCTACTAGAACCTTGCTCAATGCTTTCAATGATCAAGTCATCACATGATGTAGCTATATCACACTTAACAACATGGTTAGTAGCATCATGTGTTTCAAGAGCAAGTTCATTTGCAACCATAAGACTATCATAGTCAATTTTTAATGTGGTGTACTTGTCTTTTAGAGAGCTATGTCTAGTGATGAGCTCATCATGCTTCTTCTCAAGTTTATCATGTTGATCTTTAAGCTCTTTGTTAGAAGTTTTGAGCTCCTTGAGAGTGGAAGACATAATTTCATTTTGATCTCTAAGCTCACCACTAGTCTTTTGAGCATTTTCAAGCTTAGATGAGAGTGATTCATTTTCATTTTGAAGGTCATCATTTTCACTTCTTGTCCTTCTTATGATTTTAGTGTATTTGTTTAGCAATTTTACAAGTTCATCATAAGAAGGTGCATCAAATTCATCATCACTATCACTATCATCATCATCATCACTATCATGATTTTGTACCTTACGTTCACCCTTGGCCATAAGGCATAGGTGAGTAGTGGACGATGATGGTGAGGAGGGCGGTGAAGGTGGTGGTGAAGATGTCGGTGAAGATGATGGCCCCATCACAAATGCGGCAACCTTCTCTTTCTCATCATCGCTCTCATCTTCGGAGGAGCCACAAGATGATTCAATGTCGGTGAGCCAATCACCAACAATATAAGCCTTTCCACCCTTCTTCTTCTTGTAAAACTCCTTCTTCTTGCCATCCTTCTTCTTGTATGGCTTGTTCTTCTTCTTCTCATCTTCTTCATCACTTGAATCATTCTTCTTGCCCTTGTTCTTGTTCTTGAACTTGTCTTTTGGTGGTCTAGGGCATTGATGAGCGAGGTGGCCAAGTTCACCACAATTGTAGCAATCCATCTCCGAGATGGGCTTTCTCTTGCTACTTGTGAAAAATTTCTTTTTCTTGCCATCGAACTTGATGCCACTCTTGTTAAGCTTCTTTAGCATCTTGGTGGTCTTCCTCACCATGAGTGCAAGTGATTCATCATCGACATCACTTTCACTTGAGCTTTCTTGCACAATCATGGCTTGGCCCTTCTTCTTCTTCTTGTCATGGCTAGCTTTGAAGGCCAAGTCTTTCTTCTTGGAAGATGATGAGCCCTCTTCCGGAGTGATGTGCATGTACATCTCATGCGCATTGATCTTCCCCAATACTTGAGTCGGTGTTGCGGTGGAGAGATCACTTTGATGAAGCACGGTGACAATGTGACCATACTTCTCAACGGGAAGCACACTCAAGATCCGCCTTGCAACATCCGATTGACTCATTTGAGTGAGTCCAAGAGCATTGAGGTCCTCTACAAGAACATTCAAGCGAGTGTACATCTCATTAGCACTTTCTTTGGGAAGCATCTCAAAAGAATTAATTTTCTTTAAAGCAATATGATAGCGTTCCTCACGCTCACTCTTAGTTCCCTCATGGAGAGCACAAAGATTTTCCCACAAATCATGAGCGTTCTTTGCATTACGCACACGATTGAAGATATCTTTGCCTAAGCCCCGGTAGAGTGCATTTTTGGCCTTTGCATTCCACCGGTCGTACTTCTCCTCGTCACCCGTGGGGTTTGCGGGATCCTTGATAGCGGGAAGCCCTTCGGTTGCGGCTCTAAGACACCCAACATCTATGGCTTCGAGATACGCCTCCATCCGGATTTTCCAATATGGAAAATCATCCCCCTCAAAGGTGGGAGGTGGTCCTTCCCCGTTAGACATCTTTCTCTAGGCGGTAAAGCCTAAATTAGGAGCAACACGGCTCCGATACCAATTGAAAGGATCAAGATGCCCAAGAGGGGGGGTGAATTGGGCTTTTCTAAAAATTAATTGCAAGAATTAAATCCTATAAGCCGGAATTCACCCCTAGTGCCTACTAGTGTTCCTAGAGAGTCTACCGTTAAAAAGTTTTGCACCCTAGTTTCCAATCCTAGTCTAGCATGGCAATTCTAGGAATGTAAAACAAGCAATGAAAGTAAATACGAGAAAGTAATTGCTTGAATGTAAAGGGGCAAGGAACACGGCGATGTTTTTCCGAGGTATCGGAGAGTCGCCACTCCCCACTAGTCCTCGTTGGAGCACCCGCGCAAGGGTGTCGCTCCCCCTTGATCCGCGCAAGGATCAAGTGCTCTCTACGGGTTGACTCTTCGACACTCCGTCGCGGCGAATCACCCACAACCGCTCACAACTTGAGTTGGGTCATCCACAAGCTCCGCCGGATGATCACCAAACTCCCAATCACCACCAAGCCGTCTAGGTGATGGCGATCACCAAGAGTAACAAGCTAGAACTCTCACTTGACCACGACGAGCCTAAATGAGGAGGTGGATGCACACTTGCTACTCTCGAACCACTAGTGAGGAATCACAAATTTTGATTCTCAAATCTCTATCCTCACTAGAGCTCTTGCACTCCCTTGCACTCTAAAGGGTTTTCTCAGATGTTTGAATGAGCAAGAGACCTCTAAAAGAGGTGGAGGGGTTGTATTTATACACCCCTCAAAGAAAACGAACCGTTATTTCTGACACGGGGTCACCGGACGCGCCGGTGCTACGCACCGGACGCGCCGGTCCCCCGTAACGGTCAAAACCCGTTTTTGAAATCGAACCACCGGACGCACCGATCAGGTAGCACCGGACGCGTCCGACGTGCAAAGGAGCTTACTGTACTTACACCGGACGCGAGGCCGCGTCCGATGCCTGAAGACCGGACGCGTCCGGTCCTCTCTGGACCTTACTGGACTCGCACCGGACTCGCCGATCAAGTCCAGTAACGCGTCCGACGGGCGTTCTCTCTCGATGACACGTGTCGGTCGCTGACCACTGCGTCCGGTCCTCGCGAGGACCGCGTCCGGTGATCAGGCCCGAAACCTAGCGCGGTTAAGTACACACCGGACGCGTCCGGTGTTCCCGAAGGCCGCGTCCGGTGACTGGAAAACAGCCCGAAACTCGTCGAAACGCGTCGCAACTTCAACCGAGTTGCTTCTAACTGAACCTTGAGCTAATCTAGGGTTGCCTAGCGCCAAGTTTAACAAGTGTGCACCACACCTAAACATAGGACTCGCCTAGGTCAAGCTACCCATTCATGCCCCCCTTTATAGTACGGCCAAAAGAGAAAAACGAAGATCCTAACGACTATTCCGAATGTGTCTCAACACTTCGTCATCCGGAACTAACCGTCCTTAATCTTGACGTCACTCTTTTGAAAACCGAAACGATTTCCATCAAGGGACACGAAGCCAACAGTGCTCAAAGCAGTTATCACCTCCATGACATAACTTACCAATGTTTCTGCAAAACACACGTTAGTCATGGTAATAAAGTGTTGTCATTAATTACCGAAACCAAACCTTGGGGCCTAGATGCTTTCAAGCTTGTTGAGAGTGCTCATTCCAACATGTGCAAGCCTCCTATGCCAAAGCCAACCAAGTGAGGTCTTGGTGAACAAACATGTCATCAAATTTGCATCTTCGGAGGTGAAGTCAACAAGATAAAGATTGTTATATCTAAAGCCTTTGAATATCACTTGCTTGTCATCTATCTTTGAAACTTCAACTTCATTTGGTGTGAACAGGCATTGGAAGCCAAGATCACAAAGTTGCCCAACGGATAACAAGTTGAAGCTCAATGAAGCAACATAGAGCACATTTGAGAGTGAGTGATCATTTGATATTGCAATCTTGCCTATACCCTTGACTTTGCTCTTTGAATTATCTCCAAATGTGATCTTCTCTTGGCATATCCCATTCTCTTCAATTGAGGTGAACATACGAGGATCACCGGTCATATGTTGAGTGCAACCACTATCAATAACCCAATGAGATCCACCGGTCTTGTAGTTCACCTACACACAAGAGATCAAGCTTTTTGTTTAGGGACCCAAACTTGAGAGGGGCCCTTGACTTTCTCAACTAGTGACTTGGCAACCCATATTTTCTTTGGCCTATTCTTGTTTGGGGGACCCAAAAACATGACTTTCATCTTTCCATTTGAATCTTTTCTTAGCATGTAATGAGCATTAAAGGCAAAGGGTCTAGCATGCTTGGGCAAGGGTTGTGGTGGTGGAGTTTTGCATTCATGAGCAAAATGACCTTCTTGACCACACTCAACACATCTCTTTGGCTTGGGCTTTGATTTGCTTTGTTGTTGAGCTTTTGCCTTCTTCTCTTGATTTGCCAAGTACCCAATACCACTTCTATCCATCTTCATCACGGTGTTCATGAGGAGCTCACTTTGTAAATATTGGCCTCTTGTGAACTTGCTTAGGCCGGTCTTGAGATGCTCTTTTTCTTGCTTGAGCTTCTTGTTCTCTTCAATGAGTGACTCATTTGTTGTTTGCTTCTCAAGAGCCATCAAACCTTTGAGCTTCTTGTTCTCATTTGCAAGCTTCTCATTCTCACACTTGATCTTGGCATAATCATCATGGTTGCATGACTCAACCACACTCTTGCCTTTGCTACTAGAACCTTGCTCAATGCTTTCAATGATCAAATCATCACATGATGTAGCTATGTCACACTTAACAACATTATTAGTAGCATCATGTGTCTCAAGAGCAAGTTCATTAGCAACCACAAGACTATCATAGTCAATTTTTAATGTGGTGTACTTGTCTTTTAGAGAGCTATGTCTAGTGATGAGCTCATCATGCTTCCTCTCAAGTTTATCATGTTGATCTTTAAGCTCTTTGTTAGAGGTTTTGAACTCCTTGAGAGTGGAAGACATAACTTCATTTTGATCTCTAAGTTCACCACTAGTCTTTTGAGCATTTTCAAGCTTAGATGAGAGTGATTCATTTTCATTTTGAAGATCATCATTTTCACTTCTTGTCCTTCTTATGATTTTAGTGTATTTGTTTAGCAATTTTACAAGTTCATCATAAGAAGGTGCATCAAATTCATCATCACTATCACTATCATCATCATCATCACTATCATGGTTTTGTACCTTACGTTCACCCTTGGCCATAAGGCATAGGTGAGTAGTGGACGATGATGGTGAGGAAGGCGGTGAAGGTGGTGGTGAAGATGTCGGTGAAGATGATGGCCCCATCACAAATGCGGCAACCTTCTCTTTCTCATCATCGCTCTCATCTTCGGAGGAGCCACAAGATGATTCAATGTCGGTGAGCCAATCACCAACAATATAAGCCTTTCCACCCTTCTTCTTCTTGTAGAACTCCTTCTTCTTGTCATCCTTCTTCTTGTATGGCTTGTTCTTCTTCTTCTCATCTTCTTCATCACTTGAATCATTTTTCTTGCCCTTGTTCTTGTTCTTGAACTTGTCTTTTGGTGGTCTAGGGCATTGATGAGCTAGGTGGCCAAGTTCACCACAATTGTAGCAATCCATCTCCGAGATGGGCTTTCTCTTGCTACTTGTGAAGAATTTCTTTTTCTTGCCATCGAACTTTATGCCACTCTTGTTGAGCTTCTTTAGCATCTTAGTGGTCTTCCTCACCATGAGTGCAAGTGATTCATCATCGATATCACTTTCACTTAAGCTTTCTTGCACGATCATGGCTTGGCCCTTCTTCTTTTTCTTGTCATGGCTAGCTTTGAAGGCCAAGTCTTTCTTCTTTGAAGATGATGAGCCCTCTTCCGGAGTGATGTGCATGTACATCTCATGAGCATTGATCTTCCCCAATACTTGAGTCGGTGTTGCGGTGGAGAGATCACTTTGATGAAGCACGGTGACAATGTGACCATACTTCTCAACGGGAAGCACACTCAAGATCCTCCTTGCAACATCCGATTGACTCATTTGAGTGAGCCCAAGAGCATTGAGGTCCTCTACAAGAACATTCAAGCGAGTGTACATTTCATTAGCACTTTCTTTGGGAAGCATCTCAAAAGAATTAATTTTCTTTAAAGCAATATGATAGCGTTCCTCACGCTCACTCTTAGTTCCCTCATGGAGAGCACAAAGATTTTGCCACAAATCATGAGCGTTCTTTGCATTACGCACACGATTGAAGATATCTTTGCCTAAGCCCCGGTAGAGTGCATTTTTGGCCTTTGCATTCCACCGGTCGTACTTCTCCTCGTCACCCGTGGGGTTTGCGGGATCCTTGATAGCGGGAAGCCCTTCGGTTGCGGCTCTAAGACACCCGGCATCTATGGCTTCGAGGTACGCCTCCATGCGGATTTTCCAATATGGAAAATCATCCCCCTCAAAGGTGGGAGGTGGTCCTTCCCCGTTAGACATCTTGCTTTAGGCGGTAAAGCCTAAATTAGGAGCAACACGGCTCCGATACCAATTGAAAGGATCAAGATGCCAAAGAGGGGGGGTGAATTGGGCTTTTCTAAAAATTAATTGCAAGAATTAAATCCTACAAGCCGGAATTCACCCCTAGTGCCTACTTGTGTTCCTAGAGAGTCTACCGTTAAAAAGTTTTGCACCCTAGTTTCCAATCCTAGTCTAGCATGACAATTCTAGGAATGTAAAGCAAGCAATGAAAGTAAATACGAGAAAGTAATTGCTTGAATGTAAAGGGGCAAGGAACACGGCGATGTTTTTCCGAGGTATCGGAGAGTCGCCACTCCCCACTAGTCCTCGTTGGAGCACCCGCGCAAGGGTGTCGCTCCCCCTTGATCCGCGCAAGGATCAAGTGCTCTCTACGGGTTGATTCTTCGACACTCCGTCGCGGCGAATCACCCAAAACCGCTCACAACTTGAGTTGGGTCATCCACAAGCTCCGCCGGATGATCACCAAACTCCCAATCACCACCAAGCCGTCTAGGTGATGGCGATCACCAAGAGTAACAAGCTAGAACTCTCACTTGACCACAACGAGCCCAAATGAGGAGGTGGATGCACACTTGCTACTCTCGAATCACTAGTGAGGAAACTCAAACTTTGATTCTCAAATCTCTATCCTCACTAGAGCTCTTGCACTCCCTTGCACTCTAAAGGGTTTTCTCAGATGTTTGAATGAGCAAGAGAGCTCTAAAAGAGGTGGAGGGGTTGTATTTATACACCCCTCAAAGAAAACGAACCGTTACTTTCTGACACGGGGTCACCGGACGCGCCGGTGCAACGCACCGGACGCGCCGGTCCCCCGAAACGGTCAAAACGCGATTTTGAAAACGAACCACCGGACGCGCTGGTGCAACTCACCGGACGCGTCCGACGTGCAAGGGTGCTTACTGGACTTACACCGGACGCGAGGCCGCGTCCGATGCCTGAAGACCGGACGCGTCCGGTCCTCTCTGGACCTTACTGGACTCGCACCGGACTCGCCGATCAAGTCCAGGTCGCGTCCGACGGGCGTTCTCCCAGAGTGACACGTGTCAGCCACTGACCACCGCGTCCGGTCCTCGCGAGGACCGCGTCCGGTGGTCGAGGCCGAAACCTAGTCGCGGTAACGTACACACCGGACGCGTCCGGTGTTCCCGAAGACCGCGTCCGGTGCCTAGAAAACAGCCCGAAACGCGTCGCAACTTCAACCAAGTTGCTTCTAACTGAACCTTGAGCTAATCTAGGGTTGCCTAGCGCCAAGTTTAACAAGTGTGCACCACACCTAAACATAGGACTTGCCTAGGTCAAGCTACCCATTCATGCCCCCCTTTATAGTACGGCCAAAAGAGAAAAACGAAGATCCTAACGACTATTCCGAATGTGTCTCAACACTTCGTCATCCGGAACTAACCGTCCTTAATCTTGACGTCACTCTTTTGAAAACCGAAACGATTTCCATCAAGGGACACGAAGCCATAGTGCTCAAAGCAGTTATCACCTCCATGACCTAACTTACCAATGTTTCTGCAAAACACACGTTAGTCATGGTAATAAAGTGTTGTCATTAATTACCGAAACCAAACCTTGGGGCCTAGATGCTTTCAGAACCAATTGATCGGTACTGCATTTTTCTTTTTCTTTTTCTTTTTCTTTTTTAAAATAATATATAGTTGAGCAAATTGCTGTTTTATGATCTATCCTGAATTCCTGATAGTAGTGCCCCCTCCCAGAAAAGATGCAATTCTAAAATAGTATTCGGTTAAATCTTCTCAAGTTTGATCAAATTTATAGTGTACCTATTTGAAATCATAAATACTGATATTATTTTTAATTTAATCAAAATTAAGATAGTTCGACTTGGTCTATATTAAAATTGCATACTTTTTAGGAAGGGGGAGCTTTTACTCCTTGTTCCAGTACATATTCAATTCGAAGCAAAGGCATGAATAATTAGAAGGTACAGCAACATGTCCTGGAGTTTAATTATCTCACTCCCTTGTCCAGTTGTCCTAGCCCGATCTGCATAATGTGGTCCTGTATTTGTCAGTTGTCATCACAAATAGTTAGACAGAAAAATGGGTGAAGTTTTAGACTTGAATGCCCAACCAGTAACAGTTGGGATCTTATTATGGGAATGGACTAGGAAGAAGAAAGACCACACTACACTATCTTTCTTTTTTATATTTCTGATAAAGGAGGTCAACCAGGGGCAAAGGATCCCCTGGAGATTTCCATTTCCATTCACTAGAATAGAGTGGCCCTCTGAATGTTCAAGTTATACAACAGAGGTCATGTCTGTGCTTCCAAAGGCCACTACCCAAATTTTCATTTAGTATTTTAGGCTCTATTTAGTTTCCATCTAAAATTTTTTTACCCCGTCACATCGAATGTTTGACACATGCATAGAGCATTAAATGTAGATAAAAAAACTAATTGTACAGTTTGCATGAAAACCGCGAGACATGATTAGCCATAATTGCTACAGTAACACACATGTGCTAATGTTGGATTAATTAGACTTAATAAATTCGTCTTGCGGTTTCTAGGTGAGTTATGTAATTAGTTTTTTTATTAGTATCTGAACACCATTTCCGACATCTCATGAAACATCCAATGTGACACCTAAAAATTTTTCACCCACGAACTAAACAAGGGTCCAAGTTAAACTAAGGGGGGTTAAAAAGGTTACATAATCAAAAAGGCGCTATACCAGGACTCCGTGGGCCTATTTGGTTGTACGCCAATGCATGGCATGCTATTTGTGGCGCCGCCACAGCGGAGGCCCTTGCGCCTGTAAAATTTTTAGAAGCACAGTAACTTTTTCGTTTGTATTTAATAATTAGTGTCCAATTATGGACTAATTAGGTTCTAAAGATTCGTCTCGTGATTTATAATCAAATTGTATAATTAGTTATTTTTTATCTATATTTAATGCTTCGTACATGCGTCTAAAGATTTGATGTGACGAAGAATATTGTAAAATTTTTGAAATTTTGAAGAAACTAAACACACTGAGTGCAGGGAGGTTAGGATCTTGTGGCGTGCCGCATCTTTACTCTCAAACCAAGCAGCAGCCTATCATTTGTGGCAGCCACATGCATGGCGTGGTAAAGTAAGGGGTGTTTGATTTGAGAAGTTAAAGTTTAACAAACATTGTAGTACTTTCGTCTTATTTGATGAAAAGTTTCTAATTTTAGACTAATTAGGTTTAATAGATTTGTCTCGTAAATTACTCCTAATCTATGTCGACATGCATGCAATTAGTCTATATTTAGTACTTTATGTATTTAAGGGAACATTGATGTGATAGGAGTTAAACTTTAATAAGTTAAAACCAAACAGGCCCTGAGGCGTGGAACGATCCTCTACGCCAGACTGTACAGTGCACAAGCGTGGAGAAGTCATGTCTGTGCTTCCAAAGGCGCCAGCAACAAAGGAGTTGGTGATGGTTGATTGATGTACAGTTTCATGGATGGCAATATTCCAACTGTAACGGATTCAGCATTCAATCGAGCTGCCGAACTGTATAAACTGCTCTCTTCCAGTTATGATTTCAAAAGATATCACTAACGCCTTGTTCAGTTCCCCAATTCTCTCCCCAAATTCCACTATGCAAAAAGAAGATTCCCCGTCACATCAAAATGTCGACAAATGCATGGAATACTAAATGTTGATGAAATCAAAAACTAATTACACAGTTTTGTTGTACTTTGCGAGATGAACATTTTAAGCCTAGTTAGTCAAAATTTGGATAATTTTTACCAAATACAAACGAAATGCTACAGGAATTCTGATACAGTGTTTTTCTCCCCAATTCTCTCATCTAAACAAGGCCTAAGGCCCGGTTTAGATTGAAGAGAGAGGGTGAAATTTGGCACGGTAGCATTTTCGTTTGTATTTAGTAATTATTGTCCAATCATGGACTAACTAGGATCAAAAGATTCGTCTCGTAATTTACAATCAAACTGTGTAATTAGTTATTTTTTTATCTACATTTACTGTTTCATGCATGTGTCCCTAGATTCGATGTGACGGAGAGAGTGAAAAAACTTGCAATCTAAACATGACCTAATTCATGTGAAAAAAATCCTATCCTTACTCTAGCAACAAGTCTGCAGAGTACATGAAAAGCATTAGGAAAAATCTGTATTACGAAATTCTTGTGATATTTCAGTTATCCTCCTAAAGCATAAATTGCAATATTTGACAAGAAATTGACTCTAAGCCCAACGGACAAAAGACGAGATTCAGATGAGGGCATGAGGCCGAGCAGAAACTGTTGCCATCATTCAGCCTGATGGCGGCATGGATGGATTATTGGGCCTTGTTCACTTTGCAAAAAATTTGAACCTGATGAATAGTACTGTTTTCGTCTTATTTGATAAATATTGTCTTATCGTGGACCAACTAGGCTCAAAAGATTCATCTCGTGATTTCCAACTAAACTGTGTAATTAGTTATTTTTTTTACCTACATTTAATACTCCATACAAGCGGCTAAAAATTGATGTGACGGAGAGAGAGTGAAAAAACTTAGAATTTGGATGACATCTAAACAAGGCCTTGGATTGGATGGGGCGATGAAAAATGCTCCCTGGCCTCGAGCCTTTTTGGCGACAGCTCACTGCTTCACAAGGCCTATGCTATGTGGCCATTTGACTTTGTCCTGTCCACTGACACGCTGGATTCTCTGTGCAGCAGCTAGGAGTATATGTGCACACACACACACGCCTCACCTGACCTGATCCATGCATCCACATCACGAGTGTCATGCCAAGTTGACAAAGGCAAAGGAAACAAAATCATGAAATGGGTTTAGTTCCCACTCCAAAATTTTACACTCTATCACATCAAATGTTTGACACGTGCATGGAGTATTAAATATACTTTAAAAAATAATTAATTATACAGATTGCGTGTAATTTGCGAGACGAATTTTTTAAGCCTAATTAGTCTATGATTTGACAATAAAGTGCTACAGTAACATATGTGCTAATGACGAATTAATTAGGCTTAATAAATTTGTCTCACGGTTTACTGACGGATTCTGTAATTTATTTTTTAATTAGTATCCGAACACCCCATACAATATCTCTGTGACATCCGATATAACACCCCAAAATTTTACGCCCTAGAACTAAACAAAATGGATAAACACATAACACCAAAACACCGTTGCAATGTCATATGGATGGATAAAGATAGGCCCATGGCGTGAGACGACCAGAATCATGAAATGGAAACGTTAATGGATAAACACATAACACCAAAAACACTGTTGCAATGTCAATGCCAGCACTACTACAGGTTTTCAATGATGGAAGTCAATGTCAGTTTGGGGTAGGAGTAGTTCTCACCATTAAAATTCAAGCTGATGGAAACAACACATTCGCTCAAAGATAAGGACTATCTAACTTTGGTGGGACCGTTTCAAAGATACTCCCTCTATCCCTTATTAAATGTCGTTTTCGGTTTTTGTGCCCACAAGTTTGACTCCATTTATATAAAATGCGTGCAACATTTGTATCTCCAAATAAATTTATTAAAAAACTAGACTCAAATACCTTTCCAATGATACTAATTATATACCATAAATATTAATATTTTTAATATATATTTAATTAAAGTTGTTTCTCGGGAAGCGTAAAGCGACAAGTATTTAGGGACGGAGGGAGTAAGGAGCTACTCCTTGACCTTGTTTAGATACCCAAATTCATCTCTAAATTTTACTATGAAAAAGAAGATTCCCCGTCACATCAAAATGTCGACACATATATGGAGTACTAAATGTAGATGAAATAAAAAACTAATTGTATAGTTTTATTGTACTTTGCGAGGCAAATATTTTAAGCCTAATTAATCAATGTTTAGATAATTATTACCAAATAAAAACAACATTGCTACAGTGTTCAACCATGATTTGGGCGCCTCCGAATCAGGCATCTAAACATGGCCCTTGAACATATACCAAACTTGTTGTATGTATTATTATAACAAATCATCATGAAGTGCAAGAAAAGCAGCACGAAACTAGGCGAAAAGGCCAAAGACAGCTCCACAAATCAGTCAAGAAGACGATCATTGTGGCATGCTTTTGCTTTAACCCCTTAGGCAAAAAAAAAAACCCTGAAGACCAATAACACTGCATTTCAATGGGGGAAAAAGTTTCCCTAACAAAAAAATATAGGAAAAGTCAATGCACAAGCTTTACAGTCAGCCCACTCTATTACTACACTGTAAGGTGGGCCCCAAGGGGGAAAATAATGCTACCAAACCAAACACTTTGTTTTTTTTACTTGGGCCTCGTTTAGATACTAAAGTTGGTATCCAAATTTTGCATAGTAAATATCACATCATACGATAGCAATTTTATTTTTATTTGGTAATAATTGTCCAAACATTAATTAATTAGGCTTAAAATGTTCGTCTCGCAAAGTATAACAAAACTGTGTAATTAGTTTTTTATTTCTTCTATATTTAGTACTCCATACATGTGCCGTTATTTTGATGTAATAGGAAATCTTTTTTTACATAGTGAAATTTAGGGTGAATTTGATATCTAAACAAGGCCTTAGCAAGATAGTACACTTGCAAACAAACAGCTGCCCCTAAAATAGTGACCGTCAGTACTTTATTACTCCAGTCCGGAGCAAGAGGCAGGATGAGGAGGGAGGAACAAAAGTCCAGAGCAAATAAAAAAGGAGTGATGTGCTGCTGCCTGCTAGTAGCTCTTGCAAAGGCAATGAATGCAACCTCCTCTTCATCATGAAGCGCTGCATTTAGTGGCATTGAAAACACCTGCAAGGGGTTTGGTGAGTTGAGAGGAGCTAGGGTGTGTGGCTGGGAGCTGGTTTCTGCATCTGCCTCTGAGCTCGGGTTTCTTTCTTCCTCATCTGTGAATCGAGCTGGACTCTGTTCTATCTCCTGTTTGTATGTTCGAGCAGCTGTAGATTTCAAGAACTATTCAGTCATATCTCACCCCACCCCATTCCATTTCATTTCATTTACCAAGTGGTTCTTGCTCAACAGCTGGAGAGGCGGAAAAAGTGGAGTCAAATCTTTTGTGTTTCTCTGCTTTCTTTTTCCCCCTTGTTTGATGCTCGTCTCTTTTCTTTAATTTGAGTTCTTGATCCTGCCAAAAGCGAAAGCCATCACCTTTTGTTTGCAAAGGTGAGGGGTGTCCTGGCATTTCAAACCCTCCCCAATCCCTCCCACCCCAAAGCTCCAATTTCTTTCTGCGGTTTCCTCGCCTCTGAATCCCGTTCCCTCCACGAAAACCTCAGATTTCCACGCCCTGTGCTCCACCGCCGCAGATTCGCCCACAACCAGCTATCCAAAATCCAGTTTTTCCTCCCGAAACTGCAGTTTTCCTGCACTCGTTGGTCCAAAATCTCCCCATTTCGCACGGAAATCTCGGGGGTTTGCCCACTCCATGCCTCACTCCGCTCGTTGATCCAAACCGCCACCGGAAAGCTGCGATTTTTCCGCCGGGAAGCGGCGTCTTCTCGATCCGAGGCCCATGCATCTGTCGCTATGGAAGCCGCTATCCCACTGCGCCGCCGTCCTCCTCGCCAAGAACCACCGGCGCCGTGGCGGCGGGGGCGGTGGGCACGGTGGTGGCAGCAACGGCCACCGTGACGACCCGTCCTCCTTCCTCCGGCAGCTGCGGGACGCGCTCGACGCCGCGTCGGAGGATGGCTCCCTCTGCCCGCCGCCAGACACCGCCGGCGCCGATGCGGACGCCGCCGTGTCCCGCTCCCGCTCCCTGGCGCGCCTGCGCGCGCAACGGGACTTCCTCCGCGCCACGGCCCTTGCCGCCGCCGCCGGTCCGTTCCGGTCTCTCTCCGACCTCGCGCTGCTCCCCCACGCCATCGCCACCTTCATCGCCATGTACCCGGACTACGCCTCAACCGCCGATGTCGACCGCCTCCGCCTCGACCATTATTCCCACCTCGACGCCCCCGGTGCCGGCAGGGTCTGTCTAGACTACTGTGGTTTCGGCCTCTTCGACTCCAGTTGGGATTCCTCCTCGTCGTCCTTCACATTGCACGAGCTCAATGCCAATTTGAGCAACCATGCGCTCTATGGCGGCGCTGAGCCCGGCACCGTGGAGAATGACATCAAAGAGCGCATCTTGGAGTACCTGAATGTGCCAGCCAGTGAGTATGCGCTGGTGTTCACAGTGAGCCGTGGGTCAGCGTTCCGGCTGCTTGCTGAGTGCTACCCCTTTGAGAACAACCGGAGGTTGCTGACCATGTTCGACCATGAGAGCCAGTCGGTCAATTGGATGGCACAGAGTGCACGGGCAAAGGGTGCCAAGACGCGCACTGCATGGTTCCGCTGGCCAACACTGAAGCTCTGCTCAACGGAGTTGCGGAAGGAGATCGTCAGCAAGAAGAAGGGGCGGCGACGGGATGCTGCAGTTGGGTTGTTTGTCTTCCCTGCGCAGTCTCGGGTGACCGGTGCCAAGTACTCCTACCAGTGGATGGCGCTGGCGCAGCAGAATGGGTGGCATGTGATGCTTGATGCTGGTGCACTTGGCCCGAAGGACATGGATTCACTGGGGCTCTCCCTATTTCGGCCGGACTTCATTATAACTTCGTTCTACAGGGTGTTTGGTGCAGACCCAACTGGGTTTGGTTGCCTTCTGATCAAGAAGTCAGTAATTGGGACACTGCAGGGGAGAAATGGGTGTAATGCATCAGGAATGGTGAGGATTGTTCCAGTGTTTCCACAGTATCTCAGTGACTCAGTTGATGGATTTGATGGGTTTGAAGATGATGCAGGCGTTAACAAAGATGAAAAGCCGTCTTCTAATGCTCAAAATGGGTCGCAGCTGCCAGCATTTTCAGGTGTCTACACATCTGCTCAGGTTAGAGAGACTTTTGAGAGTGATCCTGGTCGGGACAGCAGCTCAGACAGGGATGGGGCAAGCACCATCTTTGAAGAAACTGAGAGCGTCTCTATGGGTGAGGTCATGAGGAGTCCAGCATTCAGTGAGGACTGTTCATCAGAGAACTCTTTCTGGGTTGATGTTGGCCAGAGCCCATTGGGGTCAGAGAAGTCTGGTCAGTTCAAGAAAGGGAAACTGGGTTCACCATTACCATCTTCTTGGTTCAACGGAAGAAAGTGTAACAAGAGGATGTCCCCAAACTTAACTTCCAGGATATCTAGAAGCCCACTTTATGATGGTCATGTGATTTCCTTTGATGCAGCTGTGCTATCAGTCTCACAAGATGCAGACTGCCTCAAGGAAGACCCTGAAGAAGAAATTTTCGAGAATGGGCGGAGAACTCATTTCAGGCAGGTTAGTGAAATCCAAGAGGAGCCAGAGGTCGAAGAGGTGGCATGCCAACATGCTATGAATGGTGGTGCAGAGCACAAAGAAAGCGCGATAAGAAGGGAGACTGAAGGGGAATTCCGGCTGCTGGGAGGTAGGGATGGCAACAGCAGATTTACCGGGGGGCGACTCTTCGGTGTTGAAGAGATTGATGGAGGTTTAAGCATGGGGCGCAGAGTTTCTTTCAGCACGGAGGCTAATATCATTGCTGACAGGCTGAATCGGGCCTCAGATGCTGCTGAAGCTTCTGGATATACATTCCGTGATGATGATGGTTGTGCAAGTGATGGATATGATGATGCTCAGGACTGGGGCAGGAGGGAGCCAGAGATAATTTGCAGGCACATTGATCATGTTGATATGATGGGACTCAACAGAACTACTCTTAGGTTGAGATACTTGATCAATTGGCTAGTAACTTCACTTTTGCAACTGAAGTTGCCAGACTTGAAAGGTGGTGATGGAGTCCCTCTTGTACACATCTATGGTCCCAAGATTAAGTATGAAAGGGGAGCAGCTGTTGCTTTTAATGTGAAGCAAAATGATGGAACATTTGTTAATGCTGAAGTTGTTCAAAAGATTGCTGAGAAAAACGGCATATCTGTTGGCATTGGTTTTCTCAGTCATATAAAAGTAGACATGAACCAGAAACAGTTAAATGGCATGCTCGATATACCTGAGGCTTCATTTTATAAGAATGGACGCAGAGACAATAAAAAGGTGACCATAAGAGTTGAAGTCGTGACTGCTTCACTTGGCTTCCTTACTAACTTTGAAGATGTTTACAAGATGTGGGCTTTTGTTGCCAAGTTCCTTGATCCTTCATTTCTTGAAAGTGAACGCCTCACCATTGCTGCTGACCACTCAGAAGGACAAAATTAAGTATGACATGTAACATAGCAACAAAAAGTGAGGAAGGTGATTTCTCCTTCTGTTGAAGCATATGTTGTCTTCTATGCTTTCAAGGGGTAATCAGTAGTGGATTTAGCAGATTTGTTTATTCTTTGCCTAGTTCCTCGATGAGTCATATGACTTGTTTTTGTTCATGTAGAGTTTGCTCAACTCAAATATGTACCAGCAGCTCATCAGTAGAGCTCTTTCCCACGGAACAATGTCTGTAAAGCAGCTCACTGGAAATGAAATAGTTTGAGTGGTTTTGTGCAAAGTTCAATTTAGTCAGATACTCAGTCTCAGATGTGTGTTCGTAATGTGGTTTTTACATCTTAGCAAACATTTCATTTTGGTCAACTTATGTGCGTCTCTTGCTTAAAATTTGTGATCTGAAAGTTTGAATATGTTCTGTGGTCTGTGGATCCTTGTAACATATGGATGTTGCTGAATACTTCTTATCTGTTCATAAAGTAAAACCAGAAACTTAGAATGCTGTGAGTTTAGGTTCCAATATTCTTCCAATTTGCATCTAGGGCTGCTTAATCTGCACAGTACATGTTTAGGTTTAATAATATAATAGTAAAACATCCAGTTGGGTTTGAAGTTTGAGTGCAGTACCATTGTTTTCTTTATGAGCACTGAGCAAATATCAACCACATATTGCCTGTACTGTATTATGCCATTTAAGTTTCTTGTGATCACATAGAAATGATATTTTTTAATGTTATTTTTTTTATCACAATGAAAGTTGAATGCCTTGATAACTATATTCTAGGATGTATAGTCAGATGGTGCTGTTTCTGCAGCTTGGGACCATCTTTGTTCAATGCAGCCCTGAAGTCTTTTCCTATCCTACTGTCAGTCCGTGGCATACAAATTCCTAGGATCGTCTCTGAAATGGAGACGGTCTCATGAATTCATGATATAACATGGAGAAGGTCTGATACAACCTTAATGTTCCCTTTGGGCTAATAAACCAAAACCAGGAAAGCAAACTACAAATTTGTTTTGTGCTTTGCTTTTAACTATCCAGGAAAGGTAACTCCTATTTGAACTGTTCCGGTTTCAGTTTGTTCATGACTTTTGATGGTCCCCATTCACCGCTAGGCGATACTCTGGAACTTTATTATAGTTCCCACTCTGTGATACCATAATATAGATCCAGGTAGTGGTCCCTTCTCCTTTATGCTAGTAATCAAATTTTGAAGCTCATACAAATTGCTGACCTATCTGTGTTAGATACTTAGATGTTAATGCTCAGTTGTAATTTTTTGGGGATGCTCAAAGAATCTGTGATCTCATGGGTTTTCCTTCCAAGTACAAATGATGGAGTATACGAAGTGAACTTATCATACTTAAAGCAGACATAGATTGCTCTTGCCTAGTCCACCTTATTACATAAGGGAGATGTGATTCCGGAAAAAGGTGATTGATGTTTTCAATATTTTAAATTTGAATTGTATCCCATGTAGCATCAAAATAGTTAACTTGGAAACTGAGTTAACAATGGATTTCAAATGAAGGAATTTTATTGGTTCCAAATACATTTTTTCGTTTCATTTCAAAATCTTCAGTTTTTTTTTCCAGTTTAGTTGAAAGTAAGGCAATGTCATCATAGGTTTGAAGTCTTTGGCAGAAACTCTGTGTGTTTCTTACCTGACTAGGGCACCAGGCCTTGCTGATTCTGCCATGCCATGTCTTAGACTACCGGATAGTCTAAAGGATACTCTAAAGCTTTAGAGTATGAATATAGAGTAAAAACTGCTGCACTGGATACTCTAAAACGATATTATATCATTTCTCTCACTCTATATTTAGAGTAGTACAGTGCTTACTCTATAGTGGGCAGTGACGGGCCCCACTAGCTAAACAAAGGAAAAAAAATGCTATAACTCACAAACTAAAAATCTAAATTAAATTTCGATTGCACCATTAAATTCGTCTTAATAAATCCTTCAAAACTAGATCACACATGGATATATTTAGATTAAGTGACAAGTGAGTCCCATAGTGGATAGAGTGGATAGAGGATGATATAGAGGATGGATGGGTGCGGGAGAATTAAGTATAGAGGAGAGAATCTTGCTGACCAGGACGTATAGAGGATGAATATAGAGGTCCATGAGTGCGGATAGCCTTACACTGCTCGCTCAATATGACAGCCAGAGTTCCAGAGTTGTTCAGTCTTGTTGAAAGCAGAGATGTTCGAGCTCTATGGCTGAAAGCCCTGGATGATTCTTTTACTAGCTTACTAGGTGTCTATGCTTTATCGATTGATTTGATGCTTGATAGGTCATGCCTTTGCTCAGTCAATTTCACAGTTAGAGATGCTGGGATATCTCCCAATGTCAAGCAGTGTGGTGTCAGTTTCTCAGGGTACTAAACAGAGGCACCTGGAGGATCAATTCAGGTCTGTACCTCTCCGTTCCCTCATCCCTTCATCCCATTCTTCTCATTTGCACATGGTGGGTGTTATTAATTGCACAAATAAATTTCTTTAAGTGGTTAACTGTTTGGAAGGGGTGGACTGTGGTCAGAGGCGGAGGGAGGTGTGTGTGTGTGGGGGGGGGGGGGGGGGCACACACCCCCTAATCCTCCAGTTAAAACAGAAGAACACCTTTGATTCTTATGCTAATTATTAAGGCATATTGAGTGAACTTGGACCCTCCTGCCAGCTAACCAATGTTGTTGACAATGGTCCCCCCTATGGCAGTGTTTACTTCCATCAAAATTCCAAAAATTTTACAAGATTCCCCGTCACATCGAATCTTTGGACGCATGCATGGAGTATTAAATGTAAGTAAAAAAAATAACTAATTGCACAGTTTGTCTGTAAATGTCAAGACGAATCTTTTAAACCTAGTTAGTCCATAATTGGATAAATTTTACCAAATAACAACGAAAAGTGCTACAGGAACTTTACACCAACTTTTACACCATCTAAACACTACCTATATCAATTTTCTGGCTCCGCCCCTGACTGTGGTCCAAATTCAGAAATTCTTAAGGTTTAAACAGTTTGAAGTTGAGGTTCCTAGAGCTGGAGTATTGAATTTGGGTGATTCCCCCTTATTTCTGTGATTTTTTTACCTCGACTTCTGCCACTGCTTTGAAGTTGTGTGTTTTAACAGTTGATGTCTTGCAATAGTCCTGGCAATATCTTGTTTTGGTGTCTTTCATTGTATTGCAACACTAAAAGACAAAATCTACATCATCATTTTTTTAGAAAAAAACGATTCTATTCGCTTTCTCGGTAAACAGTCTGCAGTAAAACTTACCGTGGCTGTGTTCAGATCCGAAATATTTGGGGGAAAAATTCCTGTAGCACTTTCGTTGTTATTTGGCAAAATTTATTTAACCATGAATTAATTAGGCTCAAAAGATTCATCTCGACATTTACAGACAAACTTTACAATTAGTTATTTTTTATCTATATTTAATGTTTCATGCATGCGTCTAAAGATTCGATGTGACGGGTGGCAGAGGAAATATTTTGGGAAGTGAACGGCCCGAATCAATATGTCAGCAGATTCCTTGCAGCTTTTGGTGCTTGAAAGTCAATATTCTTGTACCAGTAATCTGGAGTATGCGACTATGCTGGGGCCGGGGCTTTCCATGACTAATTTCGAAGCTGGCCTCCTTACGGAAGTCGTAGTGCTTCTTGGCAGGAGGTAGGCCTCTTATCTTTTTTTATCATGAAGTGTTCGCTGTCCTGCATTTATGCATGCTTGAGGTAAGGGCCTCTCGAATATGCACTGAGAGAAGACATGGATTTGATTAAATGCATTTCGCGAAGCACTAGTTCTTTGAATGCTTTTAGCTACCAGGGGTGCCCTTCTTTGATTTATTTGAAATAAGGCTGCTGTTGGCAGGCTTTGATGACCGTTTATGCCATTGCAGTAACTTAGAGTGCAGTCTAAAACCTAGAACCTTATTTTGATAGACTACAAAATGAGTATTTTGAATAAAAGGTACAATCATAAGCACAAGAATTTCAACTTAACGTGCAGGCAAAAAAATTTAGCAACTTATATGATCAAAATTTAAAAGTCAAAATCTAGTGCAAAACATCATGAGACATGGGCGCTGCCATAACTTTAGCTATGTTTTAAACAAAATATATATTGAAGATACTTGAAGGTACAATGCAGAGGGAGAAAAACTATAGATATGGATGAGAAAAATATATAGAGTAATTGATAC
This sequence comes from Saccharum spontaneum, assembly GCA_022457205.1. Taxonomy (NCBI): domain Eukaryota; kingdom Viridiplantae; phylum Streptophyta; class Magnoliopsida; order Poales; family Poaceae; genus Saccharum; species Saccharum spontaneum. The sequence continues at coordinate 41,125,812 of CM039608.1, forward strand.
ATTTATCATAACATGATAGAGATTAAAGAGTGTCTATGTTAGATATTTATTAGAGAAACAAAAAAAGAGCACAAATATAAATTACTTTAATTACTTGTAAACATTAAATTTATCCACAAACTTCTAATACCTATGTCTCCATAGATTATAGCTGACAGGAGCTTGTGTTAATATACTAGTTGTATTAGTTCTCAATACTTGTCTCGAATATGCAGAAAAGTTGCATGCAAATTGATTAAGACGAAAAAGGTACAAAGAACCGACACCAAATAATTTTTTTATTCAATGCTTACATAACGAGTGAAGCAGTTTTGTGAAAGTGAAAACAAGGTGGTCATCATCATCATATGTCTGAAACCTATGGCAGAACCATGGCTGATTCTGATCTGATCAGTGATCACTGAGTTGTCACACTTGGCACTTCTCACTCGGTTGGCAGCCAGAGATGCTGGAGAATCTCTGATGATACCTTCAACTTTTTATACTATAGTACTGCGGGAAATTGTTCAGTTTAGTTGTTAGCAGATTTTATATATTCATTCAAAAGGTTCATGGAAGAAAACACTGCTGTACTCGATTAGGCCAAGTTGATTTGACCCTAGCTATGGTGACTGGACATGCCATGTTCTGTTCCATCGATTTCTCTGTCAGAGATGCTGTAAAATCTCCCACAGGCCACAGGATACTGAAGCAGTGCAATGTCATCGTCTTCACTGGGATAAAAAGAGCTCAGTTTCAGTTCAGTTCTATTCCTCTCCTCTTCCCTATCATTAATGACTCTTTTGTACCAAGTGGGTTTTAATCCACATAAATGATTATTTTAGTGTTATAAGTGCGGTTACCTAACTTAGGGCTTCCCATTACTACCAAGACCTTTGGGGTTTGGTTTGCCACTCTTGAATGTAACCCATTAGCCCATCAACCCATGCTTCTCGATAAATATAGTAGTATAATTAATTAAAACTGATTATCTTCACTCTCTTCATTTCCTAATACAACACCAATTTGGATAATCTATAATTCCCATCCTGTTTGTTGTGATAAATTTACCAATTACTCTATATGTTTTCGTCCTTTGCATTGTACCCCTGTAAGTTGTTGCTGCACAAGAATCCGCTTGCAGAAGAACCCGTTTCTCTCTTGCTCGTTGTTTTCCAACTCATTTGTTATTGGTTGCTGCACAAGATAAGGACAAAATTTCTACAACTCTATTTGGATATTAGTATTCTCCTTTATAATAGTTTATTTAGTATAAGAAACGAAGTGTCACTAGCATATTTCATTAGATTCCTTGCAGCCTTTGGTTCTCAGTCTAGAACTCTAGATTCCCAGAATCCCAGTGTAAGTAATCATTCATGCCATTCTTTTTTGTGCGTCTATATTTTCAGTAGAAGTTATGATTACCTACATTGGCTAATGTGCTAGAGAGAAATCACAGGAACGCAGGTACAGTATCCACAATGTAGGCACTAGGCAATGTGGTGTTTGGTTCATTTTTTTTTCAAGTGGTGTTGGTGTGAGCCTGTGAGGCCGGCCTTGCCCTATATATTGTCTGGACTGGAGCTGGAGTTTGGGCATCTGGGTGTTGAGGCTGCTTTCTGCAGGTGCAACGACTTGTGGAGCTCCTTTCCAAGGTTAGTGGCCTCTTCATCTTTTCTAAATCTTGATCACCTAATGAAGTTCATAATTTGCCTCTGGCCAGGTACCCATTTTTATTTTTTTTTGTTTGGCCTAAAAAAATTGAATGTTATGCATAGTCAGGAGCACAAAAAGATGTTTTTGTTTTGTTGCAATTGCATTACCCTACAAACTAAAATTGTTTTGAGTTATTGTTCTGCCACCATGATGTTTATGTATCTTTCGCCTTTTTTGGGGCAAGGAGCTGCACTGGGCTGTGGGTCCTAAAAATATTTGATTTACATCCTCACAACTTTGGTACAATGACCGACCAACTACTTATCATGCTATATTTGCAACATATTTGCTGCGGCTATCATTATAATTCTGAAAAAAATGGCTGATATATTTGGGTTATTTCTCTTGTACTTACTCAGGTTGTGTATGAGTAGGTGCATGCATTCGATTTAATGTTCCCGTAATAGCTTCATCTCAAATTACATTATATTGTAGGAGAGGTGGTAGGATGAACAAATCTGGGACAGTCTTCAAAGCGTGCATTGCACATCATTATTGGCACCACATGGATGACCCGAAGCGTTTTTTCAAGATTATGATTGGTGATTTCAAAAATGGAGTGGTAAGACATTCTCCGTGACCCTGTTTGTTGCAATCTTGTGCACAGATATATATCTTATATTTTCGCAAAAAATATCTTTTATTTTGATGGGAAACCAAATCTTCCATTTCTGAGTCCAAAGGTGAACACTCTATCCTCTAATCACATGTGCTCCCAGAGTCCCAGTCCCAGTTCCCTTAAAATTAATGATGTGGAAAAGGATTCCTTGAAATTAATGATGTAGGAAAGGCGACCGCACTATCAACCTGGCTGTTAGAAAATTATAGGTGTGATTATGAATATGCTTATTCTATATGTTCTAGCCATTGGTTCCGTTTTGACTGGCTTATGCACTTATCTGTAAGTGCAGAGACCGGAATGTTTGTTTTCCTTTATCTGAAAAAAGTCAGTACTGATTAGTAGCTGTGGTGGTTCCTGGCCCATTTTTTCACTTTATTTACTTCAGTCATCAGTGTTCACCTCTTGTGATGTAAAACACCTAATTCGCTAACTCATGCAGACCATACCGAAGAAGTTTGTGGCCAACATCAGAGAGCAAATGTCTGAACAAGTCACACTCAAGGTGCCAGATGGCAAGACATACACCGTTGAGGTTGCTGAGGAAGAACAGAACGAGCTGGTCCTTCGGTCTGGATGGGCAGAATTTGCAAGTGCTTACGAACTTGAACAATTTGATATTTTAGTGTTCAAAAACAGTGGGAACTCACACTTGAAAGTCCGAATCTTCGATCGAAGTGGTTGCGAGAAAGAGCTCTCCTGCATTCTGCTGGACAGCATCCCTTGTATGCAAGAAAGGAAAGGTTCTCATGGTAAGCAAATGCAGTTACCGACAGGCAAAAGGTTGGCAGTTGGCAGCCCAAGTGGCAGCAGAAAGACTCCGAAGATGAACCCAATAGACTCTCCATCACAGAAGAAAAGTAAGAATTTGATGTGTATAATGTACATAAAGTTTCAGCATTTTCTTGTAGTCTTTGTTTACTACTAATCTGCTAATAATGTTTCTGAATCTGATGACCGTGCATGTTTGTGACTGGGCTTCTCTGCAGGACATGTGTCTCCTACTAAGAGGCATGGAGTTGCTAAGCCTCCGTACATGCTCCCACGGCACACATCTCCAACTGATGAACAGAGGAGTAAAATAGAAGGGAAAGTTGGAGCTATCCAGTTGGAGACTCCCAAGATGAACCCAGCAGACTCTCCATCACAGAAGAAAAGTAAGAATTTGATGTGTGTAATGTACATAAAGTTTCAGCATTTTCTTGCAGTCTTTGTGTACTACTAGTCTACTAATAATGTTTCTGAATCTGATGACCGTGCATGTTTATGACTGGGTTTCTCTGCAGGACATGTGTCTCCAACTAAGAGGCATGGAGTTGCTAAGCCTCCATACATGCTCCCAGGGCACACATCTCTAACTGATGAACAGAGGAGTAAAGTAGAAGAGAAAGTTGGAGCTATCCAGTCGGAGACTCCCAAGATGGACCCAACAGACTCTCCATCACAGAAGAAAAGTAAGAATTTGATGTGTGTAATGTACATACAGTTTCAGAATTTTCTTGCATTCTTTGTGTACTACTAATAATTATTTTCCTGGTTGGCAACCTGACATTATGCAGCTGGACATGTCCCATTTTGTGAAGGCATTCATCAGGAGCCCATCAATTCAGGTGTCTCCCAGAAGCTCATCAAGTCTTGGACTGTATGCAGTATGACAAGTGAGCAAAAAGCTAAAGTTATCGCCCTTGAGCAGAAAATCCAACCCAAAATTCCTTTTTACATCATGGCAATGTACAAGGACAGTTTGGCTTCTGGAATTCTGGTCAGTAGGTGTTCATGCATTAAGATATGCTTCACTTGTGCTTCATGTTTGAGTATTGAGCCTTCACCTACACTGATCAAATCGAAGTTTGTAAACTAATATAGTTCTAAAACCATTTGTGCTAGGCCATCTCCAAGAAATATGCCATTAAACACCTCGCAACCGAAAATGGGACCATCCAGCTCTGTCAACCTGATGGTAGCAAGGTATGGCCTATCATTTTGGACATAACCGCTGATGACCGCTGTGCTGTTTCTACGGGCTGGATGGGCTTCATTCGCCACAACAAGTTACAAGAAGGTGATATCTGCATCTTCCAACCATCAAAGAGGAAGGAGGGAGTGAAACTGATATTTCATCCATTTGTACAAAGCCGCCGCCTGCAGCCACCAGGTTATATATAACTATATAAGTATTGCATTTGGTGTGTCCTATATATATATATATATATATATATATATATATATATATATATATATATATATATATATATGGAGCATGCTCTGACTCTGATGACGATGCATGCTTGTGATTGGGCTTCTCTGCAGGATATGTCCCTTCAGCCAAGAGTCCTAGGCTTGGAGCTGCTAAGCTTCCGTACATACTCCCGCGATTCACATCTCTAACTGATGAACAGAAGAGTAAAGTAGAAGAGAAACTTCGAGGTATCCAGTCGGAGATCCCTGTATATGTGGCTGTCATGAAGAACAGCAATATTAACAGCCGTCTGTGCATTCTGGTGAGTCATCATTTCGTTTCTCTCTTGTGCAATGTTATATACTAGTAAAAAGAAAACTGGCTTTTCATTTGTTGAAGGTTTGTTCTTGTCGATTTGGTAGTGAAGTCACACACACCATGTCAATTTTTTGTTTTTTCTGAGCATCGCCTAAGGAGAGTGACACATGTGACCCAAAATCAGTTTGGGTTCATGCCTGGTAGGTCGACCATGGAAGCGATTTTCTTATTACGACAATTGATGGAGAGATATAGGGAGCAGAAGAAGGACTTGCACATGGTCTTTATTGACCTCGAGAAGGCATATGACAAAGTACCGAGAAATGTCATGTGGTGGGCTTTGGAAAAATACAAAGTCCCAACTAAGTACGTTACCCTCATCAAGGATATGTACAGGGATGTGGTGACGTTTGTCCGAACATGTGATGGCGACACCAGTGACTTTTCAATTAAAATAGGACTGCATCAGGGGTCAGCTTTGAGCCCTTATTTATTTGCTTTGGTGATGGATGAGGTCACAAGGGATATACAAGGTGGTATCCCTTGGTGTATGCTCTTTGCTGATGATGTGGTGCTAGTTGACGATAGTAGGGCAGGGGTTAATAGGAAGTTAGAACTATGGATGCATACGTTAGAGTCGAAAGGGTTTAGACTTAGTAGGACTAAGACCGAGTACATGAGGTGCGATTTTAGCGCGACTAGGCATGAGGAGGGAGACGTTAGCCTCGATGGGCAAGTGGTGGCCAAGAAGGATACTTTTCGGTATTTAGGGTCGATGCTACAAAAGGACGGAGACATTGATGAAGATGTTAGGCATAGAATTTCAGCCGGCTGGTTGAAATGACGTCAAGCTTCTGGCGTCCTCTGTGACAAAAGGGTGCCTCAGAAGCTGAAAGGTAAGTTCTATAGGACGGCGATTCGTCCGGCGATGTTATACGGTGCTGAGTGTTGGCCTACAAAAAGGCGACATGTCCAGCAATTGAGTGTAGCAGAGATGCGTATGTTGCGTTGGTGTTGTGGGCACACAAGGAGGGATAGAGTCCGGAACGACGATATTCGGGATAGGGTTGGGGTGGCACCAATTGAGGAGAAATTGATTCAACATCGGTTGAGATGGTTTGGACATGTCCAACGAAGGCCTCCAGAGGCGCCGGTGCGTAGTGGAGTTCTAAAGCGGGCCGATAATGTAAAGAGCGGTAGAGGTCGACCTAAACTAACTTGGGACGAGTCCGTTAAGAGAGATCTTAAGGAGTGGAATATCTCTAAGGATTTAGCTATGGATAGGAGTGCTTGGAGATTGGCAATCAACGTGCCGGAACCGTGACCTCTTTTGTCTCTCTTTATGTCCTTTTTTGTGTCTCCCTGTTTCTCGTCTCTTTTGGGTTTCATCTCTAGCCTACCCCAACTTGCTTGGGACAAAAGGCTATGTTGTTGTTGTTGTTGTTGTAAAGTTGGAAAGCACTATATATTTGCACTGATCAGTTCATTGCAACCATAACAACCACAACCTATTTCTGTGCCTGCATTATCACTGAATTCTTTTACATCTTCCATATGGTACCAGGGAATCAGTTCAGCGTATGCAAGAGAGTATCTTCCAGGCGGCGGTGAGAACCAGCTGACTATGAGGATGGGAGGCAACTTGGACGACACATGGGCACCTGATTTGCAGGTCAGGAATGGGAGGAAGCAGATCTGTGGTAAAGGCTGGAGGAAGTTTGTGACTGACAACAAGCTGAAACCAGACGACATCTGTCTCTTCAACCTGAGGAAGAACACCAAGACGCTGACGATGGACGTCCACATTATCCGGAAGAGATCGGTGTAGTTGCATTGCATGGTCAGCGTCACTGCATCGGAGCTGTTCGTGCCGATGCTTCGCTCTGTGAAAATGTCGGGCGCTTTTGTGTTTCCAGTGTTCGTTCGTTAGCTGTGGGTATGACGTTTGTCTGTACTATCCATCCAGACTCCTAAGAGATGGAGGTCACTGGTGTTCTCCAATCTCCAGCATGAAGCTCTGCTGCATGCGATGAACTCTGAATAATCTTATTTCAACCAATGTGTTGCTTATTTTATCGCAATTCTAGGTGGGAGAATTGCGTTGGATGGTAGAGTCAGTCAACAAAGCTAGTTTAGAACTAGTTCATCCAGAATGTTTTGAGCACCTGATCTGAACGTGTTTCAGTTCAAGTACGGAACCACATGACATGATTTACAAGGTCATCATTCGTTACAATGTTGAAACAGAATAACAGGTAAAGAATAGTAACGGTTCTGGTTTTAGGATTATAAAGGCTAGTAATGGCATGCATGAGTGGAGGCTGCATGATGAATACCTACTAACCCACATGCATCAGGAGTTTGCGAGATTTTATTAGTAGGCCTAGTTGAGTTCCGCAGGTGGGAGAGAACTGGAAGGGTAGTGATGCCATGCGTGAGTGGAAGAAGCAAAGGCTGCGTGCATTAAGCACCCATATTCGAGTATGCGTTGCTGCTGGATTGAATTGTGCGGCTGGAAGACAATTGGACTGGGAAGAACACGGTATAGCCGCCCGGTAAATGCCAGCTGTGTATGTAGCTGTGTATGTAACGTAAATTCTTCGTTTCAAAAAAAATGTAACGTAAATTCTAGCTGCAGCGGGATCCGGTACCAGGGTTGCTATGCGCTCATGTCCGGTATTTCTAGCGTGATTCTGGACCTACGGTAAAGCTGACGGGCCTACCACGAACAGCGACATTTGGAAACGCAGCAACGACTGAAAAAGGACAGCGTGCGCATGCATGGAAGGAATAAGTGGCGGGCACTACATTTTCAACTAACTAAAAATGTTATAACTCACAAACTAAAACACCAAATTAAATTTCGATTGCACCATTAAATTCATTTCAATAAACACTTCAAAACAAGATCTCACATAGATATATTTAGACAAAATTTATTTACAAACATGTGGGTCCTACTGTTGGCAGTTGATATAGAGTAGGAGATATAGAGGATGATGGATGCGGAAGAAATGTGTATAGAGTAAAGAATCTTGATGACTAGGACGGATAGAGTATGAATTTAGAGGACGATGAGTGCGGATAGCCTTAGTAGGACATTGATGTGGTGGGGCAGGGAAAAGGATGGCTAAATATCATAGTTTCCCTGTCATCAAATGGTGGAGGCCTGAGAGTTGAGCTTTAGAAGAAGTAACTACAGGTAGATAGCGTTGAGGGTGCAGTGCTTCAGGTGGCTGCTTCAGCTCCGTGGAAAAGCCCCAAAGGTAAGGTAAGAAGCTAGCTCATGCAGTAAGGTGTGTGAGGAATATGCTGCATTCATGCATCGATTGGTCAGTCATACTGTTATTTCGATTGTCTTGGTACATGATTCTTGGATACAAAATGTCTTTCGAGGAAACATTAGGTGTGCATGTTCTTTGATGGCATCAGACTTCTTTGAGATGCTCCTTTTTTTCTTTTTTTTCTTTTTTTTTGCTTCTGCCTTTGATTTTTTTTAAACCGGCAGGAGAGCTTAGGAGTTCTTTTTTAAAAAAAAATCTAAAAAACACGAATTCTGATCTTTAAAAAAAATCACGACTTCTGAAAGCTGTAGGGTCACATGTACTATGTGCTGGAAAATTTCCCTTACAGGTGTCTGAAATTATTTTTATAGAAAAACAGGTATCTGAAATTGGTGTTTTCAGTTCGTAGATAACCTGCAATCCATTTGTAATCTACTCTGCTGTCAGGGTGTGATTGAGTAGTTGCATGTATTAGATTTAATGTTCCCCTATAATAGCTTCATCTCAAATTACAATGTAGGGGAGGTGGCACGATGAACAAATCAGATGGGACAGTCAGCAAAGAGTGCATTGCACATCATTATTGGCACCACATGGATGATCCGAAGTGTTTCTTCAAGGTTATGATTGGTGATTTTCAAAAATGGAATGGTAAGACATTCTCCGTGATCCTGTTCGTTGCAATCTTGTGCACAGATATGTATCTTCTATTTTTGCAAAAAATGATTGGTGATTTCAAAAATGGAATAGTAAGACATTCTCCGTGACCCTTTTTTCTTGAAATCTTGTGCACAGCTGTGTATCTTCTATTTGTAAAAAAAGATCTTTTATTTTGGGAACCCATTTCTGAATCCAAACATGAAAACTCTATATTTATCCTCTAATCACATGTGCTCCCAGAGCCCCGGCCCCAGTTCCCTTAAAACTAATGATGTAGAAAAGGATTCTCTTGAAATTAATGATGTAGGAAAGCCACCCACAATATCAACCTGGCTGTTAGAAAATTCGTGCTCTGATTAGTAGCTATGGTGGTTCCTGGCCCTCTTTTTTCACTTTACCTCAGCGTTCAGCTCTTGTTATGTACAAAAACACCTAATTCACTGATTCATGCAGATCATACCGAAAAAGTTTGTGGCCAATATCAGAGAGAAAATATCTGAACAAGTCACGCTCGAGGTGCCAGATGGCAAGACATATACCATAGAGGTTGCTGAGGAACAACAGAAGGAGTTGGTCCTTCGGTCTGGATGGGCAGAATTTGCCAGTGCTTACGAACTTGGACTAGGTGATCTTTTAGTGTTCACAAACAGTGGGAACTCACACTTGAGAGTCCGAATCTTCGATCGAAGTGGTTGCGAGAAAGAGGTCTCCTGCGTTCTGCTGGACAGCATCCCTTGTATGCAGGAAAGGAAATGTTCTCATGGTAAGCAAATGCAGTCACCAACAGGCAAAAGGTTGGCAGTTGGTAACCCAAGCAACAGTAGTAGAAAGACTCCGAAGATGAACCCAAAAGACTCTCCTTCATCACAGAAGAAAAGTAAGAATTTGGTGTGTTTAATGTACATACAATTTCATCAGTTCTTGCATTCTTTGTGTACTAATGCTCTTTTTCTTGGTTGACAACTTGGCATTATGCAGCTGAACATGTCCCATCTTCTGAAGGCATTCATCAGGAGCCCACCAATTCAGGTGCCTCCCAGAAGCTCATCAAGTCTTGCAATTGATGTGTTCCTTCTGAATCTGATGACCGTGCATGTTTGTGACTGGGCTTCTCTGCAGGACATGTGTCTCCAACTAAGGCGCATGGAGTTGCTAAGCCTCCATACATGCTCCCACGGTACACATCTCTAACTGATGAACAGAGGAGTAAAGTAGAAGAGAATGTTGGAGCTATCCGGTCGGAGATCCCCGTATATGTGACTGTCATGAAGAACAGCAATGTTAACAGCAGGATGTGCTATCTGGTGAGTCATCATTTCTCTCCTGTGCAGTGTTATATTCAAGTAAAAAAAAAAAAACTACCTTTTCATTTTCTGAAGGTTTATTATTCCTGTTGATTTGGTAGTCAAGTCACACTCACCATGTTAATTCTTTTTTTGTGAGTAAAGTTGCAAAGGTCTCTTTAATTCGAGCTCGTCAGTTCACTGCAACCTATTGCCCGGAAGAAGAAAAACAACCTAAACCTATTTATGTGCCTGTATCATCACTGGATTCTTTTACATGATCTTTCGGTTCACTGCAACTTATTGCCCGGAAGAAGAAAAACATCCAAAACCTATTTCTGTGCCTGTATCATCACTGTATTCTTTTACATGATCTTCCATATGGACTATGGTACCAGGGAATCAGTTCATCGTATGCAAGAGAGTACCTTCCAGGAGGGAGTATGAGGATGAGGCTTCGGCGATGCATGGGAACCTCGATTCCAGGTCAAGTACGGGAGGCAGCAGATCCTTGGTAAAGGCTGAAGGAAGTTTGTGACTGACAACAAGCTGAAACTAGACGACATCTGCCTCTTCAACCTGGTGAAGAACACCAAGACGCTGACGATGGACGTCCACATTATCCGGAAGAGATCGGTGTAGCTGCCTCTGCTTGGTCGGTATGATTGATCAGAGCTAGATGTTCGTACCGATGCTTTGTTTACAAATTTGTGGGCGGGCGCTTTTGTGTTCCCAGTGTTCGTTCGTTTGCTGTTTTCATTCAGACTGACTCCTAAGCTATGTTGCACCGATAAGGGATACGGATACGCCGATACCGATACGGCGATACGGTGATACGGCATTTTTCAAAAACAAGGATACGCCGATACGGCAAGTATATAAATATACCAAAAAAAACAAAATACACCTACTAAGAACAATTTTCACTTTAGCAGAATAATCAACAAATAAAAATGGCAAAATATAGTCATTGCTAGTGCCACGAAGCATCTAAGATACTTTTGTTGGAGATGGCTGCCTCAGCATCAGCCACTTCCTTGCGAAGTTGCTAAAGAATTGGTACTGTCACCTGTTTGCAAATGTGTACACTTTGGTTTGGTATCTTCAATAAATGTGCTCTGATTCTAGTATAGCTACCAGATATTTGTTTGCCGCAAAATTTGCACTCTATTACTATTAACATGCCTCCAGAGAGGATATCTAGGATCACTGATTTCATTCACTTCAGAAACACTATCGCCATCACTTGCTACATTGACACTACTAGGTTCAGAGACATGCAACGGAGAACTTCCACTACCACTTCCCATCCCTAAACAACAACAAAGAAATCTGAGTTTGAAACTTGGAATGCAGATTAAAAGCTGACCGGAGGAGATCTAGAAGGGGTTAAGAATTGGGGCGTCGTCCGCGGCGGCAGGAGCAAGCGTCAGCAGGAGCTGGCGGCGACGTCGACGACGACGGCAGGAGCGTGCGGCGTCCGCGTCGGCAGCAGGAGCGGGCGGCGTCCGCGTCGACAGCAGCCAGCAGGAGCGGGCGGTGTCGGCGGCGGCGGCAGGAGGTGGTCGCCTATCCGTGTCTCCTGACTGGATTCGATGGCGTGTGGCTATTAGGGTTCCAGTGTGATTTAAATGGACCACAAAAATGGGCTGCTGAGATTATGGACTTCAATTTGAGGGGTTATGGGCTTCAAAGTACTCCCTCCGTCCCTAAATATTTGTCATTTACGTTTCACGAGAAACAACTTTGACAAAATATATATTAAAAAATATTAATATTTATGGTACATAATTAGTATCATTGGAAAGATCTTTGAATCTAGTTTTTTAATAAATTTATTTGGAGATACAAATGTTACACGCATTTTCTACTAATCGAATTAAACTTGTGACACGCACACCAACGGCGACAGATATTCTGGGACGGAGGGAGTATCAGCAAGTATCGGTCTAGTATCGGGATTTTATTTATTTATTTTTATTTCTCTATTTTTCCGATAACCGATACCGTATCGGCGACGTATCTGATACGTATCGCGATATCGACACGGCAATTCAGGGAAGTATCGGTGTAACATAACTCCTAAGAGATGGAGGTGGTCACTGGTGTAGTGGTGTTCCAAATCTAACCTGGGCCTTGTTTAGATACCCAAATTTACCCCCAAATTTTACTATGCAAAAAGAAGATTCCCCATCACATCAAAATGTCGGCACATATATGGAGTACTAAATGTAGATGAAATCAAAAACTAATTGCACAGTTTTGTTGTACTTTGCGAGACGAATATTTTAAGTCTAATTAATCAATATTTGGACAATTATTACCAAATAAAAACAAAATTGCTACAGTGTAACGGGACATTTACTATGCAAAATTTGAATTCCAAATTTGGAATCTAAACAAGGCCCTGGCCAATAATCTCAAGCATGAAACTCTGAATGCAATTTACTCTGAATAATCTTATTTCGACCAATGTGCTGCTTATTTTATCGCAAGTTTCGGTGGAAGAATTGCATTGGATGAAGAAAGCTAAAAAATCACACCTGATTTGAGAGAGAAATATCCGTCCTACATCCCGGCCCAGTGGCCCAATCATTGAAACCGGGCCCACCACACCACGTCATCACCGTCAGCGGTGGACGATACACGCGTCACTGGGTGGTACTTCCCTCTCTTCTACTCCCTCTGTTCGTATGGGCCGGTTTCTGGGCCCATCCATGTCGCCGGCTAGGAAGGCAGCCACCCTGCCATGCGCAACGGACGGCGAAGGGGCGGTAGCCGGCGGCCGGCGTGGGGCGGGGAGAAGATGCAGGACAGCAGGAGGCGAGTCAGGGCGGCCGATGGCACAAGCCCTACCTGCTGTTGGTTGGTTGTTTTTTATTTACTCGTTCCGTTGTAAAAGAGTTGCATAACTCGCTTTGCAAGAGTTAATTAACCTCAAGTTCAATCAAATACATAAAGAAATTATTAATATTTATAATACACATTAATAGTAAAATATATTATTAGATTAATCATGTATTATAGTTTTTATATAAACTTTATTTAGAGATACATACTATATACTCCCTTCGTCCAGGAAAGAATGTAACTATGGGATACTTGTCAGTCAAGTAACTCAAGTTTGACCGAGTTTATAGTAAGGGTCAAGCATCCTTGTAATCTTCTGACCACTTAGGGTGCCAGTGCTGCTAAGGCTTGTTGTATTAAACTTTTATTCTACCTTAATACAAAGGCCTTGTTTGGCATCCCATGGCAAAACTTTAGCCTTGCACTTTTACCCCTTTTTTTTTTTGCCATGGTGATCCAAACAGGGAGGCTAAAAGTGAGGCTAAAAACTGGGCTAAAATCTTTTACTCCCAAAGAGACCCTAAAACTGGGCTAAACTCCCTTGTAGCGGGCGCTGGACGCCCGATACCCCTTGCCGCTCGCATGCATGGATGTACATGGATAATTAAATAAGGACAAATCAGTCATTGTAGATTAGAGGACTAAAGTTTAGCCCATTGATTCAAAATGCCCAACATGACTAAAGTTTCATGGGACTGGTGATCCAAACATCACCAAAGACGCGCAAACCTTTTATATGCTCGAGAAAAAAATAGTACTTATTTTATACGTACTTCCTCCGTCTGTCAATACAAGGCGTAACTCCATTTTCACGAGGACCAAGAAACGAGTTTATTGCTGTGCCTTCAAAGAGAGCCCTTCGGCTCCGCATCTAATTAACTAGATGCTGTACATGCGTGCATGCATTAACCGTCATCAGTGTCATATAAGAGCACCACACGCTCAAAAGAACATGCATGCGCGGTGAGTAATGGCAGCGTGGGAGCCCAGGAGACAGGCGATGCAGCACTAAATGCTGCATGCGGGCGTGAACAGCCGCCGAGGCGCCGCCGCTTGTATTTCTGGACTAAGAAAATAAAAATAGTTACGCCCTGTATTCCCGGATGAAGAAAGTATCATGAATGCCAATATTTCGTTATATAAATTTAATCAAAATTTAATCTAACTTTTCGAAATATGATAATTGTATTTTTACCTAAATGGAGGGAGTATTAAACTTAGATTGATAGAGTCATTGGAAATGACACATGGATTATTTTGGGAACGGAGCGAGGGTACGTACTACACTTGAATGCTGGGAGCGAAACAGTCATCCACAGTTGCACACAGATGCAATTACTACAGTAGGACCCACGAGCATAGCACAGCTCGGTAGTTCATCAGGTGAGGTGGGCCCACATCATGGCCCTATATATATCAGTCTGTTCGTTTGAGCTATTCAGCGAAATCAGCAGCCATCTAACAGTGTTTTTCTTTCATAACAAGCCAACGAACAATACTTTCAACCAACCCCAATAAACCAGCGAAACGAACATGCTTTATATGCCCCGGCTGGGGTTTCTCCATCCGTAGCTGCTGCTTCCTTTGTGTGCAAGTGTTGGGGTTTTCTTCCGCATCAGTAGATAGCGGTGCAGTGCTTCAGGTGGTTGCTTCAGCTCCATGGAGAAGCCCCAAAGGTAAGGAGCTTCTTCTTTGTGCAAATATGCATCATCGCTAGCTCATGCAGTGAGGTGTGCGATTCGTGCATCGATTGGTTGATACACTGTTATTCCGATTGTCTTGGTACATGATTCTTGGGTACAAAATGCTTTTTGAGGAGACATCAGGCGTGCATGTTCTTTGATGGCATCAGACTTCTTTGAGATGCTGTTGGTTCTTTTTGGCTTCCGCCTTTGATTTATTTGTTTTTTTCTTGAACCGGCAGGAGAGCTTAGGAGGGTTTTCTTATTCTAAAAAACACGTGTTCTGATCTTTCAAAAGAAAAAAAAATCACGAGTTCTGAAAGTTGTTGTGTCACTTGTACTGTATTGCTGAAAAATTTCCCTTACAGGTATCTGAAATTAGTGTTTTCAGCTCGCAGCTAACCTGTATAACCTGCAATCCATTTGCAATCTGCTATGCTGTCAGCAGCTTTTGCAGATTCTCTGCGTGGAAGTATTATTGGATTAGATCTCGTGCGTTTGTGGTTAATTTCCAAAACCATAAGTATTCTTTTACTGTTTGTGTCTTTCTTCATTTGAGTAATTGCATGAATTAGATTTAATATTCCCCGATAATAGCTTCATCTCAAATTACATTATATTGTAGGAGAGGTAGTAGGATGAACAAATCAGCTCGGACAGTCCGCAAAGAGTGCATTGCACATCATTATTGGCACCACATGGATGATCCGAAGTTTTTCTTCAAGATTCTGATTAGTGATTTCAAAAATGGAATGGTAAGACATTCTCCGTGATCCTGTTCGTTGCAATCTTGTGCACAGATATGTATCTTTTATTTTTTCAAAAAAAATCTTTTATTTTGATGGGAAACCAAAATCTTCCATTTCTGAATCCAAACGTGAAAAAATCACATGTGCTCCCAGAGTCCCAGGCCCAGTTCCCTTAAAATTAATGATGTAAAAAAGGATTCTCTTGAAATTCATGATGCAGGAAAGGCGACCACAATATCAACCTGGCTGTTAGAAAATTATAGGTGTGAATGAATATGCTTATATGCCCTAGTCATTACTGATTATTAGTAGCTGTGGCGGTTCCTGGCCCCCTTTTTTCACTTTATTTACCTCACTCATCAGTGATCACCCCTTGTGATGTAAAACATCTAACTCGCTAACTCATGCAGACCATACCCAAAAAGTTTGTGGCCAATATCAGAGAGCAAATATCTGAACAAGTCACCCTCGAGGTGCCAAATGGCAAGACATACACCGTTGAGGTTGCTGAAGAACAACATGAGCTGGTCCTTCGGTTTGGATGGGCAGAATTTGCCAGTGCTTACGAACTTGAACTAGCTGATCTTTTAGTGTTCGAAAACACTAGGAACTCACACTTGAAAGTCCGAATCTTCGATCGAAGTGGTTGCGAGAAAGAGCTCTCCTGCGTTCTGCTGGACAGGGTCCCTTGTATGCAAGAAAGGAAAGGTTCTTATGGTAAACAAATGCAGTCACCAACAGGCAAAAGGTTGGCAGTAGGTAGACAAAGCGGCAGTATTAGAAAAACTCCGAAGATGAACTCAGCAGACTCTCCTTCAACACAGAAAAAAGGTAATAATTTGGTGTGTTTAATGTACACACAATTTCAGCCCTTCTTGCATTCTTTTGTGTACTAATACTTTTTTTTTCTTGGTTGACAATTTGGCATTATGCAGCTGAACATGTCCCATCTTCTGAAGGCATTCATCGTGAGCCCACCAAATCAGGTGCCTCCTAGAAGCTCATCAAGTCTTGCAATTGATGTGTTCCTTCTGAATCTGATGACCGTTCATGTTTGTGACTGGGCTTCTCTGCAGGACATGTGTCTCCAACTAAGAGGCATGGAGCTGCTAAGCCCCCATACATGCTCCCACGGTGCACATCTCTAACTGATGAACAGAGGAGTAAAGTAGAAGAGAAAGTTGGAGCTATCCGGTGGGAGATCCCTGTATATGTGGCTGTCATGAAGAACAGCAATGTTAACAGCACGACGCGCAATCTGGTGAGTCATCATTTCTCTCCTGTGCAGTGTTATATACAAGTAAAAAGAAAAGAAAACTACCTTTTCATTTTTCGAAGGTTTATTATTCCTATTGATTTGGTAGTCAAGTCACACTCACCATGTTAATTCTTTTTTTGTGAGTAAAGTTGGAAAGGTCTCTTTAATTCGAGCTGATCAGTTCACTGCAACCTATTGCCCGGCCGGAAGAAGAAAAACAACCAAAACCTATTTCTGTTCTGTGTCATCACAGGATTCTTTTACATGATCTTCCATATATATGTCATCAGGGAATCAGTAAAGCGTATGCAAGAGAGTATCTTCCAGGCGGCGGCGGCGAGAAGGAGCTGAGGATGAGGATGAGGCTTCGGCGCAAGGACAATGCATGGGAACTTGAATTCCAGGACAAGTACGGGAGGCAGCAGATCCTTGGTAAAGGCTGGAGGAAATTTGTGACTGACAACAACCTGAAACTAGACGACATCTGCCTCTTCAACCTGGTGAAGAACACCAAGATGCTGACGATGGACGTCCACATCATCCGGAAGAGATCGGTGTAGCTGCCTGGTCGGCTTGATCAGAGACAGATGTTCGTGCCGATGCTTTGTTCTGTCAGAATTGCGGGCGGGCGCTTTTGTGTTTCTACTAGTGTTCGTTCGTTCGCTGTTTTCATTCAGACTCTCCTAAGAGATGGAGGTACTCACTGGTGTTCCATATCTAACCTGTCCAACAATCTCTAGCATGAAACTCTAAATGCAACGTACTCTGAATAATCTTATTTCGACCAATGTGTTTGCTTATTTTATCGCAAGTTTCGGTGGAAGAATTGTGTTGGATGGTGCAGTCAAGAAAGCTAAAATGTTTGACAGTTTGAGCACCTTTTTTTAGCAGATTTTGAGCACCTTATTTCAGAGAGAAACATCCATCCTACATCCCGGCCCAGCGGCCCAATCACTTCAACCGGGCCCACCACGCCACGTCATCACAGTCAGCGGTGGACGATACCCGCGTCACGGGGTGCTTCGCTCTCTTCTACTCCCTCTGTTCGTATGAGCTGGATTCCGGGCCCATCCATGTCGCCGGCTGGGAAGATCGTGCTCCAAAAATGTTCATGTACACAACATTTGGGGATTACAGATTTAATAACGATTAGTTTATAGATAATGTTGCAGCTAGCATGTCCGTCCGTCCCATTCGCCCGGACGCTTGCTTGCTAGGACTATGGACCAGGCCAGGCAACCGGGCACTCATTTCTACTGCCCTTTACTCCAAAAACAAAAATGTCATTTCCTCAGCCCGACCATTACGGCTAGCTACGCTGCCACATCCTGCTCGCGCAGCCACTCCACCGCTGCATCCTGCCCCCTCGGACGCTCCACCGCCGCATCCTGCCCGTGCGGCCGCTCCAACGCTGCATTCTACCTGCGCGGCCAACTCCACCGTGGCATCTGACCGCTGCAGCTACTCCATAGTGTCACCCGCCGTGACGTTCTCCATACGCTTGCCCAATGATAGCCTTCATCCTCCATCTCCACTGTATCCGAGCGCCGGCGGCCGCCTTCCCCTTGACCGCGTTCCCCCCTCTCCACTGCACTCATCGACCGTTGCACGACTTTCGTTCTCCATCGCGCTCGCCCGGCCATGCGTTTCAGACTTATGTTTCAAGTGTTTCATCTTGATGATGTTTCAAAAGCAGATCTAGCATGTTGCATATATTGCAATGACAATATACGCATGTTGCAAGCCTGCATTTCAAGTGTTTCAGGCGTTTTAGACGTATGTTTCAAGTGTTTCATCTGGATGTTGCATAACATGCCTGTTGCAACCATATGTTTTCAAGTGTTTCAGGTGTTCCATACATATGTTGCAAGTGTTTCATCTATAGGTGTTGCAAAGATCTGGGTGTTGCATATGTTTGCAATGACTTTTTCAAGTGTTTTTTTAGGTATTTCAGACGGATGTTTTAAGTGTTTCAACTGTTTCGATCGTATGTTGCAATTATTTTATCTGAATGTTGCAAAAGTAGATCTTACATATGTTGCAATAGGACCCACCTGCCGCAGTTGCCTGTTGCAGCCATTGGGGCGTTGTTGTGTGTCACCATGATGCATTTGTGGCGCGCATCCACAGGTGGGGCGCGTAGATTCCCTTGCGTGTTTGAAACAGAGCAACCATGGGAAATGAGGGGCGCAGGGGTGAAAGGTATTGATGGCTAGAGGGGGGTGAATAGCCTAATAAAAATTCCTACAAAGTATGCTAAACAAGTTTATCAATATAACAAATAGCGAGAAGCGAGTTTTGCCTATCCTATGAGGTGTTGCAAACCACCTATCCAAAAGACAATTCTAATATATTTTACTCAATCGCACAAGTCAAACCGCAAGAAGAAAAACAACTAGAGCTAGTAAGCTACCAAAGCAAAGAGCTATTCTAGCTACACTAAACAAGCTAGCAAGATACAACTATGAAAGTAATGCAAGTGTGAGTTAGAGGGGTTTCACCGAGGGGCGATGAATTGAGCCAACCAAGAAATAATTCCAAGTGATGATATTCAAGATAATCAATCCACCGAGACAAATCAATCACAATCAACGAAGTGAAGACACGATGATTTATCCTGAAGTTCACGTACTTGCCGGCACGCTAGTCCCCGTTGTGTCCCCCTCAACCACATGGTTCGGTGGCTAATCGGTCACACACCGAGCCTCTCAAAAGACGCCACAAGAACATATCAAATGGCAAGAGGTTGCAATGACACGAGCAATCCACTAGAGTTGGAATTCGGCGCTCCGCCGGGGAACCACAAGAACCTCTCACAAAGACAATCACCGGAGCCGACCACGAACAATCACCAACACGTGCCAGACCTCCTCCAAGCTGCTCCAAGCCGTCTAGGTGGCGGCAACCGTCAAGAGTAACAAGAAACACCGCAGCAAATCAATCCTCCAAGTGTCTCTAGATGCAAATCAATGATCATACACTTGAATCACTCAATCTCACTCAAAGATCGTAATTGAATGCAAAGGAGATGAGTTGGGATGAGAGGGGATGCTTTGGCTCAGCTCAATGTGCTCACACGAATGTCAAAAGTCCAAAGAGATCCAAGAGCCAGCCGCTAAGTATTTATAGACGTACCCCTTCGAAAAGAGCCGTTGGGCTGAAATTCATGGGCGACAGACGCGTCTGTCGCTCACCCGACAGACGCCGTGCCCGCGTCCGTCGCTCCTGCAGCGGCCACATGTCACCGCACGCCAAAACACCAACGGTCAACTCGTCAGCGTCAGATGCGTCCAACACGTCGAGGGCGCGCGTCTGTCGTACCGACAGACGCGACACAGAGAGCACCTTTCCCTCACGCGGTCGACAGACGTGTCTGTCGGTGGTGCAGCAGACACGTCGAGCGTCTGACGTAACTACGGCTCGCGAAGCAGCTGACGACACACACGACATACATTGACGATCAGCGTCCGACGCAGCAGCACCAGCGCGTCTGTCGCGCGCTCACAGAGAGCCGTGGCTAGGGTTGCTCGACAGACGCGCCCATGGCGTCTGTCGCTCCAGGAGCTAGCGTCTGTCGTCATAATTTCAGTGAAAAATGATCGCGCGACGTCGCCACTTCTTCCAACTTTCGGCGTAAAGGAAAATGGTCATTTCTATTTCTCGAAAATGCTTGAATCCCGCCTCGCAAGCTCAGCGGGAGGGAGAGAGGACCCCAAACCCTCTCTACCGCTCAAACTTCACCACCTTCGCAAAGGTGCTAACACCACCAAGTGATCATCGTCATGTGCAAGTGTGTTAGCATTTTCACAATCATTTTTCGAGGCATTACTAGCTCTATCCAAATGCATATGCTCAATAAAATGTCACCTAGAGGCACATGCGGGACATGAAATGATATGCCATTTTTCCTCTTCATAGTACGGCTACTAAACCTAAACGTGATCACACCCACTAGGTGTCTTGATCACCAAAAGCAAACCCTAGCAAAATACCTTTGCCTTGAGCTCCATAGGGTTGCACCTTGTTCCTCCTTCATCATCATGGTAAGCACTTCATCATCCACACTTGATATCATGCTTTACCATGCTATGTGCTAATCATTTTTTGATATATACAATCTTAAGCACATGATTAGCACTTGGGCATTGTCACTAATTACCAACACCAAACATAGAGCTTTCAGGGGGCAGGCCCGCGTGCACGTGGGAAATGGGGCGCGTGGTGGCGTGGGTGGGACTAGTTAGCCGAGTGGGCGAGGGCGCATGGCATAGAGAAGGTGTGGGCGCCCGGATGGATGCCGCGTCCGAACGTCCGTGCGCTAGTGCCTCCGTTAGTTTATTAGGTTGGGCTCCTCTATTAGTTCAATATTTAAAAAAGCGAGAATGAATTAGAGAACCATATAAGTAGATTGGTGGTGGTGTTTTAGGATTAAACAAGGAGACATGTTTTTAGTAATTTTAAATGCATATTTATTTCACAAATTGAACTCGCCGAACAGTTGTTGAAGGTTAGATTTTTGAGTAAATTACAGTCACCGTACAGCAACTTAGCAGGTAGGTGCAGATTAGTCCAACAACTTGTAGACGGATCAAATTAGCACGCTAACTTGGTAAATTGGTGCATATGGTACAAACGATGTTAGTGTGATAAAGTATGTACTCACATATTAGACACTACTATGCGTGAATTTAGTGTGGAACAGTTTAATATGTTTTGGCAACTATAAGACAAACATCACGAAGCAGGTGCTCCACACCATCGGTCACCCCTTATCACCGAGAAGCTACTGCCTCTCATCATGAATATAGTTAGCGTCTATTGTTTTTTGAACTTCAATTATCTATTCTAATCATATCAAGGTGGGTTTTCACATGAGGATGATCATTGGTTTATAACATGAATCTGGTTTACTGATATCAGTTCATAAACTTGTAGGGTTGGTACAATGGTGTTCCTCTTGTTTTGTAGCAACTACTCTGTTCTTAGCCAACATTATGATCTATGTTTTAATGGAAAGGTGATCAACAGTTTTATCCAAGATAGAAAGTTGAAATTTTTTAGTTTTGTATCAATTGCAAACAATCTAGTATTGGTTTAGGTTTGATTTGAGATGTTTATAGTAGCTGGATTATCTATTAATTCTAGCGCCTTACGTGTGTAAGCTAAATATTTTGCCATATTAACATTGTTTGGACTTTATATGCACCAATTTATCACGTTGATTGTACTCATTTGACCAGTTTCCAAGTTGTTGAGTCAATTTGCACTCACATATCAAGTTTTTTGTACGGTGGACGTAATTATTCTATGTTTTGTCCTATCTTTTTTTTTTTGAGAATTGATTTTGTAGCGGTTGGTTCATTCCTTCCTCGCTTTGGGCTGTTTTTTTTAACCCGCTTTGGGCTGTTTGGTGGGCCGTGGCAGGCCGGCCGAGTTCGACACAGCCACGCCGGAGGCTTCCCGTCGGGCGGAAGATCCCAAGTCCCAACTCCCAACCTCGCCAATGGATTCCAAATCATCCGCTGCCTTTCCCATGGAGCCACCTGCCATCCGCCGCCGCGGCGCGGAGGACCTCATCAGCGGCCTCCCCGACGAGCTTCTGCACATCATCCTCCTCCGCCTGCCATCCGCCGCGGCCGCCGCGCGCACCAGCGTCCTCTCCCGCCGATGGCGAGGCGTCTGGGCCCACATGCCCGAACTCGCCCTCCGCGGCAGCCCTGCTCCATCGACGCCGCCCTCGGCCCTTCTCGACTTCATCGACGCCGCACTCAACTCGTATGCTGCACCTACCCTCCACAGCCTCAAGATCGACCTAGGAGGAATCGACAGGTGCGACGTCCACGCCAACCGTATCGCCTCATGGCTTCGCTTCGCCTCCCAGCGCCTCGCTGCCAAGGTACATCTCCGTGTCCGTCTGGAGAACGATGCCGCCCGAAGGTACGGGGACGTCGAGCCAGAGCTCGCACTGCCCATCTGCGAGAGGGCTACGGAGATCAAGATCGACCTTGGATACCTGGCAGATTTTTTTCTCCGGCCGCCGGCTCCTTCTCGGCCCTGACTAATCTGAAGATAGCATGCGACCAAATGGACGGCGGCGAGCTGGGGCGCGTAGTGTCCTCGGCGCAGTGTCCGTGCCTTCGGAAGCTCCGTGTTTCTGTGTTGGAGTTCGAACCCACCCGCGACATCTCCATTAGCTCGGAATCTCTGGAGCGTCTCTCATACAGCGCCAAAGAAACTGGCAAGCTGGACGTTAACGCCCCAATGCTCAAAGACATTGATGTGTCTAGCGCTGCTGAGGCTTGCATAGCCGCCCCAAAGCTGGAGAATGTTAAATGGTTTGTCCCCTATGATCCTCGCTGCCACCAGTTTGCTGTGGCAGGGCGCCACCTTCGGTCACTATCCATCACACACTCGAGCTGTTATGCCATCCCCATGTCGTCCACACGGCTCATGGAGAGATTTGATACCGTCAGTGAGCTGAAAGTTCTCTCTCACTTGGGAAGGTACGATTGTTTATGTAAATTATTTCACAACAAAGTAGAGATCATTGTTTTGTATGCTACTCCCTCATTCTTGCTACCCGATAAATCAGCTTTTTTTTTTTTACTTTGACCAATTATATATGAAAGAATTTAATATTTATAATACATAATTAGTATCATTAGATAGATCGTTCAATGTACTTTCATAATAAACTTATTTGAAGATATAAATGTTGCACGCTTTTTCTAGAAACCTAGTCAAAGTTGAGAAAATTTGACATGCACACATCTCATAATGACTTCTATTGTGGGACGGAGAGAGTACATCCGGAAACCATGGAAAAGATTCTATAATTTTGAAAAAGGTAGCCAAGCTGAACTCAGATGCCAAAATTGACAAAAATTCTGACACAACTTATTAGTGAAAAAGTGGAAAGCCTTGTACATGTAACTGATTCCCATGCCAGCATTGCTTACCTATCCATAGGAACTGTGATATCCTTCTGCACACATGAGTTAAAAATTAATGTTACTATAATTCTTATTCTTATTTCCATCAATAGGGTCAATCTTATTCCATTCCAAGTATTAGAGCTGATGCTTTGAAAATTTTGCATGCCCAACTACTTATATTTTGCTGATTCCATCTTCTCGTTGACCTCAATGAATTTTGTGCCTATGGCAGAGAATAGTGGGATATACGACCTTCCTGAAGGAAACGGAGAAGCTTCCCATATGTGAAACCCTTGTTGCTGTTTTAATGACGAATCACCGTGGCCATGCTTTTGCACCAATGATGTTGCATGTTCTTAGAAGGTGCATTTGTATCCGAAAGTTCAAATTGTTTCTTAATATGCGTACTCCATCTGAGGTAACTTCCAAGTTTTTAACTTTTGTGAGCGACTCTTGTAGCAATGATATGAATTTTGAATCATGTGAATATCTGCTATCAAGGAACTTAGCCATAAATCTTGACTGACAGTATATATCAGGGACTAATATTTATCACTTTAGCAAGGTTTTTTCATGGTCAAAGAAAAAAAAATCCCTATCAGGTAGCTTTTACATGAAGATACGTATAAATTAATAAGTTTACAAGTGATTAGTTATAAACTATAGTTATATAATAAGTTAGAGGACACCTCCTGATTCCTCCAGCTATACATGTTAGGCAAAGAAATTAATTTAGCAGCTGAACCATATGCAATAATGCCACAACACATTAGCTAACTAACTGAGCTATTCTTTTTATTTTCCATTCGAAACAAGTGCAATATGGTTGGTCTAGGTGACACAGATGAGGAGAACAAGAAAGGGCTGCCGATTCACAATAGTTAGTCTAGTTGACACTAGTTCTATGTAGAAAGTTTGTTTCGCAAAGGAAATCAAGAACTTAACAACACAAACTCATAACAGTAGTGGGTCCTTATATATAATTGATAGAAGGATGTGAGCAGACCTGGGTGTCCCAGGGTTGCGTGGTTTGTGACATGGGCTTGCAAAACTGAAATGTTTACACATGCTATATATCATTTTAGTGCCTCTTGAACTAAATTCAGTTGGATGCTCCCCTCCCCAAAGGGTGAACCGTGTCTGTATTGGATTTGTTTCTAAACATGTCCTGTTTGCTAATATTTGTTACCTATTTTTTCAGATGCCATCCTGTACTACGTCAGGTTGTCCTTGTCTTCTGCCAGAGAATCACAAGTTGGATGACATCACCTTTGATTCACTTGAAGAGATAGGAATCGGTTTCTTTACAGGTTCAGCTGAACAGGAGGAATTCGTGGAGTTGTTGCTGTCTAGATGCAACACGATAACCACCCTTAAAAGGGTAGAGTTTATAGTGCCATTTGCCCCTGTTCCTTCAGAGATCATGGAGGTTGTCCAAAGGATTCACAGCACGTGTCATGCAAACAACAAGGTCCAATTTAACGTGCACGCCAGGGAGGTGCCGGAGCCATAATATAGCGGGCACTCATGTGTCATACTCACATCATATGCCTTTGGTTTCTACAAGAACATTGATAGAAGTTCAAAGGATTGTAGAGGTCCAAGTTACTGCAAATTTATGTCAATTTGATTCTGTGTTTGCACTTGTTTTTAGGCTTATGTTGTGTTGAGCTCATGCTTGGTTATCTTGCTCTTGTCGATTGAATCAAAGATGTATGTCTTCCAACTATTGACCGCATCACAATCTTCTTTACTTGAAAGCATCGCTCTTCTAGTGTTCTTTGAAATGAAATCTCGAATGATATAATCATTATCAATCTTGTTAACAATGTCACACTCAAGTGCTTTTGTAGCCAATGCATTAATTAATTAAGTTTAGTTTCCTTTTTTTCATTGTAGATCCTGTCACTTGGCTGATGCAATAACCATCTCCAAATAGGAATCCTGCCTCCAAAAGCGGGCTCGTGGATCGGGCCACGTCGCCCAATAACCCGCTAACCATAGGATTGAGTCAGCTCGTCGCGCCTGAACCGTTCGATGCGAATGTTAGCGGGTCCGTGACCCATTAAACCGTGAAACCGCGCGGAGCTCATCCCCTCCTGGTAAGTTCGAGAAGGCCGGTCCCTGCTTTGCAACCACGGAGGCGGCCGCCTGCCCCGCCCTCTCCTCCCAGCCGCACCGAAGAAGTCGAGAGATCCCGGGAGCTGGCCGCGCATGTGCCCTGGAGCCGAGGGCCGAGCACTCGCCTGCCTGGGACACCGTGGGAGGGGAGCCGCCGGGGCTCCCACGCCTGAGCCCCCCACACGCGCTGTGGTGGCCGGAGCCACCGTGCCCGCGACCCTCGCCCGCTGCGAGGTGGCCGAGGTGGCCACGCCCGCGCCATGGTGGCCGAGACCGCTACGCCGTGCACTCGCGCCGGGTTGTACTCATGTGTGTCAAGGAACAGGTACGATGGCTTCTTCTGGCCAGCGGCTTCTGGCGGTCACAGTAGACGGCACAGAGCGCGACAATGGGGGCTCCATTGGGCTGGCAAGCCGGTGGAGCAAGACTGCGACGAAGCCCATTTAACAGCCGTCGACCATCAACCGCAGTTGTAAGCTCCCCCAAGGTTCGTCTTTGCCACTGCTGCTCCTTTGCTTTTACTGCTCTGGCGTATAAAATGATTGCTTGCAAGTGTTTGATAAAATGCCAACCATGACTCTGGAACCAAATTCAGTGTGATCTTGGCAATTTGAGTTCACTCACACTCGCTTTAGAGTTTAGACTAGCAGCAATATTTGTTTGCTTGCTCACTAATAATCAGCATGATTTTTTAGTCCTCTTCTTTTTTTATAAACTGGTGAATTTTGGTCTGAAAACATATGAATCGACAATTGGTTTGCTTCTTTGCTCATAAGCCAATGTATTAATATCCAAAACAATTTGTTACTCCGTGGTTAGTTCTCAAGTTTTCAGACATGTAGCCTTCATTTAAATGGATTGTTTCCCATTAAACTTTTTACTCTATATTTTCCCAAATCCCAGGATTGTATTATTTGAAGGATTATAATGAACAGCAGACATGTTCCACACATGATGCATGTACCTGCATATAAGATTTTAGGGAAAAAAAATATTCCGAGAGAACTTTATGAAACAACACATTACTTACAGAGAAGATGACTTGCAACAGCAATAATCTTTTTTGAATAGCATTGCTTCAGTGAACAGTTTGCCTTCGAGGCATTTCGTCAAGCAACTGTGAATAGACAAACATAAATGGTTTGTATTGGTCTGATCAATTTACTGTTTCTTCGTATTCCTAGATATTAGTGTGTTTTCAGTAAATTTTATATTCCATACCTGTTGTCTTGGAGGATATAATTTATAATGTATTAGTTTACCCATTAAAACCTTACGTTTGCCAAAGAATGTGAATTCAAATTTCATAGTAAATACATGTGTTCTTTGAGGATTATTTCTGTTATTGCCCTTATTGTCAAAATAGCTTGTACAGTTGAGTTATTACATAGACCACACGAAATGTGGCTTACAAGTTCTGAACACAGTGATAACTGCCGGTTATACTAGCCAATCTAGAATAGGTGCTCCAAGGAGGGCACCTATTATAAAGGAGCGAAGCGACTGCCTATTATACTAGC
Source organism: Saccharum spontaneum (assembly GCA_022457205.1). Lineage (NCBI taxonomy): Eukaryota > Viridiplantae > Streptophyta > Magnoliopsida > Poales > Poaceae > Saccharum > Saccharum spontaneum. The sequence continues at coordinate 41,152,965 of CM039608.1, forward strand.
AATCACTGATAACCCATGGACATCACACAGATCTGAACGTAGGGGCTAGCCATTGATCGGATTCGGGCAGTGAAGCATCACAGCTAGTGGCTGAAATTGAGCATGGGGTATTGCTTGCAGGTGGGAGCACATGGGAGGCGTCGACGGTAGCAAAAGGCACTCGTGCGACAGGAGCAATGCCTGCATGCCGTGCGCCAATGGACCAAATGCAGCGGGGCCAGATGGACGTCTCACGCATGGAGGAGGCACACTGTTGTCTCTCCACCACCACTGCCGGGCCGCAGCAACATGCTGCTGGTTAGCCACATCGCATAGGGATGCACCAACAGGCCTGGGCTACAACTACAAGCAAAGCCAGTGATCAAATCAGGAGTGTAAGTACTTTCACACTTACATGAATCTGAAAAATCGAACCTTGGTGTTGGCTCGAAAGCTAGGAGATGTATCTTCCTGATTGGAATCCATGAGTATAGTTGATGTTGCTTAGCTGACAAAATGCTTCTTCCCTTAGTGTTAAAATTATCAAAGTAGGGGAAACATCTCGCAAGGTATATAAAATGATTTTACCTGATCCAACATCCATTTCAATTCATCTTTAATATTTGTGTCTCTGAAATCATTTGTAAACTAAACATGTTAACTTGCAATCTCAATTTGTCAATCTGATATTTTGGATCTTTATTCCTAAAGTTTGACTATCTACCGTGGTAGATAGTGAGTTGAATAGAGTGTGAGTAATGTTCTTAGCAATAACAGGTAAGCATTTTTTATTTACCAATTATAAAATCTCAGTCCAATTACTGCAATACATACTTGGTTTGGTACTATGGTTTGATTTGTAATGACCTTCAAAGTGGGCACTGCTGAAATATCTACATAATGCTTAACCTATTTTCAAGTTGCAGAACTCAATACCTCAATACTATAACATTGATCGTATACTGCATTCTGGCTTAGTTTAATCAAGTTTATAGACCATTTAATAATTTAATACATTTGAGGGGCAAAGTATATTAAGTATTAACTGAAAGTTCTAACTGGAAATTCCAACGCTGCTGGCCAACAACTCCTTGCTTCTCTAAATTATTTCTCGAATTCATCAGCTCCAGTTTGGGTTTAGTTTGATATAGTTCATTCTTTCGTTGTCAGTAACAACACCGCTTTACCTTTATTGGTGATTCTCTCCACTATCAAGTGCTGGGAACATATATGGAAGACTATTTTTTACGCTTATGCCAACTACAACAATACTTTATTATCAAAAGATTTGTGCTATCAGTTCATATGGCAAGCCTTCCTATCTTTTACACAGCTTCAAGCTAAGTTAATGCCTTCTCTGTTTAGATTTCTATGTTTTGCTTTGGTATTCTTATGCCCATGCTAAGCTTGCACCTTATGCCTTGAGTACTAAAAAATCCATATATGGTACAGTTTTGAGACGTGGGTCCTCCTAAATCTTATTGTAGCTCAGACAGCTGTTCTTCCCTATGATCATCATTGCCGTCAAAACAATTGTGTGTAACATCTGGTTTTTCAATTTTGAACTCATAATTGATATCTCAGTTTCATCTTTTACACAAATCACCAAACCAACTTTGTCGTTTTCACTTTTCACTAACATTTTTTCAGCTCTAAATATTCATTCTCATTCAGGCCTCATTCGTTTCTTACGGAACCGCCCGGAACGAGACCCAATCCACCTGGATCACAACGACCTGGAACAAAAACCCGTCCAACAAAGATTGCCGTTCGGTTAAGCTTGGCCTGGAATGGAATCCGACCCGTCTTGGATATTCTATGTGATCTACAGCCAGGTTTGCTTCCTTGTCTCTTGACATCCGGAACCAAATCACCTGGATCTCACTTGTTCCCCTCCTAGAACCATTCCTGCTGCAGTTTCATTTCCCAAGAAAACAAACAAGGCCTGAATGTTATTCTCATCAACATGCACATATACTGGGTGGCTTCTAAAAAAGTTTTCTGGATTCCCTAGACAATATGCTCCCAACCATCTAGACTTCAGGTGCCCTTATTGTGCTTCTTGAATATAGCCTCTGAAATAAGATCCAACCAATAGAAATTCTGTGTTTGTAACTTATTATTTTTGCTTTAATAGGTAATCTAGAGTAAGATGTAAGCAATAACTATTATGTGTTTGGAACTTATTATTTCATACTTTTTCCTGCAGGTACCGATGTCCAAAGCTACTGACTACTCATTTTGAAGATGCACAAATATTTTGATGACTGGGCATGATCCGAGTTCCACGTTATCTTTGGAAAAAAGGATGCACCCTTTGGTGTAGATATAGGCTTCAACAAACTTCTGATATATGTATATAGCAGCACAAGCCACTACTCCGTACTTTACTACGATCAAGTAGATTAATTAGGAGCTCAATCAAAAGATTTTGATCAATAAGGCTCCTCAACAGAGTAATATTTCACTGTAGAAGATAATGCTTCTATCCTTCTATCAAACCTTGATATATGGAATGGCAATCACCACAGTGTTGTGCCCAGCAATCAAAACCTCGTCTCTATTTCACTGCCACTGGCACAATCGGAAGGGAAGGCGCTGCAAAGCCGCGCCCACGTTTCTAGAAGGAATTTTCAACATGGCTTTATATGCAAGCGTTGGGTAAACAACTATGTCACTTCGAAAAGTTTGGTCTGATGATGCAACAATTATAGGAATGGCCAACCCTATATGTATATGTACTACTAGTTGCATTGGAAAACAACCTTGCTGCATTATTAAAAAAAAAAGAAGAGAAGAATTCCTACTGATTTCCAACGGAACAATGCTGACAGCTGCCCACAGGCCAAGCGTTCAGAGGAAATGAGTGTTTACTGCTTTCACTCCCTGATGTGCTTTGGGCTACTTTCGTTGGGCCGTGGCAGTCCGTTTGAGTCCGGCGCCGGAGACTCCCGTCGGACGGAAGATACACGGTGGTCCGTGGAGCCATGGGCGGAAGATACAGGCAGTTCGACGGAAGATACACAGCCGCCGTGCATCGACTAGGGTTCAGACTCCGACGGAAGATACACGGCGGTCCATGGGCGGCTCCATGGGAAAGGCAGTTCGACGGAAGATACACAGCCGCTGTGCATCGACTAGGGTTCGGACTCCGGCGGAAGATACACGGCGGTCCATGGGAAAGGCGGTCCGAACCCTAGTCGATGCGATGGGTTCGCAATCATCCACTGCCCTTCCCATGGAGCCGCCCGCCATTCCCCCCGGAGGCGAGGAGGACCTCATCAGCGGGCTCCCCGACGAGATTCTACACATCATCCTCAGCCGCCTGCCGTCCGCCGCGGCCGCCGCGCGCACCAGCGTCCTCTCCCGCCGCTGGCGAGGCGTCTGGGCCCACATGCCGGAACTCGTCCTCGGCGGCAGCCCTGCTCCTGCGACGACGCCCTCGGCCTTCCTCCACTCCATCGACGCCGCCCTCAACTCCTACGCCGCACCTACTGTTATGGCCCAGTGTACCGGGCTGGTTGATGGGCCGTAGATGGGAGTAAGGCGGTTACGAGTTGTATTGGCTGACGTCACGGTATTGTGTCTGGCAGTATATAAGCCGCACACCGTGAGATAGAGAGGCAAGATGTAACTGAATATTCTGAACCCAACCCTGAATACACATCTGTCCCACGGGCTCCTGCCGTGTCCAGTGCTGTTCTACCCCAAACTCTGTCTTCTTCTACCTTTGAATCCATTCTTCCTACCGTTTCCGTTACAATTTGGTATCCAGAGCCTTCCAATTTGGGGGGAATTTTTTTCGCCACCACCGATTCTTCGTGCTGGCGCCGAAGAAGCGGATCACCAAGTTTCAGGCGGAGATGACTACTTCAATCGAAGAACTCAAAGCGTCCATGGATGCGATGGCGCAGCAGTTCGCCGGACTCCAGGACATGGCGAAGCAGTTCGCCGGGTTTCAAGGTGCCATCACGACGACCCTCGACAAGCTCAATGATCTGGAGGCGTGGCGTTCCATCGCGGAGACGTCCATGGGTTCCATGCTGCAGCTGTCGAAGGAGACGACGACGCGCATTCAGCAGTTGGAGGCGCGACCCCCGCAACCACTACTCGCGTCCGCGAACCAGGGGCTTCCTCCACTACATCCGGCGCCGTCGACTCGGGTGCTTCCGCCACCACCACCCGCGCCGTCAACCCTGGTTTATCCTCAAGCTCCCGCGGCGATGCGACCCACACATCCGGCTGGGGGGTTCGACCTCAACACGCATCCGTCCTCGTCGAGCTCCCATTCGCCCCATGGGCACGGCCAGTGCATCGACCACCGGGTTGCTGTCGGTGGGATCCTCGGATTTCCACCGACGCACCCGATCACGGGTATGAACTCTGCTCCACCTGCCGCTCCTGAAATTTCTCATGATCTGGATTCGCCTACCTTCAATCATTCGATGCCGATGCCTAAGATGGATTTCCCTAAGTTTAATGGGGAAAATCCAAGATGGTGGCGTGACCAGTGTGCTCTCTATTTCGAGGTGTATGGCATTCCCACGCCATTGAAGACGAGATTCGCCGCACTGAATTTTCAAGGGGCGGCTGCAACCTGGCTACAGACAGTGCAGCGGCAGGGCCGGGTCACGGATTGGGAACAGCTGTGTCAGCTGGTGTTCGCTAAATTCGACAAAGATCAATACCCAATTCAGTTGCGCCAATTGGAATCATTAAAGCAGGTGGGAACGGTGCAAGAGTATTATGAGCAATTTGAGAAGCTGGCACATGGGATACTTCTGTACAATCCAATGTATGATGATGTTTACTTTGTGACTCGCTTCTTGGCTGGGCTCAAAGAAGAAATCCGTGCGGCAATTGCCCTCCATCGACCGCAGGATGTTGATATGGCAAGCACCCTGGCATTGCTACAGGAGGAGGAACTCATGCATAGCAAGACCAGATCTCTTGGGCGGGGATTCACCAAGAATCTGGATCGAACAATGCAGTCAAAGTTTGTAGAGAAGGTGCATGAGGCTGATAGTGTTGATAAGGTGGCCTCTCTGAAGCAGTTTCGCCGCAAGAACGGACTATGTTTCAAATGTGGTGGAAAGTGGGCGCCTAATCATACTTGTCCTGACCAAGTCCCAATTCATGTGCTGGAGGAGCTATGGGATGCATTAGAAATGCCAACTGCAGATGGTTCCGACGAAATCCAGTCTGAAATGGTAGCAAGTGAGAGCACAGTTATGGCTGTTCAGGAGAAGGGTGAAAATCCAAAGGCAAAACGCCAAACGCTGAAATTATTGGCACACATTGGCAAGCAGCAAGTATTGGTGTTAGTTGACTCTGGCAGTATCGGAACATTTATCAGTGATCGACTGGTGAACATCTTGCAGTTACCAGTACAGTCATGTACCCCAACTCAGTTTAAGGCGGCTGATGGAGGTCAGTTACAATGCTCCAGTCAAGTCAAAGACTTACAGTGGTGGGTGCAAGGCCAGACTTTCACCTCTGATGCCCGTGTGCTGGCCTTGCGCTGTTATGATATGATCGTGGGAGAGGATTGGTTGGAATCTGTGAGTCCAGTATGGGTGGATTTCAATTCCAAAGCCATGAGAATCACCCACCGAGGTAGAAGAGTGGCACTCCAAGGTGTTCAAGACAAGCTGTCTGAGTGTACCCAAATTCCTGCTGCTAAGTTGAATGGGTTGATCCGAGGAGGAGCTGTACACTGCTGCATTCAGATGTTTTTTGACCCTTCATCGGAGACGTTGCCAGATGATCAACAGTGTGTGTGCTCAATTCAGGAGACTGACATATTGTCGGTGCCAAGTGAAGTTCAGGAGCTTATCACTAACTATGATCATCTGTTTGCCTCACCCACTGAGCTACCACCTGCTCGAAGTGCCGATCACCAGATTAACTTGATGCCTGGAGCGCAGCCAGTGCGTGTCAGACCATATCACTATTCACCAATTCAGAAGACTGAAATAGAAAATCAAGTGAAAGAAATGCTAGCTAATGGGGTGGTGCGCAACAGTACAAGCTCATTTGCATCTCCAGTATTGTTGGTGGGAAAGAAGGATGGGACGTGGCGGTTTTGCGTCGATTATCGTCATCTCAATGCTATGACACTCAAGCATAAGCACCCTATGCCAGTGGTGGAAGAATTGTTAGATGAGCTCAGTGGTGCGACAGTATTCACTAAACTGGATTTTCGAGCCGGATATCATCAAATTCGGATGGCCTCAGGGGAGGAGTATAAGACAGCATTTCGTACCCATCAAGGACTGTACGAATTTCTTGTCATGCCATTTGGGTTGACAAATGCACCGGCCACCTTTCAGAGTCTCATGAACACACTCTTCGCTGACCTGCTTCGTCGAGGAGTGTTGGTTTTTATGGACGATATATTGATATATAGCAAAACCATGGAGGCGCATTTGGTGTTGCTGAAACAAGTGTTTGACATTCTTCAGAAAAATAGATTCTTCATCAAAAGGAGCAAGTGTTTCTTTGCTCAGCCAAAGGTGGAATACCTGGGGCATGTCATTTCGGCAGCAGGAGTATCCACTGATCCGGCAAAAGTGGAAGCAGTATTGAATTGGCCAACTCCAAAGACAGTGAAACAACTTAGAGGCTTCCTTGGACTCACAGGGTACTACAGACGGTTCATACAACATTATGGCATTTTGAGTCGCCCACTGACTGACATGCTGAAGAAAGGACATCAGTTTGTGTGGAATTCAGACTCGGACTCAGCATTTCAAATACTCAAGCAAAAGATGGTTCAAGCTCCAGTGCTTGCTGTGCCTGATTTTGATAAGACATTTATATTGGAGACTGATGCATCAGATCTAGGAATTGGGGCTGTGTTGATGCAGGACAACCACCCACTTGCCTATCTCAGTAAACACTTGTGCTCAAAGAATCAAGCCCTGTCAGTGTATGAGAAGGAGTGTTTAGCAATTCTCATGGCCATAGATAGGTGGAGGCCTTACTTGCAGCATAAACAATTTATCATAAGAACTGATCACAAAAGTATGTTACATCTCACTGAACAGCGAGTCACCTCCAGGATACAACACAAGGCAATGATCAAGTTAATGGATCTCAACTATCAGATACAATACAAGAAAGGTATTAACAATGCCGCAGCGGATGCACTGTCCCGGTGTATTGCTGGCGAAGAAATACAGGCTATTTCTGAATGTGTCCCTGCTTGGGTGCACAAGTTAAAAGAAGGCTATCAAGATAATCAGGAAGATCACCAATTGCTTACGGAACTGTTGGTCTCTGGTGCTAATGACAAGGGATTCACACTAGTGGATGGGGTCATCCGTCTACATGGAAGAGTTTGGGTGGGCAATAACTCTTTGGCCCAACAGCATATTCTGCAAGCAGTGCACAGCAGTGGGATTGGAGGCCACTCTGGGATCACTCCAACTTATAATAGGATCAAAACGCTGTTTGCTTGGCCTAATATGAAGCAAACTGTGCAGCAATATGTCCAGCAGTGTCAAGTCTGTCAGCAAGCCAAAATAGAACACATCAGGCAGCCTGGACTTCTTCAACCCTTACCAGTGCCATCTCAAGCTTGGGAGATAGTCAGCCTGGACTTCATTGAAGGACTGCCTTCTTCAGATAGATTCAATGCAATTCTGGTGGTCATCGATAAATTTACAAAGTATGGCCATTTCATTCCCATCCATCACCCCTACACTGCTCTTCAGATCGCGAAGATCTATTTGGATAACATCTATAAGCTGCATGGTTTACCTCAGTACATGATTTCTGATAGAGATCCTGTCTTCACAAGTTTAGTGTGGCAACAACTTTTCAAATTGACTGACACAAAGCTATTGATGAGTTCAGCATACCATCCGCAAACGGATGGACAGACCGAGCGCCTCAACCAATGTTTGGAAGGATTTTTGCGATGTACTGTGCATTCATGTCCTCGGCAGTGGAGCAAGTGGTTGCCTGTGGCGGAATTTTGGTACAACACAGCTTATCACTCCACATTAGGCCGTTCGCCATTTGAGGTGTTATATGGACACAGTCCTCGGCACTTTGGTATTGCCAATTTGCAACTATGTTCCATACCTGATCTTGAACAGTGGCTCCAGGAGAGGGAGCTGTTAACCAAGGTAATCCAACTTCAGTTAACTCGTGCCCAGCAAAGAATGAAGTCCCAAGCAGATAAACATCGGTCCGAGAGAAGCTTTGAACCGGGAGACATGGTCTACATGAAGCTACAACCTTATGTTCAGTCCACTGTGGCCACTAGGACGAACAAGAAGCTGTCATTCAGGTATTACGGACCATATCGTGTGCTCGAGAAGATCGGTGCTGTGGCTTATCGATTGGATTTGCCTGACAACAGTCGAATCCATCCAGTTATACATGTATCTCAGTTGAAGAAGCAAGTTGCTCCGGATTGCCCAGTTTCAGATGATTTAAGCACCATCTGCACAGAACCAGCATCTATTCTGTGGGCAGAGCGAGTGCTGGATCGTCGGATGATTCGGCGTGGCGCTCAGGTGATCAAACAGAACCTGATCAAGTGGTTGGCTTTACCTGAATCCATGGCGACCTGGGAAGACGCAGCAGACTATAACGGCTTCTGAGACACATCATCAGCTTGAGGTCAAGCTATCTTTTAAGGGGGGGAGAGTGTTATGGCCCAGTGTACCGGGCTGGTTGATGGGCCGTAGATGGGAGTAAGGCGGTTACGAGTTGTATTGGCTGACGTCACGGTATTGTGTCTGGCAGTATATAAGCCGCACACCGTGAGATAGAGAGGCAAGATGTAACTGAATATTCTGAACCCAACCCTGAATACACATCTGTCCCACGGGCTCCTGCCGTGTCCAGTGCTGTTCTACCCCAAACTCTGTCTTCTTCTACCTTTGAATCCATTCTTCCTACCGTTTCCGTTACACCTACGCTCCGCAGTCTCAAGATCGACATCAGCGGAGTCGACCGATGCGACGTCCCCGCGCACCGTATCTCTCCATGGCTTCGCTTCGCCTCCCAGCGATGCGCTGGCAAGATAAGTCTCCGTCTCGATCTGAGGAACGATGCCCGAAGGTACGGGGACACGAAGGAGGAGCTCGCACTGCCCATCTGCGAGAGGGCTACGGAGATCGACCTTGACATCCAGGCTCGTGGTGTGTTTCTCCAGCCGCCGCTGACGACAGGTTCCTTCTCGTTGCTGACCGATCTGAAGATATCATGCGCCCAAATGGACGGCGGCGAGCTGGGGCGTGTCGTGTCTTCTCTGCAGTGCCCACGCCTGCGGGAGCTCCATCTTTTTGTGTGGAAGGTCGAACCCGTCCGCGACATCTCCATTAGCTCGGAATCTCTGCAGTGTCTCCACTTGGGCTCAAACACCAACAAGGTGGAGGTTACAGCTCCAATGCTGCATGAGATTATTGTGTATTCAGTACAAGGGGCTTGCATTGTCGCCTCCCCGAAGCTGGAGAAGGTTGTCTGGCTCGACACATATGATCCTTGCAGACACCAGTTTGTTGTGGTAGGTCGCCACCTTCGGTCGCTATCCATCATTCACTGGATCTTCTCTTCGTCCACACGGCTGATGGAGAGATTTGATACCGCCAGTGAGCTGGAAGTTTTTCTCGCAGTTCAGAAGGTATGGTTGTTTAAGTACATTATTTCACAACAAAGCAAAGATTATTGTTTTGGATGGTACATCTAGAAACTATGGAAAAGATTCTACAATTTTGAAAAAGGTAGCCAAGCTGAACTCAGTGCCAAAATTGACAAAAATTCAGACACAACTTATTAGTGAAAGGTGGAAACCCATGTACCTGATTCCCTTGCGGCCATTGCTTACATATCCTTAAGAACTGTTATATCTGTTCTGCACACATGAGTTAAAATTAATGGTACTATAACAATTCCATTCCAGGCATTAGAGCTGAAGATTTGAAAATTTTGCATGCCTAACTACTGGTATTTTGCTTATTCCATCTCATTGATCTCAATGAATCTTGTGCCTATGGCAGGGAATAGCGGGATATACGACCTTCCTCAAGGAAATGGAGAAGCTTCCCATATGTGAAACCCTTGTTGTTCATTTAACGCCTCACCGTGCTCATGCTTTAGCACCAATGATGTTGCATCTTCTTAGGAGATGCATTTGTATCCGGAAGTTCAAACTAAATGAGTTTATTCCACCGGAGGTAACTTCCTAGTTTTTAACTTTTGTGGGAGACTCTTGTAGCAATGATATGAATTTTGAATCATGTGAATCTCTGCTATCATTGAACTTTGTGTTGGAGTATATGTAGGCCCATGAGGCTAAGGCCCATGTGGCCCATGTATGGAACCTATTTAGCTACCCTTCTAGGGTTAGCCCTAATTGAGAGAAATCACTTTCCAACATGGTATCCAGCCTTGTTTGACTCTTTCTTCCCCACCCAGCCGCCAGCCGCCGCCCCCTGCTGGCCATCGCCGGCGAGCCGGCGCGCCATGGCTGGCCGGCCTCCTCCCCCTCCCTCCCTTTACTCTCCCTTCCCTTCCCTCTCTTCCCCACCCACCTGGGCCCAGGTCCTCACTGGAGCCGCTGCTCCCTCTCCGCCCGACGCTGGACTGCTCCAGGGGGCGGACGCCGCCGCCGCCGGCCTTCTCCCAGGCGCGGCCGGCCTCCAGCCCTCCCTTTCCTCTGGCGCCTTCCTCCCTCGCTCCTCCCTCCCCAGCGCCTACCTCCCCAGCGCCTACCTCCCAGGCGCGTCCGCCCCTGCCGCCCCTGCTCCCAGGGCGGCCATCCCTGGCGCGGGCGCCGGCCTGGAGGTCTCCACTCGCCCTGCCGCAGTCAGTCCTCAACCACAACTGCGCCATCCACCTCCCCAGACCCTTCCTCCTTCTACTGCCCCACCTGGAGCACCCGCCCCTGCACAGATCCTCACCTCGGCGGCAGTGGAGCACCCGGGGGCTGCTGATGGGGGTCTCCCGGCTGATGGGGACCCTCAACCCCACCTCCCGGCTGCCGATGGCGACCAGCCTGCCCTCCAGCAGCCGCGGATCCACCTTCCCGGCGCCGGGCTGGACGCCGGCACGATGTCTGCTGCCGGTGCCCAGGCCTTCCCGGCCCCGCCACCCCTTCTTTCCCAGATCTACGCCGGCCGTGACGCCTCGTCCCTCGCCACTGCCCTTGCCGCCGCCCGAGCCTCGGCCGCGGAGGGGCAGGCCCGCGTGCGGGCGGCCGCCCTCGTGTGGGAGCACGAGCGCGAAGCGGCCGATGCCCTGGCTCGCCAGATCGCCGAGGCTGAGCGGCTACTCACCTACCCAGGGGGCCAGGACGTTGGGGCCCACTCCTCCGCCTCGCCGGGTCGCCGCGCGTCTCACACCGCCGTCCTCTGGCACGACCCGGCCGACCCACTCGTGGCTCAGCTGCACTACCAGGCGGGGGGGGGTCCAGAACATTCGCCTGCTCGTTCCGGTCGTCCTCGAGCCGGAGTCGCCCTCGTACGCCCGTTGGCGGGACCTGGTGGTTCTCACTCTTCGCCGCTACGCCCTCGACGACCACGTCCTCCTCGACGCCCCGGTCGCTGCCCAGACGCCGTCGTGGATCCGGCTCGACAGCATCGTCCTCTCCTGGATTCTGGGGACGATCTCCCTGGACCTTCACGACCTCGTCCGCACTTCTCCTGACGCGCGCCGGGCATGGCTGGCCCTTGAGGGTCAGTTTCTGGGCAACGCTGAGGCCCGGGCTCTGCGCCTCGACGCGAGCTTCCGCACTTTCGTCCAGGGTGACCTCTCCGTCGGTGAGTTCTGCCGCCGGATGAAGTCCATGGCTGACTCCCTGGGGGACCTCGGCTGGCCTGTGGAGGATCGCATCTTGGTCCTCAACGTTCTCCGGGGGCTTAGTGACCGCTACGCCCACCTCAGGACGTGGATCACCCGCCAGAGGCCCTTTCCCACCTTCCTGGAGGTCCGTGACGATCTGGTCATGGAGGAGCTCACACAGGGCCTCCAGCCGGGCTCCACTGCTTCCCCGGGGGCCTCCTCGACGGCTCTGGCTGCTACTCCGCCGCGCCAGTCTGCTCCACGGTCGCCTGCTCCACCACCGTCGTCTCTCCTGGGTCCCCCTCCCTCCGGGCCGAGCGGAGGTGGGGGGGTCGTGGTGGTCGTCGTCGCCGCGGTGGGGGTCGCGGGGGCGGCCGGGGTGCACCTACCCAGGCCCCGGTACCTGGTGGACCACAGGGGGGGGCACCATGGCCCTCTTTCCAGAACCCGTGGTCTGGGCGCATCTCCATGTGGCCCTACCACGCCACCGGGACCGACTCGCGTCCACCGGTGGCCATGCTCACCGGAGCACCTCCTGCTGGTCCTCCACTCGGCGGCTTCCCTGCTACGCCGCCTACTACGCCGTGGGTTCCTCCCTCCGGACCATCCGGGGCTCCACCGGGGGTCGCGGGCTGGGATCAGGCGGCCCTGGCTCGCGCGTTCGCCACCATGGGCCTGACACCTCCGGTCGGACCTGAGTGGATCGCCGATTCGGGGGCCACCTACCACACCACTCCTGACCCCGGTATACTTTCGTCGGTTCACTCTCCCTCTTCATCTCTTCCTTCGTCCATTATGGTCGCAAATGGTTCTTGTATTCCTGTCTCCTCTGTGGGTACCGCCGGTGCTCATGGCTCCTTTCGTCTTCCTGATGTTCTTGTTGCTCCTTCCATGGTTCATAATCTTCTTTCTATTCGACGTTTTACAGCTGACAACTCTTGTTCTGTGGAATTTGACTCTTCTGGTCTTACTGTGAAGGATTTGGCTTCCCGGCGTCCTCTGCTCCGATGTGACAGCACCGGGCCCCTTTACACTCTTCGCTTTCCGGCGGCTCCTTCTTCTTCGCCGTCCGTTTTGTCAGCTGCCTTCGTCGCTTCTGCTTCCTCTACTACCTGGCACCGGCGCCTCGGCCATCCTGGACGTGATGCCCTGATACAGCTCAGTCGTAGCTCTGGTCTTCCATGTACTCGAGCTCATGATGAGCAACTGTGTCATGCGTGCCAATTGGGCCGACATGTTCGTCTTCCTTTTTCTAGTTCTTCTTCTCATGCGGCCCGCATTTTTGATCTTGTACATTGCGACCTATGGACATCTCCTGTTATCAGTATTTCTGGTTATAAGTACTATCTTGTGGTTGTTGATGATTTTTCGCATTATTCGTGGACTTTTCCTCTTCGTGCGAAATCTGATACGTTTACCACGCTCCTCCACTTCTTTACTTGGGTGTCTACTCAGTTCGGTCTCACCATCAAGGCCGTCCAGTGTGACAATGGTCGCGAGTTTGATAACTCCACCGCCCGAGATTTCTTCCTCTCTCACGGTGTTCAGCTCCGCATGTCTTGCCCATACACCTCCTCGCAGAATGGCAAGGCCGAGCGGATGATTCGCACCACAAACGACACCGTGCGCACTCTCCTGTTTCAGGCTTCTCTTCCTGCTCGTTTCTGGGCTGAGGGCCTGCACACCTCCACCTACCTTCTTAACCGCCTTCCTTCCGCTGCCTGTCCCGCTCCCACTCCTCACCATGCCCTCTTTGGTACCCCGCCTCGGTATGATCACCTTCGCGTGTTTGGGTGTGCTTGTTACCCCAACACTGCTGCCACTTCTTCTCACAAGCTGGACCCTCGCTCCACGCTCTGTGTCTTCCTCGGGTACTCCCCTGATCACAAGGGGTACCGGTGCTTCGACCTTACCTCCAGACGTGTTCTCATCTCGCGCCATGTGGTCTTCGATGAGTCCGTCTTTCCCTTTTCCAGCACCACTACACCTCCGGTCACTGACCCACCCGATCTGTTTCCCACTGACCCGGTGGTCCAGCCACCTTCTTTGTGGTCTCCTGCAGGTACCGTCTCGACGCGTTCTGAGCCAGCCGCCGGTCCTGGCTCCCCTGCTAGTCCGGGCCCCTCGTCCTCCGGTGCGGCCCCGCCTTCTCCTGTTGGTGCAGACCCGGGGCCTTCGTCCCCTGCTTCTGCCCCGGGGGGGTCGTGCCGGTTGCCGACGCCGGACCCTGTCTCGGCACCTGCCCCGGCGGCTCCGTCGCGGTTTGCCGCGCCGGTACGGGTATACCAGCGCAGGCCGCGGCCACCGCCGCCCGTGGTTCCGGTCCCTTCTCCGCCGGGAACACCGACACCACCGCCCCTGTCTCCGCCGGCCCGTGGTGTCCCGTCGGTCTACCACCCGCCGCTTCTTCACCGACACCCGCGGCATGTTCACCCGATGGTGACACGGCACGCGGCTGGCACCCTGCCGCCTCGTGCCCTCGAGGCGTCGACTGGTGACGCGGTGGTCTCTCCGGTACCCTCCTCCGTCCGCGACGCCCTGTTGGACCCTCACTGGCGCCGCGCGATGGAAGAGGAGTATGCCGCACTACTCGCCAACCAGACGTGGGAGTTGGTGCCCCGGCCGCCAGGCGCCAATGTCGTCACCGGCAAGTGGATTTGGACTCACAAGCGCCGAGCGGACGGCTCTCTCGAGCGCTACAAGGCTCGATGGGTCCTCCGGGGTTTCACTCAGCGCCCCGGCGTCGACTACGATGAGACTTTCAGCCCGGTGGTCAAGCCGGCCACCGTCCGTACCGTACTATCACTGGCACTTGCTCGGTCTTGGCCCGTCCACCAGCTGGACGTCAAGAACGCCTTCCTCCACGGCCTTCTTACCGAGACGGTGTACTGCAGTCAGCCGGCGGGGTTCGTCGACAACACCCGCCCTGACATGGTCTGCCGGCTCAACCGGTCACTCTATGGCCTCAAGCAGGCACCTCGGGCGTGGAACCACCGGTTTGCTGCTTTCTTACTGACCCTGGGGTTCATGGAGGCCAAGTCAGATACGTCCCTGTTCGTCTACCACCATGGGGCCGACACTGCATACTTGTTACTCTATGTTGATGACATTGTCCTCACCGCCTCCAGTGAGCATCTTCTCCGCCGGATCATTGCAGCCCTCCAGCAGGAGTTTGCGATGAAGGACCTTGGTGAGCTCCATCACTTTCTCGGTGTCACTGTTGAGCACCGTCCTGCTGGGCTCCTTCTTCACCAGAGGCAGTACACTCGGGATATCCTGGAGCGGGCTGGGATGTCTGATTGCAAGCCCTGCTCCACCCCGGTCGACATTCAGGGCAAGCTGTCTGAGGCTGAGGGACCACCGGTGGCCGACCCCACTGCGTACAGGAGTCTTGCCGGGGCCCTCCAGTACCTCACCTTCACCCGGCCGGACATCACCTATGCCGTTCAGCAGGTCTGCCTCCACATGCATGATCCCCGGGAGCCTCATCTCACGGCTCTCAAGCGTCTCCTCCGCTACCTCCGGGGCACACTCGACTACGGCCTCCTCCTCCACTGAGCCACCTCCACCGACCTCGTCGTCTACACCGATGCTGACTGGGCCGGGTGCCCGGATACTCGCCGCTCCACCTCCGGCTACGCCGTCTTCCTGGGCGGCAATCTGGTGTCTTGGTCGTCCAAGCGCCAGCCGGTGGTCTCCCGGTCCAGTGCCGAGGCGGAGTACCGCGCCGTGGCTAACGGCGTGGCGGAGGCCGCCTGGCTCCGGCAGCTGCTTACTGAGTTGCACACGCCACCCTCCAGGAGCACACTGATCTACTGCGACAACGTCAGTGCGGTCTACCTCTCCACCAACCCCATCCAGCACCAGCGGACGAAGCATGTCGAGATCGACCTCCACTTTGTCCGTGATCGGGTGGCCATGGGCGAGGTGCGGGTCCTTCATGTCCCGACGACCTCCCAGTTCGCGGACATCTTCACCAAAGGCCTCCCGTCCTCGCCTTTCGCCGAGTTTCGCTCCAGCCTCAACATCACTAGTGGCTAGTTGCGTCTGTGGGGGGGTTGTGTGTGTTCTTTCTTGTTTCAGCCTCGAACTCCGCTGCGACGGTAGTTCAGACTGCGGGGGGGTGTTGGAGTATATGTAGGCCCATGAGGCCATAGGTCTTGACTGACAGTATATCAGGGACTAAATTTATCACTTTAGCAAGGTTTTTTCATGGTCAAAGAAAAAAATAATTCCTATCAGGTAGTTTTTACACAAAGATATGTATAAATTAATAAGTTTACAAGTCATTAGTCATAAATTATAGTTATATAATAATTAATTTAGAGGACACCTCATTTCTCCAGCTATACATGCTAGGAAGGAAATTAATTTAGCAGCCGAACCATATGCAATAATGCCACAACACATTAGCTAACTAACTGAGCTTTTCATTTTCTGATTCGAAACAAATGCAATATGGTTGGTCTTGGTGATACAACCAAGGAGAACAATAAAGGGCTGCTGATTCAAAATAGTCTACTTGACACTAGTTCTATGTAGAAAGTTTGTTTCACAAAGGAAATCAAGAACTTAACAACACAAACCCAAAACAGTAGTGGGTCCTTATATATATTTGATAGAAGAATGTGAACAGACCTGAGTGTCCAAGGGTTGTGTGGTTTGTGACATGGGCTTGCAAAACTGAAATGTTTACACATGCTATATATCACATTAGTTCCTCTTGAACTAAATTCAGTTGGATGCTCCCCTCCCCAAACGGTGAACTGTGTCTGTATTGCATTTGTTTCTAAGCATGTCCTGTTTGCTAACATTTGTTACTTATTTTTCAGATGCCATCCTGTACTACGTCGGATTGTCCTTGTCTTCTGCCAGAGAATTACAGGTTGGATGACATCACCTTTGATTCACTTGAAGAGATAGAAATCGGTTTCTTTACAGGTTCAGCTGAACAGGAGGAGTTTGTGGAGCTGTTGCTGTCTAGATGCAACATGATGACCCTTAAAAGGTTAGACTTTACACTGCTGTCTGGCCCTGTTTCTTCGGAGATCATGGAGGTTGTCCAAAGGATTCGCAGCATGTGTCATCCAAACAGCAAGGTCCAATTTAACGTGAACTGCAGGGAGGTGCCGAAGCCATAATATAGAGGGCATCCATGTGTCATCCTCACTCCACCTGGTGCTCCGTCTCCATTGTGTTCAGTAAGCCATCGGTCGTCGAAGCTGCCCATGTGCCTGGGTCGTCTGGTGCCTTTTGTATCCACTGTGGAGGGTGACTTCTTCGAAGTACATCTGTGTGGTTTGTGTTGTGGCTGACTTTCATGGACCGGTTGTGTCCCTATGTGTTCTACTTAAAACTTTCTTTGTGCACAAGTATGGTTTAATCATGAGTAAGTTGTGATCTTTGAACTTAAATCTGTGTTTGATATGGTTGTTCTTGGTTACAACAGTTACTATTGCCTGATATTAAATTGGTTGGCAAGAGTTTCGTTAGCTGTTTTATTGGCACCTCCAGATTCTGCTGTCTCCTGTTTCTACTGAATAGCTGTTTTATTTGGCACCTTCAGATTCTGCAGTCTCCTGTTTCTACTGAATGTTCAGATTATGGCAATCTCGGTTTTTGACTCTAGGTTTTGTAGCTTAACATGTCTGGTTCTCGAGAGTTTTTTTTTTTGCTACTCAATATTTTGTTTATCACGGATTGCCAGTTGTATATTATTAAACTCAGTTTTAGATTGTTAGTTAGTGCTCCTGATTCGGATTTCTATGTAGGGTAGTTGCATTGGAGAACAACCAGAGCAGAGTAGAGCAAATGCGAGAGGGGTGCGCTTGTATCGTGGATGGATTTTTTTACTCTAGGGATATCTATAAGATAAAAAATTGTTTATGATCACTATTTTTTTATTTTTTCTTAGGTGCGTATGTACCCCTACACTGTATAACCCCTTGAAAACAACCGTGACGCTTCAGAAAATTTAGAATTTCAACTAAGGGCTTGTTTAGATTGCAAAAAAAATGAACCCGATGAATAGTACCACTTTCGTCTTATTTGACAAATATTATCCAATCGTGGACCAACTAGACTCAAAAGATTCATCTCGTGATTTTCAACTAAACTGTGTAATTAATTATTTTTTTTACCTACATTTAATACTCCATGCAAGCGATTAAAAATTGATGTGATGGAGAGAGTGAAAAAATTTGGAATTTGGATGGCATCTAAACAAGCCCTAATACTTTATTTTGGGACGAAATCCTCTGGTCTTTGTTTCTTTTTACGCATTTGATGACAAGTATCATATTTTTTAACCTATTTTTCAGAAGACATGGCTTGCAACTACATAAGAGATGAACTATAATTACTTCGAAAAAATAGAGACTAAATTAATACATGCGGAACAAAGCTCAAATTTAGCAAGATTTAGCAGAGTTGACCATTTCTCGTGTGCCCTTCAGTCATGGTGATCATCTCTTGACACCACAGTATCTGTGCCCGTCCACAAAGCGTACAGCAGAAATAAATTTTGCTCACTGCTTCACTCCATTTACTACTAACCTTTAATTTTACCACGTCCTAGTATGGGATGATCTACTATCTAGACCTACGATCCTTGTGAACCTGCCGTCTCAGTGACTGGTGTACCAATATTATTTGCCCCACCAGTATGTAGTGAAATGAGATTCGAGGTGAAATCTTCAATAAAGCTCTGCAACTACTCATCTCACCCTCACCAGTCACCACACTCACCAGCCAGACTCTCTCAGAGGATGCAAAAATATCATGGTCAAGAACTCTCTCAAATTCTCTGCATATCATCCTGTGAAATATTTGTGCAGTGACATATAATTATAGCGTTTACAAATCCATGAGAACTGCCAGAAGTGGCAGGAGCGCTACTTCTGGGAGCACATGGATGCGAGCAAGATCCGCTTCTTCAAGCTCATGACCGGCGATTTCGCCGAGGGCATTGTTAAGTGTCTGCACTTGATTACCCTGCGCCCTGCTAAGTGCTAACTGATACTCGTTTCAGAAAGCTTGCGGATGAAAAATTGCAGATTCGACCATGTATACACATAAATTGTGTCGTTGGATTTGTCTCATGGATTGGAAATACTATAATTGTATATAGTTTTTGCATCTCAAGTATTCGTTTCATCATCTCATTTTTTCCTAGACTATTGCTAACATACTCTGTACAATAGAAAAGTAGTAGCGGAACTCACATGTCAATGTCTGAAATTATTCAGTAAAGTAGAATGAAGGTAACTTAATTATGCAAGGTGTGTGTCATTTAGTTCCTAAAACATGTGGCTATTAATCATTCAATATGTTCTAATCCGTGAGGCAAAGAAGATATGCTACCAAAAGGAAGTTAAGCAAAAGAAGAGTGAAGGACACATATTTTGTTTTTTTTAACAAGAAAAATTATGCAACTAAATGTGCATTTCAAGTCATAAAAAATCATGGTTTTAATCTGATGCCCACTAGCCAAGTTTCATTTAGTCTTAAGGTGGCGGTTATTAGATGTAAGTATTTGCCTCACTTTCTATAGTAACGAGTTGTCACTTTTCTATCAGAGCATACCAGATAAGTTTGCGAAGAATTTTGACACATCTGAAAGTTTAGTTCTGAAAGCACCCAGTGGTGAAAAATGGAATGTCAGTAGAGACAAGCGCGCCAAAATGCTGTTTCTCAAGTCTGGGTGGGAGGATTTTGTCAAGGCTCACGGACTGCAGGAGAACGACATCCTTATCTTCACATGCAGTGGCAACTCTGCATTTGATGTTCTGATCTTTGAAGCGAGTGGCTGTGACTCCTGTGAGAAGGTTTCTTCTCTGTTTGCAAACAGAAATGCTCATAATATGTTCAAACATTTCGACAATATTGTGGATCAGGGCAAACAAGCTGAGCACTACTTGAGAGTGATTCTGAAGATACTACTCCATCGCAACCGGTTGGGTCCCCTCACAATGACTATACTTCAAAGAGATCTGGTGGCAGGAATTCAAGTAAGTAGATTTGCCACAAGTTTATACCTGAAATGAAGCTATACATCGCCAATGTTGTGTGTTCAGCTCTTCATTGTTCATTTGTCATATATATAAGCTGATAAGTAATGCACAATCTTGACAGGGCAACTGATGAGTGGATGTCCTGACAGTAGCAACTACCATGTCAAGTGTGGTGCAAATGGCGAAGCGGACAGTTATGAAGAACCTGTGGATTCCAACTACTACTTCTCAAGGATCACCAACCGGCTAAGCAATGGGGAGGAGAAAATAATCAGTTTGGCTTCAATCCGACTGGACAATCCTGCATTTGTGACTGTTCTGCAGCTGAGCCATGTTCGACGCAGGAGCAGCTTTGTGGTGAGTCTGTTTTGGTGCATGTACATACATTGTGGACCGTGCTATCCCTATCTAAACCATAATCATGTAAATTTTGTTAATGGGTACCCTGTATAACTATTTTTTTATGCCTCAACTCGTCAAGTACAGGCTGTAGTATCTGAACTTACGTACTAACTCACACCACCACCACACACGCACACAAACTCATACACTCATTCTAATACGTAAGCTAGACTTACACCTATACGAAGAGTCTTGCACATGGCTGAGAGATATCCGAAGTTTTCCAGGCTTCGTACATGACGGACACGTCATCCTAACCATTGTGGCGCATTCACGTGTGAGGCAACGAAATTTATTTAGGGAACTACGGTTCACGGTGGGAAATCACGCGGCTGAGTGAGCTTGAACCCGTGACTGGTGGCCTCCACTTTATAACTATAACTATATATATATATATATATATATATATATATATATATATATATATATATATATATATATATATATTCATTCATTTAATTCATTTAACGAGGAATGAATCCCTCGCCTACCAGGCACTCGGGCACTGTTCACCACTATCGACGATGTTGTTCATGTGGGGCCTCGTTTAGATGAGAGAATTTGGGAGAAAAACACTGTATCAGAATTCCTGTAGCATTTCGTTTGTATTTGGTAAAAATTATCCAAATTTTGACTAACTAGGCTTAAAATGTTCGTCTCGCAAAGTACAACAAAACTATGCAATTAGTTTTTGATTTCATCAATATTTAGTACTCCATGCATTTGCCGACATTTTGATGTGACGGGGAATCTTCTTTTTGCATAGTAGAATTTGAAGGGAGAATTGGGGAACTAAACGAGGGCTGGGTTCATTCACTGTTCATATGGTCATTCACTGTTCACATGGATCCTACATACACTGTTCACAAGCTTTTTCCTCAGCTTTTTTTCCCTCCTCTTTTAAGCCGGCATAGCGTAGCACGCCCCCATATGCTATTACTCTTTTAATGCGGAATAAATTAGAGGCCTTCTAGGTCATCAGACACTGTTCAACATTGTAGTTGATATCATCTGTGCACTGTTTATCACTTTAGCTGACGTCATTTATGCACAGTTCATCACTGTAGCTGACATTTTTTTTTGTGCTCCACTATTTTTTTCGAACACACAAAAAGCCGCCGCACCGTAGAGCACCCATTGGACTAGTGTGTGTTAGACTATTTAGATGCCTGGCCGTTTATATATATGTGGGAGCAACACTAACACAATGGACGTCATCTGCAGGTCTTCCCAGCCGATTTGTTGCAGATCATCTTGACACTAGACTGCACGAGATCATACTTGTCAGGCCTAATAGAAAAGACAAGTGGTCTATCAAGTAGTATTATTGCGCACGGTGCCCAGGGTGTCCGAAACTACAACTTTGGTAAGTTTGTGCAGGAAAACAGGCTTCGCGAGGGTGATATCCGCCTTTGAGCCGATGAAAGGCATGAGGGTGACCATGACCATCCATGCCACCTGGAAGGTTGAAGGCTGGTTTGTTCTCGTGGACTGAAACCGAAAGGTTGTCGCGAAAGAGCACGTAGTCTAATGGTTACAAGAGCCTCAGTAGCATTTCGGGTCCTGGGTTTGACTTTCTATGGGTGTGAATTTCTAGGATTTAACGGCGTTGTGTTTTTAGTGATAGGTGATGTTCCCGTCGACAGCGAGGCGTCTATGGTGGCTTTGTCAATCTTAAGGATTTGCTGGCCCAATCTTCGTAGATGCTCATAGGAATAAGGTTTAAGTGCGCTGTGACTTGTGAGTGTCTACTATGTAAAATTATTTTAATATCTATATACTTTTAAAATTAGACTTAATTTCTTACTTAGCCATTGCGTTACTCAGTCTCATAAGTAGGGGCGGAGTGAAGTGGAGGCGAAACTGAGCAGCTACTAGCTAGGCAGCTATAGACAATAAACATTTAATTAATTAATCGTGTAACTAGACATGGAAAAAGCGATAGTTACACAAAGCATCTGCTCAAAAAATGTTCATGTACACAACATTTGGAGATTATAGATTGGATATAACGATTGGTTTATTAGGGCTGGGCTCCTTTAATAGGGCAATATTTTATTTAGTTTTTTATGTCTCATTCTATCATTAGAATTTTTCTTAGACATTTAGAAGCTTACATATATTTTCTATGGTTTAAAACCTTATCACGTGTGTAACAGACTGCCTCTTAATAAACTAAAAAACTTATGAAACCACATTGAATCCACGTGTTGCATGTGTGCATTTATAAACAAAAAAGACTGTAGTTCCCTTCTGCATTTTGACTAGTTCTGTGGGCCATGGCAGGCCATTGAATGCCGAAGACTCTTGTGTTTTAGAGAAATAGTGCATTCATTCATCAAAAGTAATATTACAATCTAGTTTTAGGAGCTCGCTAAGGTGGTGTTTGGATCCATTTGCCACGGGCTAAAGTGTAGCCCTTATGCTAAAGGTGCTAAAGTTTAGCCTAAGTGGGGTGTTTAGATCTAGGGGCTAAAAGATAAAAAGGAGAGGAGAGAGAAAGAGAGTGTTACACTTTTAGCTCAGTCTAGGACCTCTAGTGGAGTAAATGGAAGGAGCAAATGTTTTGCCCATTTGCCATCTTTTGCCCCCCGTTTGGATCCCCATGGCACAATTAGGAGAGTTATCTCTCCAAACAACACAATGTATTGAGCATCTTGCTAATTAAGCTAATTCGTGAGCTACCTTATATCACTATTAATTTTACAAACCTGCACTTCTAGAAGATTTTCTCATCACACAGAGATAGAAAAAAAATCTAGAGATAGGCCACCACACACAAAACCTAATATAAAATGTTTAAAGCTCATGGAAGTATATCTAAAAGCAACCAAACATTAGATTTAGCTCTAGAAAATGAAAAAAAACCAAAACATATTAAAATTCCCACAACATTCTAATCTATAAATGTGTTCTAAAAGCTTTCATAATAAAACTATAAGATGCAACCAACATGAATACACCATACATTAATGTTGAATGCGTAAATATAAATTAACATGATAATGTAATGAGTTAAGACCCAAACAAGTAATGGCCGAAGCGGTTCTTCAAAGTTGCATCTCAGATTGATACTGATCAAGCATCTTGCCCATGCCCGGATACAGCAGAGAGAAGATAGAATCCAGAAAAAAAAAACCCAGCTGAATCACCAACACCATTGGCCCTTGCTCAGCTGCCTTCGTGTTGCCCGTGGCTATTGTTCTCCTCTGCTTTCCTCGCCAGCAGGAACGTGCCACCACAGCGTCGGCGTCCCCCACGACCCGCTCCGCTCGTGCCTCACTCACTCCGCCACCGCCGCGCTGGAGACCTCCGAGCCGTGGACGGCTGGACGCCTCCAAGCATAAGACGCCTCTGAGCATGAGGACGCCTCCTCGTGGCATCCGGCGGATGGTGTCAGGGCGGGGTGAGGTCCACCAGTCGCCCACCAACAGGAGCACATCGAAGTCGGGTCGGGGAGCGGATAGGCCACGACGCATACACATATTTGCATGTGGCTATGTGGGCATGCAAACGTAAGCCTCGACACAGACTCTGCAGCGGTGTGCATGAGGGGCATGCAACGTGACACTGCCTCCGTTCGTTCTCAGCGCCGCGATCTTCGAGCGGACTCCGTATCTGATGATTCTTCGGTGGACGAAACCTGTATGTATATTTTAAGTAAAATAAGTAACAGATAGACGTTTTTGCCGCGTGGGCCGTCCTGGGCTTTCTAACTTCCGTGATGGCGTGATCCAGGTGACGTTTTCCTTTTATATATATATATAAATACTGATGTATAATACGTAACTTGCCGGTCAAAGGTATGGCTCCGCCACTTCTATCTATGCTACTTCTAAGAGCCGTAAGAGGACTTTTGAGGTGGGTGCTTCGCAGTCTAGGGCTCTAGTTGCACCGAGAGCTCCTTTTCGTCCTCTTGCAATGGGTGCTAAGTTCCGTCCCCCGCAGAAGAAGGCTCCTGCCAAGACTGGGTTTCGCAAGGCTTATACAGTTTCTCCCTAAGAGTAACTCTAGCCAAGACAGCTCTAGTGTCCCTCCAAGTAACATGCCGTGCTGAAATTGCAACAAGCCAGGTCATTGGGCTAGGAAGTGCCCTTATTCTAAGAAGAATGCAAATCAAGGTGGTCGTCCGGGACAAGTTCATTATACTAGCATTGAAGATATTCCCTCTGGTGAGGTAGTCACTGCTGGTAAGTTCCTAGTTGACCAACATCCTGCAGTGGTGCTGTTTGATTCGAGTGCTTTGCATTCATTTATATGTCCTATGTTTGCATCAAAGTTTCCATGCAAATTACATACCGTTGAGAGTGGGGGTTATTGCATTAGGGTTGCGAGTGGTAATATTCACATGAATCAAGTAGTTGGTGACGTAGAACTTGAAATTGAAGGGCGAAAGTACTTGGTTGCTTTAGTAGTTTTACCTGGACTGGGCATAGATGTCATATTGGGTATGAATTGGATGAGCAAGAGCGGGGTACTAATTGATGCATCAACACGGGTGGTTACGCTTTGAAATCCTACTGATCAGAAAGGTTTTCTAGTGCAACTTTTCTGAAAAATTAATCTCTCTGGTGAAGTTCATGCGGTGCAGGCGAAGTTGATAGCTGATATCCCCATAGTAGGTGAGTTTTCTGACGTCTTTCCCGATAATTTGCTGGGATTACCTTCGAATTGGGATGTGGAGTTTAAAATAGAGTTGTTGCCTGGCACAACACCAATCTCTAGAAGACCGTATAGGATGTCTCCGAACGAACTAGCTGAACTTAAAGTCCAGTTGAATGAACTTTTGAAGAAGAGGCTGATTCGTCCTAGTTCGTCTCTGTGGGGTTGTCCTGCTATTTTTGTGAAGAAGAAAGATCAGTCATTGCGGATGTGTGTAGATTATAGACCTCTGAATGCGGTTACCGTCAAGAATAAGTATCATTTGCCACGTATCAATATCTTGTTTGATCAGTTGTCTAAAACCAAAGTCTTTTCAAGATTGATCTAAGATCTGGCTATCATCAAATTAAAATTCGTCCTGAAGATGTTCCAAAAACTGCTTTCTCTATGAGATACGGTCTCTATGAGTATCTTGTTATGTCCTTCGGATTGACCAACGCCTCCACACACTTTATGTACTTGATGAATTCAGTGTTTATGTCCGAATTAGACAAGTTGGTGGTGGTAAAACTGCCTTTGATTTGATAGATTGTTTTTTTCTAGAGTTCGAAGAGGACTCTAAGAATTGTCATCGAAGCAAAAAGGGCTCTCTTTTTTTGGCAACCTATCTGGTGCAAACCAACCTCACTGTGTAACCATGCAAACTTCTAATCTGGACCACATTATATGTTCGAAGAGGACTCCAAGAATTGTTGTTCTCTTAGGCCACATTATATGTTCATTGTGCAAACTTCTAATCTAAAGCCACAGCAAAAACTTTGTACTAAAGCATACCATATTATATGTTCACTGTGTAGATCTACTCATGTGGAGTCCAACAAAATTAAATTTTTTATTTTATGTTTTTCTGTGATTTACTATGATTTTTTAAAGATTCAGCCGATATAAATAAAAAAGAAAAAAGACAAAATCGCCTTTGAAATTACTTATAACAGGGTCAGGGAGGTAAGATAAACGGTTTTAAAAGTTGAGGAAGGTATTTTGTTCGGTTTTGGAGTTTAGGGAGGAAAAACAGACTATCGCGAAAGTTGAGGGAGGTAATATAGACTTTTTCAAAAAAAAAAAAATAAAAGGACCAGCAGCTTGATGGAAGAGGTTTTGAAAAGGAACAAAAATGATTTACAAATTCAAAAGATGGAGGCAGAGAACCGCATGTTGCACGGCACGGGGTGGTGGAAGCCAGTGGGTGGTTGTGGTTTTCTGTCCACCAGTTTTCGAGTTTTCGGTGGATGTTTTTTTTTAGTTGTGCATTTTTATCACCAAACATTTGTGTAAGAGCTTTTTTCTAGTTATGTAATTTTTGTCACCGTAAACGCCTACGAGGCCATGGTCCACAATGATAACAAATACTCCATCCACCAAACTATAAATATTATGCAGCTAAAAAAATAACTACAATTTGTAATGAGAGAGTAGTATTTATAAGCGTTTGTTGGTAAATCTAAAAGCCTAGTTTAAGCGTTTAGATGCTACAATGAAAACCATAGTATCCTTGCTTTTGTGCATGAAAGTCGTCCTGTTTATTTATACTTATGCTTAGGTTGATGAGAGAAAAATACTATTTTATGGCTAAAAAGTAGTGTTGAATAAGGTCAATCTGCGGTGTGCTGACCGATAGTGGCATTTCTAGGCTGCTAGTGCCGACTACCCTGGTGGAGTGGTGACGGTGACGCGCTGACGCTGCGTCGTCCGTAGTCCTTAAGGTCGGACACCATTCTGCATGTGCGCATAACTCTAGTGTGGTGGCAGGTTTTTTTAAGTAACTGTTGCTACTTCCTCCGTCCATAAATCTGCATCGTTCCAGAAAAAAAAAAGAAAAATCTCTCTCACTATCGTGTCCCTTCACAGTTCACACACCCAACCGTTGCTGTTGGCGCCATCGCCAGGAGCTCACCAAAAGAGTAGAGGCAGAGTGCAGGTCACCGTTTTCATCACCGTCGGTCCTCCCCACGGCCGGGCGGCGGCGCCCATGTGCAGGTGGAGGTCGGCCAATCCCGTGCCCATGGCTTTGATTCAGCAGGAGAAGAACTCGATTCAAGAGATGCTACCTCCGATTCCGACTAGGGTTAGCTGTGTGCTATGGAGAGTCACGTCTTAAGATACATCGTCTAAACCATATACGTTGTACATCACATAACAAAATGTGTTGTGCAAAAATGCGGCCCCGTCTTAAGTGAACTTTTCACTTGCACATTCCTAAGCCATGAGTTTTCTGCTGAAATATATATGGTCCACTACGTAGGAGAAACTGTTAGCAAAAAAAATCGTTTATACGGAGAGAGAGAGAAAATGCAATTCTGAAAAAAAGAGAAAGTTCTTATCAATAGAAACAATATTGTATATGTATCCATGTACAATGCACAAGAAAAGGAAGAAACAAAGCAAAATAAGTACAGTTATTTTTTTTACAAGTAAGTAAATATACTTTCAAACATTAACCATGCCTTCCGAAGCCAACAGGTCTACGACGAACTCGAGGAAAGCTGCACGCGACGGGCCCCCTTCCGCTAGCGCCTCGGCCGCTC
This sequence comes from Saccharum spontaneum, assembly GCA_022457205.1. Classification (NCBI taxonomy): domain Eukaryota; kingdom Viridiplantae; phylum Streptophyta; class Magnoliopsida; order Poales; family Poaceae; genus Saccharum; species Saccharum spontaneum. Next base: position 41,180,344 of record CM039608.1, read on the forward strand.
GGTCCCTCGCCGCCGCCCTCGCCGCCGCCGCGCGCTCCCTGAGCGCCCGCGCGCCGTCGGAGTCCTCCATCACCCACCTCACCTTCGCCTCCACCTCTTCAGCCGTCACCATGTCGTCGTCGTCCCTCCTCCTCATCTCCACGCCTAGCTTCATCTCCTCCACGATCCACACCTTGTTCATCTTCTGCTCCGCGTACAGCGGCCAACACAGCAGCGGCAGCCCCGCCACGACGCCCTCCAGCGTCGAGTTCCACCCGCAGTGCGTCACGAACGCGCCGGCCGCCGTGTGGCGCAGCACGTCCACCTGCGGCGCCCAGTTCATGACGACGAGCCCCCTGTCCTCGGTGCGCTCCTGGAACCCGGCCGGAAGCAGCTCGCCCACGTCGTCGGCGGGTGGTTCGCCGGGAGAGCTCCGCACCACCCAGAGGAACCTCTGCCCAGACCTCTCCAGACCCACGGCGATCTCCTCCAGCTGCTTCTTTGGGAACGTGCCCAGGCTCCCGAAGCAGAGGAACACGACGCTGCGGTCCGGCTGCGCGTCCAGCCAGCGGAGGCAGTCGTGGTCTGTGTCGCCGCCGGGCGAGACCAGCGGCCCGACGCAGTAGACCGGCGGCGTGGGGCGGTCCGGCACGCACAGCCCGTCCCTGAGCGCCCGCATCGCGCGCGGCTCCAGCGACTCGAAGGAGTTGATGAGGATCCCGTGGGCCTCCGGCATCCGGGCAGCCACGCCGATGATGCCCTTGCACGCCTCGCCGTCGTCCGCCAGCCCCTGCGCCAGGTCCGCGACTCTCAGCGGAGGAACGCCCGGGAACGACAGGACAGCGGACTCGCCGAGCGCCGCGAAGCTCGTGCCCACGCTGGCCCGCATGGCGGGGAGGCCGAGGAAGCAGGCGAGGCCAGCGGCGCCGGAGGGGAAGAAGAAGTAGGCGGGCAGGCCGAGCTCGGCCGCGACGTCGAGCGCGTCGGCGCAGAACATGTCGAGGACGATCGCCTGGACGCGGCGCGACGCCGACAGCGCGCGGAGGAAGTTGCGGAGCGGCACGTTCGTGGCGCGGAGGAAGCGGAGCATCCGGACCAAGGGGTCGTCAGGCTCGGCGTCGTCGCCAGACTCGCCGCCGTCGGAGAGCGGGGCCGGCGGGGGGAGCACGTGCAAGGCGACGGAGGTGTTGGAGGCCTTGGCGCGCGCGACCGTGGCAGCAAAGCCGTTCGCGTAGACGGGCGGCTCGATGACCACGATGGCAACGTCGACCTGCTGGTCTCCGGCGTGGAGGAGGAACGCCTTGGCCAGCTCGAGCATCGGCGCGAGATGGCCGACGCCGACGCCCGGGTACAGCACCACCGTCTTCTTCTCCATGGCTCGGCTGACGACGACTCAATTGCTTGCTGCGCACCAGCACTGCCCGCGTCTTTCTGGAAAGCTGCTAGGTACTAGAGTACATGGTCAGTCAGGTCTGGACTAGCAGCCTAGTGTTGACAAACATGGTATGGATGATGTCACTGTGAGGATATCGAAGGGATGGAGCAGAAAAACAAAATTTCACAACTCCTTTTTTAATAAAAAATAAATTTTGATTGGCCATGAGATTCATGGAGTTTTGTGGCCCAGCCAGCATCGCAGCACCATGTTCTTTTCCTCTTCCTTTTTTTTTAAAAAAAATTCAGCACCCTTTCCGTGTCCGCTCCTTTGAGACTTCTTTACTCCCACATGTCCAAAGTGTAACTTTTTTAACAAAGTAGGGGAAAAACCAAGTCTTGACATCAAACAAACCTGCGTGGCCATGCCCCAGCAGTGGTTTAACAAAGCAACCATATAGCAGAACAAACTGATCAAATGCACTCACTCCAGACACCAACCTCAGGCGTTTAACAGCTTATCAGCTTCCATAGCCTTCTCCATGTCAAACCACACCCATGCGACTCCATGAATTGTTTGTATTCTCTTGAGGGCTCTGTCTTCCATCCGCCCTTGTTGGTTATCAGGTACTCCGTAACTTATATGTCTTTGTCAGATGCTACCTAAGTAATCCATCCTGGACTGTTGCTTAATACATCTTGCAGCTTCTTGATGATAGCTGCCAGCTTTACTGATTATTTTGTCTAACAAAACAGAGTCCAGCTCTTGATCATACTTGTAATCTACAAGAAGTGGACTTGCATAGTTTTCCATCTTTCCCTCTGAAACAAAGATTGTTCCTTATAGTTTCCATAAACTCCAAAAGGCTGCCGAACTAAGCAATATATATACCAGATACATGCCCGTGCGCTGCACCGGATTTACAATTTTTTGAATTGAACCTCAGTGACACAGACGTGTGAGCTCCGAGGACTTGTATTGTAACCAGGTAGGACACAGAATTGTGACCTCCGAGTGCAGTATGGTTCGTATAGGACGCGGAAGTGTGAGCAGGGATCGAGGATTTGGTATCACTAGGTAGATGATGACATTAGACTCTTTTTAGTTGTAGAAGATTAACACACTCAAATTTGTTGGTATTACTTAGCTAGAATTTACCAACTGCATCAAAACTACTTACTCCTAAAATCCAAATAGCTGAATAGCTACCATACACTCAAAAGATAAGTGTTGGGAAGTTTTCGATTATGAACAAAACAAAGAAGATATAGGTCATCTAGATTTTACACTCACTCTATCTCTAGTTTGAGTGCTTTTCCTAGAAAGTAGCCACAGAAGAAATGCACTAGGGAGAGATTTTTAACGACCAAATAGCTTTTTTAGATAAAAATCAGGCCAATTATTATAAAGTTTTGCCAATGGGCACAAACACGGCCTGCAAATAACACTTATGCAGTCCACCAGCAGAAAACCAAAACGAAATAAGGTTTAAACTAAACATGACCAATGTATCTTGAGGACAACCACCCATTGAAACTAAAAAATTGCAACGCCGATGTCTCTAGGAACTATCCAACTTGGATCAGTTGGTCCCTTTGATCATCATGCTGCTGCAGCCTTGCCCACTGTCGGAGCCAGTATGTTCCCCTGAAGAGTACCTGCAAGAAAGTTTTTGGTCTACATTTATCAAAAACCACTTCGTTCCTAGTTAACCAAATTGCCCAACAAAGTGCAGCAGCTGCTGTTAATAACAATGAGTTATACTTTTTGTGTCCAATTTTTGACCAAACTAAAAAAAAGATCACTCATATCTGTTGGAGGTGTTAAACCAAAAAGTATATGTATAGCACGCTATAAGAATTTGGCATAAACACAATCGAAAAAGAGATGGTTTATTGTTTCTGGAAGATGACAAAAACAACAATGTTTGTCACCCATCCAATGCCGCCTAAGTAAATTATCCTCAGTTAAAACTGCTCCTTTTTTCAAATACCAGAGAAATATTTTAATTTTCATTGGTATTTTGATTTGCCAAATGTCTTATGACACTCTAACACCATTGTTAATTAATGCAGCATACATGGACTTGACTGTAAAGGTTCCAGATGCGTTCAAGCTCCACACAAAGACATCCCTTTGCTCTGATAAGTTAATATCCTGTACAGATGCAACAATTCTATGCCAAGCCCTTAAGTTCGCCCCTACTAAATTCCTTCTCAAGGAAATATTAAATGGGACATACCTAAGCACTTGTGCTACTGAATCTTATTTGCTTCTGACTATATTAAACAACGAAGAAAATTTGTCTTTAAGCGGCTTATCTCCCAACCAAGTATCGTACCAGAACCTGGTTTGAGACCCATCCTTTATCTTGAAGGAGCCAAGTTCTATAAAAAATCTCTAATGTTCATTAAACTTTTTCAGAAATGAGAATCCGTTGGTTTTTTAACACAACTCCCTAAAATCTTATCTTTGATATATTTATTTTTTAGCAACTCCTGCCACATGCCATCTTCATTCAATAATTTGTACAGCCATTTGCTTAATGAACATTTATTCTGGATATCTAAATTTTGAATTCCCAGATCTCCCTGATCTTTGGGTTGACATATACCTTCCCATTTGGCTAACCTATATTTTCGTTTGTGTTGACCATTCTGCCAATAAAAGCGGGATCTGAAGCAGTCTATTTTTTCTAATACTCCTCTCGGCAGTTCAAAGAAAGGCATCATAAACATCGGTAAACTAGACAACACCGAGTTTATTAAAACCAAACGTCCCCCTACTGAAAGCATCTTTCCTTTCCAGCCACTCAGTCTTTTTTCTATTCGATCCTCAATTGTCTTCCAATCTTTATTGTTTAACTTCCTAGTGTTCATAGGTAGGCCTAGGTAACGAAAGGGATACTTACCAATAACGCATCCAAACAACTACGAATAAAACTCTTCATGGTCTTTTTCCTTACCAAAGCAAAATATTTCACTTTTGTGAAAATTTATCTTCAAGCCCGACACTTGTTCAAAAGTACTTAGTAAAAATTTCATATTTACCGCCTTTTGAACATCATGACTCATGAAAATTACTGTGTCATCCGCATATTGTAGGATAGACAACCCATCCTCGATTAAGTTTGGAATAAACCCCTCGACCTGCCCCTCTGCTTTCGCTCTGGCAATAAGGATGGCCAGCATGTCGACTACTATGTTAAATAGTATGGGCGACAATGGGTCACCTTGTCTCAAGCCTTTTTTAGTTTGGAAGTAAGAACCTAATTGATCATTCACCTTAATATTGACATTACCCCCTTCCGTAAAGCTTTGTATCCATTGGCACCACTTCTCTGAGAACCCTTTAATTCTCAGCGTTTGCTGTAAAAAAACTCCACTTAACCTTATCGTATGCCTTTTCGAAATCAATTTTAAAAATGACTCCATCTTTCTTTTTTGAGTGGAGCTCATGAATTGTCTCATGAAGGATTACTGCACCCTCCATAATATTTCTCCCTAGCAAAAAAGTCGTTTGGGTTGGTCTGATTAACTTATGTGCTATGGTAGACAACCTGTTGGTTGCGACTTTTGTAAAGATTTTGAAAGACACATTTAGTAGATAGATCAGTCTGTACTGCTGAATGACTTTCGCATCTTTTTTTTGGCAATAGAATTAAGGTTCCAAAATTAAGGCGGTTTAACGGTAAGTTTCCCTGATGGAAATATGTGAACAGAGCCCTCAGATCTTCCTTTATTATATTCCAGAACACCTGATAAAACTTTGGAGGGAAACCATCTGGCCCTGGTACCTTATTATGTTCCATTTAAAATATCGCAACCCTCACCTCCTCTTGTGTAAAGGAGTATGTCAAATACTCATTTTCCAGCTGAGAGACTTGCGAGATATCCTCAATTTGTGTCTCATCCATCATAAGGTGAGAAGTCTCTGAGGGTCCAAAGAGGTTTTTATAATAACCGGTGATATGCTCTTTGAGTTGGGCATCACCAGTTATTATATTACTACCATCTTCCAGCTGAAAAATACGAGTTTTACGATGTCTACCATTGGCTAACAAGTGATAATATTTTGTGTTTGCATCTCCCTCTAGGAGATGTTTGACTTTGGCCCTTTGGTACCATTTAATTTCCTCTTCTCTTAACAACTCCGCTAGTCTCTCGTTTAGCACATGTTTGAGGTTCAATTCATCTTGAGTAAGTAAGGTGATCTCTGCTTTTTTATCTAATTCATCCAACTTGTTCAGAATGCTTGTCTTTTCTAATTTGTACGCACCACTCACGTTTTTTGCCCATCCTCTGAGGTGCTGGCGAAGCCTTCTAATTTTAGCTTGCCATCTGTCTATTGGTGAGCCGCTGACAGATGTATTATGCCATACATCAGTAACCATCTCACAAAATCCATCTCTCAGCAACCATCCTAGTTCAAATTTGAACTGGGGCTGATAAGCTGGGGAAGGATAATTTGTGGATAAAAGTAAAGGAGTGTGATCAGAAATTTCCCTATTCAAAGCGTGTATAGTGGTATGCAGGAACTTAAACTGAAAATCTGTGCAGACGAGTATTTTGTCTAATTTTTCAACAGTTTGATTTTGCAAACGATTAGCCCAAGTAAACTTTCTTCCTGACATTTTCAACTCCCTAAGATTTAAAGAGTCAATAGCTGAAAGATAGACAGGTCGAATTCCCCCAAAGCTAATCACTTTATAACGGGACTATGAGGAGTAGATTCCATATGAGTGGAAAAGCCAAATCATGGAGTCCTCTTGGTCAGTGTAGCAAATCATTGAAGCATGTTGTTCTACTTCCCTCCACTAGGACATCAGTTTGCTATCCACTAGCCTTCTAAACATACATTTTAAAGTTACTACCATCGGAAAGATCAGTTATTGTTCCCATTTGTTTGTTAATAACTATTTAAAAATTCTTTATAACTTCCAGTACTGTATATAGCTAGGCACTACCCTGTTCGCTTGTCTTTTCAACCGTTCTTTTTCAGCGAAGAAACAATGTTTTTCTCTCACAACAAATCAGTGAACAATATTTTTTAGCTTGTCTTTTCAGCGAAGCGAACAAGGTCAAGCTAACCAATTGTCTTCCCAAAACTTAATACTTCTACCATTCTCTATATCTTCCATCTAAAAACCCTTTTGGCTGCTTTCGCTGCCCAACTAACTCTCTTAATCCTTAAAAAAACTCTCTTAACTAAAGAAGTATGAAGTACCAACAATATTGCTGTAAAAAAAATACTTGGATCTTTAGTATGATACTTAAAGTCAAATCACTTGTATCCACAACTTATCTCTATCCTCCTCAGAGCAAGTATAATAACAGGCTGTGCTGGCTAAATGCTGAGGTGGAGGAGAGAGGGGAAGAAAGAGAGAAGAAGCGGGTTATAAGCTTACAGCCGGCCTGGACACAAGAACCAAAAAAATCTATGCGACAGACAAGTGGACCATGTATTAACAGTAAAGAGCTAATTACTATATGGGTGGGCTGAGAGAAGGCTGCAAGGAATCTTACAGCCACATTGCTGGCTATATTATTAGCTTTGCTCTCATATATACCTTCTGAGCCAAGAGCCAAACTAGCAAATATTCTGGTCTCTCAGTTTGGAATCTCCAAACTCCCCATATTCTTTTCTTGGTTAACACACTCCCAGTTGAGCAAATGGCTACCAGTCTGAGATTCCTCACCACCCTAGAGGCATTGAGCCATGTGAAACTAATGAGTTAGATGGCCCACTTTGGAAACTTGATAAAGGACAACAAGTGTAATTAGGAGTAATATTTACCAACGGTCCCAAAAGTTGTCTAGAGGTATCATCTAGGTCCTCTAAAGTTTCAAAATGCATTTTTGGCTCTCTAAAATTGTAACGGGTATCATCCAGGTCCGAGCAGGCGTTTACCCGAACCGTTATCCTATGTGGCATTGATCTAATAGATGGAATCCACGTGCCAGCAACAAGGCTCAACCTTAGAAAAGTCGTATCTTTCTTCATGCCCCTTGTTCGGCTGAGCTTATCAGCACGGCTTATCAGCCGTGGAACAGTGTTTTTCTCTCACAGCAAATCAGTCACAGTCGGCTTATAAGCCAAAAAACAGCATGCCGAACAGGGCCATGAGATGAAGATGATTTTTATATGAAAATTGTAGCTTTCGATGAGATCTACAATTGATGAACTAGCTCTAAGTATATTATTTCATATTTTAATAGAGGAGAGAAAAGCTATCGCTTGATCAAGAGCTAATATCGTACACACACACTCTAAGATCATGATCATCTGAGGTTATTGCGTGAGGCTATTCATATTATGAGAAATGTGCTAAAAGTTAATTAATACTATTGAAGAAGTTGTCTCAGAGCTAGTAACTATCTCATATTATCCATGGTGCCCTTAGGCATCGGAAACCACTATGTCAGGTACCCGTGTTTCCCGGCATACTTAGCCAACACACTCCAAGCCCAAATTCAGTTTCATTTTTTTCTCTCTATTGAGTAACTATATTATTGATACAACCATTATTATTTCTGCTATTTTAATCTTTCACTAGAAAAATTGCCCGTGCATTGCAACAGGATTAATAAAAACATATGTTAATTTTTATTTGACTGAAGATTTAGTTGTAAAAGAAATAATTATTTATATCAAAAGATTGAATTTTGTTTAGTGTACGAACACCCATGGTAGGTGTGGTTCGTCTCCTCCACCTTGTAGACCTCCTCAAACACTGCTACTATCTCCTCTAGCTCGCTCATGCAGGGCATGACATCCTTCCTTCATACTCTCTGAAGTGTGCACTCCCACTGTGCCACAGCGTTGTTGCTTTTAGCGTAATACATGACGCAGGATAGGGTGTGCGTGTGGTCGGAACGCCAGCACTACGCCTAGTGCACCGCTGACGAGCAATGTCCCAGATAGAGCCTCATCGTAGGCACTGGCCTCAACGGGATGCTTCACATGTAGCAGGACAACTGAGCTTTGCAGAGATTGGAGCCCCAGTTGCCGAGCTTGGCTCTACACTGCTACTCCATGGCATCACACTCCATGAACACCACGCGGTCACCTCGCCGCTGTGGCCATCGAGCCATGGAATCCTGATCTTCCTATCAGTGCATGTTTTTGACGCTGATGCAATGAGGCACCTCTGCACGGTGGTGGAAAGACCAAGCGTAGGGTTGAGGCATGCACATACACAAGTTTTGTAAGCGGCTGATGTGACATCGTGCGAGCCGCTTGTAGGATTATTAAGCTCGCTCGCATGACTATTTGCAGGGAGATAGACCTGTCATATGTGGTGGTGTGGCCTTGAGTGCTCTATGCTCAGTCAATATGCGTCCAATGTACATAAAATTTTTATCATAGACTCTACACATTAATAGAAGATTACAGTAAAAATTTTACTGCAAAAGGAGTATGAAAACATCCATCGGTTTTTGAAACAAACATAGATCTATAACTACACCAAATCTTTTTTTATACTAAAGTGCAGACCTAATCAAGAGGAGTTAAAAAAAATTAGTTTTGCTATTTTTTGTTTTTTTGTGATGTTACACATAATTTACAAGTTTTCTGTTTTACCAGAAAAAGAGAGAAACAAAAAAAGAAAAGGGGCCAGCACTTGGGCCACAGCTTGCCCCAGTCCACTGGCGCTAAAGGTCTACGCGGCAGATTCCAGCAGCGAGAGGCCCAACTTGAGCTGAACTTTTACATATGGAATCCTTGAGTTTCTCAAATTCAATTAGATCCTCCCACCTTTTCTTTCTCTCGTGCATTTTTTTTCACCTAGAACTCTTCCTTGTCTTATGTTTCTTTTCCTCATCCTCCTCCCCGAACTCCGACGCCGCGGGAGGGAGAGACGGGGCGCGGCGCGCCATGGCGGAGACAGAGCGGGGGAGGGAGAGACCGGGCTCGTTGCGCCGTGTGCGGTCGTGCGGGAGAGAGGGGATGCTGTGTGGGCGGATTCAATTCAGCGTGCAACCATAGTCGGATTGGGCCGTTGGCCAAAAGAATGGGCCAGACGAAATTTTTGGTGGAGAGAAATTTTGCCTCTTTATTATTATGTATAGATATAAATTAACGCATACCAGTTCATACTTTGTGCACTTGCACGTAAGGCTGGACGAAAAACTCGAAGCTCGTTAGCTCGCTCGGCTCGTAGCTAGCTCGGCTCAGCTTGGCTCGGCTCGTTATAATAACGAGCTGAGCCGAGCCAGGATTTTAGCTCGTTAGCTATAACGAGCCAACTCGAGCAGGCTCGTGAGCCGCTCGCGAGCCAAACGAGCCGTAGTTTTAGGGAAAAAGTCATCATAACTTATATTAGTTTTGTATTACTTCATGTCTTGTACTTCACAAATGGATGATATGTTAGCTCATATGAATATTTTATTCGATTTAAGGTTATTAAATATATTATTTTTATATTATTAATATTTTTAAGCTTTAGATAAATGCAAATATTATATTTTATGTATTTTTTATACCTGGCTCGCGAGCCTAACGAGCCAGCTCGAACTCATAACGAGCCGAGCCGAACTGGCTTTCTGACTCGTTAAGATAACGAGCCGAGCCGAGCTCGGCTCGTTATCCAGCCTTACTTGCACGCCATGTATTCTGAAAATCAAGTTATAAAATATGGCTCTTGTCTTCAAAAGCATAAAAAGAAACAAATAATGGAGGACTTCGTTCCAAAAAGCTATTGAGTTCTATTGCTACAATTTTGAAGCGTCGTGATAGTTTTGCAATGCAACTATTGTCGCATCAGTCAACTGTAAGGACAAAATCATCAAATACGTACTCCACCATGTCGGTCGAGAACGCAGACACCACAGAGCTCGATCGGTCACACCCGCGCACGAGCTCACCACACCGCCAACGCCAAACAAACACCATCACCACACAATCCCAGCGTCGGCCACGCGCGCGCCTTTCCTAATTTCCCCTGCGCAAATTCGGGCATGCTGGCCAAGAAGGGCGTATTGTCCTTGTCCGGCAGCTTTGTCTCCGGCGGTGACGAGGCGATGGGAAAGGGAGGGAAAGGATGGCGAATGTGTAGTGGTTTCTTGGCACATCTCTGGTGTCGCTGTCCGCGGAGAGCGACACGGGGACCTGCTCTGGCCGCCTTGGGTAGCTACCGCTGCGGCTCTGCATGTCCAGATCCCCATGCCGGGGGCCAACTCTCATCGGATCTGGAAAATACATCCAAAGATTAATTTTTTCTCGTGGCTATTAACTAATGATGCAGTTTTAACTAAAGATAATTTGATCAAAAGAAAGTGCAATGGTGATCCGAGGTGTGTGTTTTGTGACTCTAATGAGGATATCAATCATCTATTTTTTCAATGCCCCATTGCAAGAGTGATTTGGTCTATTGTGGCAAAGTGCTTTGGTGCTAATAACATTCCCAGCAGGTTGAATCAAAGTTGGCAGTGGTGTGAAGTCTGGCTTCCTTATGGCAAGAAATATTATCCCTGGGGGATTGCTACAATATGTTAGGCGATTTGGAAGACCCGGAACAAGGCCTGTTTTGAGAAAAAAAATTCATCAAAAACCCTTTAGAAATAATTTGTCATGCATGTGCTTTAATAAACTACTAGGTTAGTACCCGTGCGTTGCTACGGGACAACTAAACTTTTGTATTAAAAACACACGGATCGCACGATAAAATAACAATACTATGAAACGCACCGTCACAGGCTCACAAACTCTACTGTATAGACCTTTCCGCGCGTTGCAATGGGAACAAATAATGTCCTGATAATTTGAGCACGAACTTGTTGCATTGTTAAAAAAAAGATAATACGAGCGTGATGTTCAGAATGTCAATATTACAAATTAAATTTTGTGCATGGCTAAAATTCTCATTGATGGTTTGAATCATCAAGGTATGCATTTATAGTACTGTACATTTGTGCATATACACATAAAAGTTCATATCACCGTAACAAGATTAGTTGATTCCTTGAACCTTTAGAACTAACCATCTCTTTGAGTTATCAGTTTGCTTCATACAGGACTGGTATACCAAGGCCACCCTTCTTTATATTTTAGATAATAACATGCCTTCAAGCATATGCCCCTAGTATTGAATTATGATCCAGTTTAGTATGGCTTCGGCGCTTTAAAACATTGTCCCATTAGTATCTGCAATTAGTAACTCAACGAGATGTAGGCAATTATTTGATTCAATTCAAAACAGACTATAATTCTAACATACTATGGGACCATTATACTTAAGAAGTCACAGATCTTGAAATTGCAACAAAGCTACTCACCCTTTCTAAAACACAAGTAGTTACAGGAGGCAAGCAAAATTTCAATGCAATTCAGATTTCAGAACTCGGTATTGTATATAGGAGAAGAGAGTGACTCTGGAATAGGAGATGATCCCTGCAAACAGCATCCTAAGCTGCCATGGCCCTGTGCACAATCAAGTTGTACATAGTATTAGGAGATGATGTATACCTGTACCCACATGTTGCAAACAGTTTGTGCAAAAGGAAAACTTAAAATATGGAGGTATTCATGTGTTCTTTGTTATTTCCCAACTGTCCAAGTAGATTAAAATATATCTGGCAGGAAGGTACTAACTACTCAAAGTCACCACTTGCTATGAAGCTGATCAAAGTACAGCTCATTCTACATGGTACTAACTACTCAAAGTCACCACTTGCTATGAAGCTGATCAAAGGACAATTCATTGTGCATGGATAGCCTTGACAATTCTTAATACGCCACAACTCATTCTGCATGGATAGCCTTAACAATTCTTAAAATCGAAGGGAAAAAAAGGTCGCCACAAGATTAGAGCACATAGCAGTCTTCCCCCAAGCTTTAGACAGTACGAATTTTGGATTGACCGGCCGCCAGCGAGGCACAGAGGCTTCCACTCTCCTCCAGGCTTCAGATTTAGCGCTGCACGGCGGCAAGAACCACAGCCAATGACCCAATTCCGGCCCTGCAACAGTAACCAGCCGGAAAACCGCCCCTAGAGAAGAGATCACAAGCAACTCATGACCACACAAAATCACAGATCAGAGCAAAGGCTATGGGCGCGAGGGGGAGCCGAATCTGGCGTCAAGATCACACCTTTGCGTGTCTCGGTGGCTGCGGCAGCGGAGGAGGGAGGGAGACAACGCCGGAGAGGAGGATGCGCGAGTGCTGCATTACTGGGCAGACACAAGTGCCACGGAGTTTGCGCCCGCCGGCCTGGGGTGGCCATTCAGTGCTGGATCGCCGCCGCTCGATCCAATGCGGTGACGCCCCTCCACCGGCTTTAGTAGGCGCGGTGGCGACGGGGATCACCTTGGGTGCCACCTGGCACCTCACCCGCCACCCATTCAGTGCTAGATCGCCGCCACCGCCCAATCCTCCGTGTTGCAATGGGAACAAAGCAATAGATGATCCATGCGTAACAGAGGGAACGCATTTAGTATGCTTTGAGATATAGCATTCATGTGATGAAAAAGAAGAGCTACACAGAACTCCATTGACCTTTCATGTGTTCCTTCTGTTACAGCACCATACATAGGCAATGCATGTATTTTAAATAAAAAAATTATGTATTGTAATGGCTTATATTACCACAAAAGTGTTCAGAGCATACTTAAGCCTACGCTCGCCGGTGCCAACGCGATAGCCCTCGCTGCTCCTAGTGCTCGAATGTAGATCCTCCACGGTGTGCTCCTCGTTGCTCCTGCTCGAATGGAGATCCTCCGTGCAAGAGCCCGAGACCTCTGAGGGTAGGGAGGGAGTGACGGCCCGTTGTGGCCTCGTCGGCGGCCTTGGTGTCATCGAGGCCCAGCAGCCACGCTGGAGCCGCCCCTCCCCGACAGATCGTGGCACCATCTCCAAGCATTTGAGCGCCGCTGGCCAGGATGGAGGGGGTGCCTGTGCCATTGCTGGCCGGGAGGGGACCGAGCTCTCCGGTCGGCTGTGTGGCGACGCCACAATCGCTATTCTTGCCCCGCGTCGAGGATCCATGCGGTGGCGCATTGAGGCTCCAGGCTTGGCTATGGTTTTTTTTCCAAGAAGAGAGGGTAGGCAAGAGCGTGGAATCACCGTGAGCGTGTGATTGACGCGACTCGCGAGGTAAAGTGTACACGAACAAGAAATATATCACTAAGCCATTACCATTAACATCAGTTGAACACCAAATGTAAATGCAACAAATTTCACTGATATGTGTTTCCTCCCATTTCAACCAAAATAATGAACAGTAAGTAGAAATATTATCATTCAGCCTCACTACCTAGACCAAATATTTGGTCTAACATAAAAGGATGGACAAAATGCATGCATTACATCAGATTTTAGATTATACAAACTGCTAATGGAAGCATTTATATGAGGGCAAGTTAATCAAATTGGATCTAAAATGGTCAAGATGGATATATGAGAAGAGATGCCTACCTGTGGTCTGCGATTAATAAGTTGTCCATTGAAATTTGTATCAAATGCCATGGAAGTGCTATGGAGTCTGCATCAAAATCCTGAGTAGTTGGAGCAACTTCTTTTCTCAGACCAAGCTTATCGGTAATCCAGCTCCAGATGCCATTGCTTCTATTGAAGAATGGATAAACTGTTTCTAAAGTCCTTCATAAATCTGCTTTCCTGCCCGCATGATTCTGCAAAAAGAATCAGAAAGTGATAAATCAGATAATTCTTCAGTGTAAAAATAGAGTGCAAAAATATTTATCAGACTGGAAATCAAGCTCAGAAACAATGAATTCATAGATGGAAAATTATTAGTTATCTGCATATAGGGCGGCATGATTTAACTTAAACTGGCAGGAACAAAATCATCCCATCATCTACCCGGGACTAAAAAAATTCCATGAATAATCTTCCAGTATAGTGCTATCTGAACCCTGAATGATTCAAATATGAATACACATGTGTCAACAAACACACAATACTCCCTTCCAATTGTGAGCAGATGAATGGTGAAGCTACTGATTGAATAGACAAAAAAAACATTTCGACCTGAATAGATGAGAAAAGAACATAGATGGCTTTGAAATCTCGATTAAGTGTGCTTCTAGGTAGCAAATCAGAGTTATTAGGTTCAGAAAAGCATAAACTTGGACTGACCTATTTTTTGCCCCAGTCAAAGCATTAGTAGAGCACGTGTGCCTAAATCCATACTGAATTGAGATCCTTTTCCTCCTTTTTATTTTGTTTTGTTTGTGCCTCTGCATACCAATTGCCGGACAGTGAACAGTGAATGGAGGCATTGATTAAACAGATAGATTGTGTTAAAGAAAAAGAAGCACAACAAAATCAATAAATTGACAGGAGAGGACTGCTCAAAATCAAAAAAATCAATAAATCGATGGCACAAAACCAATCATACTTGTAATTGCTCCATCAGTTCATGAGACAAAAATGAAATTGGTAAGTGGTAACTGATCATAACATTCGATGATTTTGAATCTGAAAATCAACAATCAAACCACTTCAGCTTACAATTGCCGGACCTGAACAATAGGTAGGAGTGAAAACAATCTTGAAATGCCATATAATGAACAGTAGGGCACTCAGCAACACCTGGACTGACCTTAGGAGAACCTGCAGTGCTGTAGGCAACGTGCATTGGGTTGGGTGACAGCAGCGCACGATAGAGGTGAGCGACGGGCAGTTTTCACACGAAATAAGATCTTGCTGCCATATGAATTTTCTTGACTGAAATTACAAGGATTGAAACTTTAGCTAGCATGAATCATAAACAAACCTGGCAAAATTACAGGGATTGAAATTACAAAGGTTCAGTTTGGTCAGAAAGCAAGTTGTTGGGTTGAGTCAAATTTATATGGCAAAGGTGTTGATGCATCCTTTTTCAGTGAAATATGGTTGCTAGTAGACATGGCTAGCTAAACACACATGCGAGGTGCATCTATAATCTATAAACATAATAACAAAATGTCTACTTATTTGCTTGGCATGCAAAATTAGCTAGGACTGTAAGAGGTGAAGGGAAATGTTCATAGCCACACTAATCAATTGACTGCATATTCCTGTTTTTTGTTTGGAGGCGACAGGCAAGGGCGTTGATATAAAAAAAGAAAAAAAAAAGGCAAGGGCGTTGTGCAATGGTTCAGTAATCACCTCATCTGGTATTTATATGGTTGCATCTACCGTCAATACATGAAGAATATGACTTCTAAGATCAATGAAGGAATACCTGATTAGCCGACCTTGGGAGGCGCAAGCATGAAATGATGCAAGGCGCGGTAGGATGCAGTCATATAAGCAGGTTCCAATAGCACCTCGTTCACACAGCCTTTTCAGCATTAGAGCAGGAACATGATTAAACAAAATTTGCATGATCTCAAATATGCAGCGACCATCGTATGGTCGTGTTTCTCATGCTTATCCGATTAATATCAAATCATTCGCTGAGTAGCGAAAGTAGATCATTCAGAATACGATGAAATCATAAACCACACCTGAATACCTGATAAAGCAGTTGCGGTAGGGGAAAGGCAGCGCCGAGGGCCTTTTCGCACTCGTCCGCCTCCTGGTGTCTGGGGGTCGGCGTCGACGGCGTCGTGTGGCCTCTTCGCACTCGTCCGCCTCCTGGCGTCCGGCGGTCGGCGTCGACGTCGTGGCTGGCGTCGTGTGCGTCAGGACGCGACCGCGTGACTGGCGGCGAGGAGACGACACCATCCCTGGCAGGTGAGGCCGACGGTGAGCAGGTGGAGATCGCCTCTCCCTAGGCCGTAGCGGCTGGAGGTCGCCTCTTCGCACTCGTCAGCCTCCTGGTGTTCGGCGGTCAGCGTCAACGGCAGTGGTGGGTGAGAGGATCGTGGCCGGCGTCGTGGCGGGAGTTTCGCTTTCCTCTACCTCCTCCTATCCTGTCCCGTCCCATACTCCCGTGTAATGAAAAACAGTCCCTGGACAAGGTGAGGTAATCACGCGGCCTTGCTGAGTTGAGACCAGCGATTGCTATAGGGCGATCTTGACTTTCTTTCTTTTTTCTGATCTGGCGATCGTAACTTCCTTTAGTGAGAGAAAGGAAAACCGGAGAGGGAGGGAGAGAACCGCATGACGCACGCCGGGTGAGGAAGAAAAAAATCGGAGAACCCTGCGATGACGGGCGAGGGTTACGTAGCTAATCGCCGGGGGCGGGGATCGCAGGTTGGGCAGACCGACGACCCGAAGAATTTTGTCGCACGAAAAAGTTGTCCACCTTTTACTCTTTTTAGTTGTGAGAGATTGGGCAGGTCTGTTTACTGAGATTGACAAGGAACAACTGGAGGAGGGCGTGGTGACGATGCTGAAGGTGGCA
The DNA here is from genome assembly GCA_022457205.1 of Saccharum spontaneum. NCBI lineage: Eukaryota > Viridiplantae > Streptophyta > Magnoliopsida > Poales > Poaceae > Saccharum > Saccharum spontaneum. Next base: position 41,196,990 of record CM039608.1, read on the forward strand.
AGTATTGGAATTTATATGGGCTTGGCCCAATAATCAATCGTAAAATTCCTACTAAATCTCAAAGGCTCATTCATGTGAGCAGGGGATGTGGAAACTCTTTAGTACCACCTTGCTTGTTGAAGTGGAGGTAGCTATACTTAAATATAGAAGTCCTTTCCACTTCCTCAAGTCTAGTGTGAGGAGGAGAAAGATAAGTTCACACACGCGCTCACTCGCCTCCACTTCCTCAAGTCTAGTGTGAGGAGCGGAAAGAGAAGCCCACGCGCGCTCGCCTCGCTGGGCCGGGCGAAGGGCGCGACACGAGGTCGGTTGGATAGGACTATATAAGCAACCTAGCGGCCACGCCAAAACGTATTTAATTGACCTAGAGTTTTTGCGTCTTCTCGCTATTGCGCTGCCGCCGTAGCTACTCCAGTCAATCGCTTACGTGCACCAGCGATCGGACGAACAGGTCTCCGGAACCCTCGCCTTTGCGATCCTGCATCGGGAGAAGGCGAATAAGATTTTTGGGAAGCGCTATCCGCGCGACTGCTCCCAACTTTCACAACGGGTCGTCTTCCATCCAAGTCAGGCGGCGCTACGTCCCGACATATTCATCGTCAACTGCGTCGAGCTCTTCCTCCACCTCTCATTGACGACTTCGACGACGACTTCAACATCGACGACTTCGACATCGACCTCGTTCCATCATCACCCCATCTGCATCACGGCAGGTATAATTCTCGTGATCTAATCTTGTTGTTCATACTATCCAATTTGCTGATCTGTCATGCTAGTATGCTATACATACTTGATCTAGTTCATCTGTTTTACATGATTTATATTCTGGTTTTAATCTGGAAATTGCCTAATTATTTAACGGGAAGAGAACTCTTAGCTACCCAACAAGCAAGGGATGGCGAAGGGCGGCAATTTGAGTACGACGATCAACAGAATGGCAGTGGTGATGCTGTCTAAATCATCTGGTGTTCTACAGATCAAGCGAGTTGTTTGCTTAGTTCTTCCTTCAATGTTATCTGGAGACGGTTGCTTTCCTGTTTTGTAATCTCCATATGTATGGGTGATGGAAGTCTTTTATTTGGTAGGTAATCTGGTTTAGAAGGTTGGTCCGGTAGTCTCTTAAGAGTGATCTGAAGGTTAGGAATCAGTTATCCTTTGTCTAGTTGGTCGGATTCTCCTGCTATCTGTCTCTTCTTTTTCTTCATCAAACATCTGTATTTCCGTTATGCAGTAATGGAAATGAGAGGTTTTTCTTATGTGGAAAAAAACTCTGATCGGGTCTAGGAGCTGGCATTCTCGACCTAAGCAAGCCCAAGAGCTGGAGCCCTGCCGCCGCTATCCTTTCCTCCAGCTAGGCATCCCGTGGCTGGCTCAGACGGCGGCACGTGGAAGATGCTTGGTGGCACCGGAGGGGTTGCCGCTGAAGTCAACCGATGCGGGGGCATGTTTTGTAGTTCAAGATCATAAACTTCTAGTCAACCCTAACAGTAACATAGGATTTGGAGTAATTTTTTGATAGAGCATGTAGCTAAGTTATAGGGCAGTCCCAATGCTAGAAATCACAGGTAGTTTCTATGTTTATTAATTATTTTAGACACTCAATGGATAATTTCTACGCAATAATTTTTGTCTAATTAAAAGCCTTCTCTCTTTATTACCTACTAATCACATCTCTTCGTGTCTTCGTTCTCGCGTAGACATAGTTTCTTATCTAAGAAACTATTTTCTCATCTCTCTTCTTTAATTGCAATGCCATGTCATCTTTTTTTCTTAGTTGGCACCCTAATTAATGAAGATAGAAACCATCTAGTTTTTTTGGTTAGGAGTGCCCTAGCTACACTAATAATAAGCATTAACAAGACATGTTGTAAGTTTAAAAAACTATACTTATAGATGCTAAAATAAATGCACAACCAAAACATATTTTATGAGAAATTTAATAAAGGATTTGATGTATGAGATACTACTAGCTAATTTATCTATATCTATACTATAAAGGAGCGGAGGAATTGAAAATAATTTTCACCCAGAATTTTCTTACCCACCTACGGTGGTAAAAAACTCTCTCGCCTATCTCGCGTTTCTCAAAGCACAGATATGTGGACCCTACTCACGGGATTACGGGCCTCTGTGTGAGGGCGGGACATATGGTTCGGGGGTTTTCTCGGCCTACGTGAGAAGGTCTTCTTCCTTAAGCACAAAGTCACGGGGTTGTCTGCCCACCGCAGGTCGAGTTTTTTTTGTCCCTTTTAATCTAATAATGGTTCCTGTTAATTTGAGAGTGAGCCTGCAGTAGGATCTTATGCATAAAATCTTACACGTTAGTCTACGATTCTGGCCTCAACGTGTTTTTTACTCATAGTGCCGTTTACTCACCCGTTATACCCGCCTTTCCGATGCCACGCTATGCCGTGCTATCGGTTTTCTTTTTCCCCACCGCGGAACCGTGAAAGCTCTATTTTCATTTTGGATAATTGATAAAAACCCATTAGACTAATCCTTATATCTAAGTGTGTGACTATGTAGGATGGTCCAATCCAAGTGGATAGATGATGGTCATAGTGATGATGAAGGCCTAAGTGAAGATCAAATGCTTTCTACTTGGAAAAGAAGAAAGAGAAAAACAAAATGGCTCAAGGCAAAGGTATATTTGATAAGAGCATTTTGTTTTACTACTCAAGACACCAAGTGGGTGTGAGTGGGTTTAGGATAGATAGTATGACGATCAACAGAATGGCAGTGCTGATGCTGTCTAAATCATCTGGTGTTCTACAGATCAAGCGAGTTGTTTGCTTAGTTCTTCCTTCAATGTTATCTGGAGACGGTTGCTTTCCTGGTTTGTAATCTCCTATGTATGGGTGATGGAAGTCTTTTATTTGGTAGGTAATCTGGTTTAGAAGGTTGGTCCGGTAGTCTCTTAAGAATGATCTGAAGGTTAGGAATCAGTTATCCTTTGTCTAGTTGGTCGGATTCTCCTGCTATCTGTCTCTTCTTTTTCTTCATCAAACATCTGTATTTCCGTTATGCAGTAATGGAAATGAGAGGTTTTTCTTATGTGGAAAAAAACTCTGATCGGGTCTAGGAGCTGGCATTCTCGACCTACCCAAGCCCAAGAGCTGGAGCCCTGCCGCCGCTATCCTTTCCTCCAGCTAGGCATCCCGTGGCTGGCTCAGACGGCGGCACGTGGAAGATGCTCGGTGGCACCGGAGGGGTTGCCGCTGAAGTCAACCGATGCGGGGGCATGTTTTGTAGTTCAAGATCATAAACTTCTAGTCAACCCTAACAGTAACATAGGATTTGGAGTAATTTTTTGATAGAGCATGTAGCTAAGTTATAGGGCAGTCCCAATGCTAGAAGTCACAGGTAGTTTCTATGTTTATTAATTATTTTAGACACTCAATGTAGAAACTATGTTCTCAGTGGATAGTTTCTACGCAATAATTTTTGTCTAATTAAAAGTCTTCTCTCTTTATTACCTACTAATCACATCTCTTTATGTCTTCGTTCTCGCGTAGACATGGTTTCTTATCTAAGAAACTATTTTCTCATCTCTCTTCTTTAATTGCAATGCCATGTCATCTTTTTTTCTTAGTTGGCACCCTAATTAATGAAGATAGAAACCATCTAGTTTTTTTTGTCAGGAGTGCCCTAGCTACACTAATAATAAGCATTAACAAGACAGGTTATAAGTTTAAAAAACTATACTTATAGATGCTAAAATAAATGCACAACCAAAACATATTTTATGAGAAATTTAATAAAGGATTTGATGTATGAGATACTACTAGCTAATTTATCTATATCTATACTATAAAGGAGCGGAGGAATTGAAAATAATTTTCACCCAGAATTTTCTTACCCACCTACGGTGGTAAAAAACTCCCTCGCCTATCTTGCGTTTCTCAAAGCACAGATATGTGGACCCTACTCACGGGATTACGGGCCTCTGTGTGAGGGCGGGACATAGGGTTCGGGGGTTTTTACGGCCTACGTGAGAAGGTCTTCTTCCTTAAGCACAAAGTCACGGGGGCTGTCTGCCCACCGCAGGTCGAGTTTTTTTTGTCCCTTTTAATCTAACAATGGTTCCTGTTAATTTGAGAGTGAGCCTGCAGTAGGATCTTATGCATAAAATCTTACACGTTAGTCTACGATTCTGGCCTCAACGTGTTTTTTTACTCATAGCGCCGTTTACCCACCCGTTATACCCGCCTTGCCGATGCCACGCTATGCCGTGCTATCGGTTTTCTTTTTCCCACCGCGGAACCGTGAAAGCTCTATTTTCATTTTGGATAATTAATAAAAACCCATTAGACTAATCCTTATATCTAAGTGTGTGACTATATAGGATGGTCCAATCCAAGTGGATAGATGATGGTCATAGTGATGATGATGGCCTAAGTGAAGATCAAATGCTTTCTACTTGGAAAAGAAGAAAGAGAAAAACAAAATGGCTCAAGGCAAAGGTATATTTGATAAGAGCATTTTGTTTTGCCACTCAAGACACCAAGTGGGTGTGAGTGGATTTAGGATAGATAGCTGTACTATTAAGAGGGGTGAAACTCATCGTGAAATGCGGTTATCAAAGTGCCACTAAATGTTCTAACTCATTGCATAAGCATTTAGATTCTAGTGTGTGCTAACACCCTTGAAATGCTTTGTGAAAATGCTAACACACGTGTACATTGGTGATACACTTGGTGGTTAGCTCTTGGAAGCAAGGGTGGCAAAGTTGGAGAAGCATTGGAGGCGAAAATAGGGATTGGACCCTGATCGTGTCAGGACTGGACCCTGAGGTCATAGTCCAGTCCGGACTCCGCCTCGACTGCCCAGATGTTAGGGTGCTCGGACTCAGGCGTTGGGCACGACTGGACCCAGGCACGAGGGTCCGGTTATGGCTGTTGTGTGCGCGAGGGCGACGTGGCATCGTGTGGTGCACCGGACTCTGGCGCTGAGTCCGATCAAGGTGCACCGGACTTTGGCGCTGAGTTCATTGGCGTCAAAATCACACCGAGAGGTCCTAGGAGCTCCGGACCGAGTTCAGTGCACCTTGACTGGACTCAGTCCGGAGCTCCTAGAACCTCTTGGTCTGATTTTGACACCAACGAACTCTGGTCCGGTCGCTTGGCTAGGGGTGAGTCCGATCGCTCTAGCGCTCTCTGTCTTCTCTCTATTGGAGACCGGACTCAGACGGTGTTGCAACCGGACTTGAGGGTCAGGGTCCAGTCTGGAGGTAGCTCGTGGGAGTAACTTGACCGTTCAAGATTGACGCGCAGTGTTTGAAGAAGGCGACACATGGCGCGCATCGAGGAGACCGGACTCAGGCGGGTGAGTCTAGTCCTAACCCTGCCTCAGGGTCCGATCGGTGCACAGAGTGCCCAATAAGGGGGCCAATGGCTTTGGGGGCCTTTATAAATACGTGTTGGCTGGCTATGGCTCACCCTCTCTGCCATTTCTATTGAGAATATAGCCCAGTGAGCCTAGCTATTCCTCTCTAACTCATCTTGCTTGATTGATTCATCATTTGGTGAGATTGGAGAGCATTCAAGTGCATTGCTTGAGTGATTGCATCTAGAGGCACTTGGTGATTGTGTTTCGCTGCGAATTTCACTTGTTACTCTTGGTGTTTGCCGACACCTAGACGACTTGGAGCAGCGATGATTGTTGAGCAGAGGGTGGTACTTGTCTTTGACTCCGATCGATGGATTGTGAGGGGTTCTTGTGCCTTCCCCGTGAGAGATCACAAAAGGCAACTCTAGTGGATTACTCGTGGCTTGTGGATCCCCATATTGTGTTAGTTGTGTGGCACACGGTTGTGGGTTAGACGTGTGATGCCTATTTGCGCGTGAACCTCCGAGTGGGTGAATCGCCACAACGGGGACTAGCTTGCGGCAAGCAAGTGAACCTCAGAAGAAAAGTCTTGTGTCATCTTGTCACCAAGGAATTCATTGGTATTCATCGTGATTGATCTCTTGCCCGGCTCGATATATATGACATGTGTCGACTGGCTGGAAAAACGGCTGATGCTGATGCTGATTTATTGTGAGAGAAAAATATTGTTATTTCGCTGAAAAGGTACGGCTGATAAGTTCAAGCGAATAGGGAAATCACTCCTAGCACTTCTATTTACATTCCTATATTCTTGTGTAGTGCTAGTTGTAGCTAGTGAGTAGTGTAGCTTGTTTAGTGTAATTAGCTTGCTAGTTTGCTCACTGGTGGTAGAAGTAGTGACTTAGCCTTTCTGTGATAAATAGAGATCATAGCATACTAGACTTGAGGATAAGTGGCTTGACTCTAGTAGTGCTAGCGCAAAACTCGCTTCACTATTAAGTTGTCTAATAATTTGATATAGTGTTGTAGTAGAAAATTTTTATATAGAATTAGTGGGTTCCAAATAATTTAGACAACAATTAATGGGAAATTAAAATTCTAAAAAAAATATTTGGTGTTGCATTCATGCTGCTGCATTTATTTTCTTTTGTGGAGTGGATTTATTTTATTTTGATTTGGTTTGGAAAATTTTATTTGGAATAGTTTGAAAATAAATAAATAAATAAAGAAAAGAAAGAAAAAAAAGAAGAAAACCGCTTACCGTCTCCCTGGCGGCCTGAAGGCCCGTCGGGTTGGCCTGTTCTCCTGCGCTGGCACCTGGGCGCGCGCAGTTGGGCCGCTGCCGCCTTTCCTTCCACGCCCGCACCACGTGGGCTAGCCCATGAGACCATAGCCGCGCCCTCCTCTCTTTTCTATTTCGCTGACGGTCAGGACCCCGCTGTCAGCTGTGTCTTCCACCTGAGGATCGTAGCCGAGCTGGACTCGTCCCGGGCAAGCACCGAATCGAGGCCGGGATTCACGGGATTGGGTACGATTTCCACGCGAGGATGCTCTATAAGAGTCGCGGTATTCTTTCCACCCTCATCTTTTCCATCTATTAGCCACCGTCGCCTTCGTATTTGCTCATTTTGCCGTCGAGGTGCCCTAGTTCCGCCACTGCGGGGAAGGTGCTCGTTTGCCGTATCTCCGCTTCTTGCACGTCGTTGTCGGGGTTCTAGATGCGGTAACGAAGCTGTCCAGCGCCTTCCCTTGTTTCTGTGTGCTCTCTATTCTCCGCTAAACCACGCCGAACTCGCAGGAACCCCCGTCGGCTGCTGTGCTCGTCGGCCGTCGTCTCCGTCCGGTCTCCGGCCAGGTTGAAGCTCTAGGTGAGCTCGCGCAGTTCCCCGCTTCCTTCCTATGCTTTTCCCATGGTCGGAGGTGGCCGAAATCCCGTTTCCGAGGAGCTCCGGCGAGCTCATGGCGGCGGCCATGGCGGCCACCGGCCAGATGTACTGTAGATGGCCGGCCTCTTCTCTCTCTTATGCTTGAATCGAATGTCAGCCGTCCGATCTTGCATCAACGGTCAAGATTAGAACTTACCCCTTCGCGGGGTAAACTTCATAAAGAGCCCCTGGACTTTTTCATAATAGAACCCGCCGTCCTTAGCGTATTGTCTGAAATGCATTTTCGTGTTTTGAAAGCGTATTTTCTCGCGGTAAATCAAAAATACGTTTTCAGGTATTTACAGTTTTGCCACTAGTATTGTTTTGGTCGTAAACTCTTCGTTTTAACTCCGATTTGATCCGTTCAAGTTGCGTTAGGTTCGTATTTGCGAGCTCTACATGTTAGTGTAATTGTACAGTTAGTTTTGACAATTTAATTTTCGAGTTTATAATTAAGTATTTAATTATCTATACGAAATCTTAGAAAATTCATAACTTTTACGTTTTAACTCCGAATTTGGTGATCTTTAAGTCTGTGTGATCGTAGGAACGTGTAGAAGAGTTTTATAAACTTTTATTACTGTTTTGTTACTGTTGGTGTACTGTTCTAATTATATCTCTTTGTTTGCTTCGTGTATGTTTGATTGGATGCATGTATGTTGTTGATTGATGATCGAGTATAGAAGGTGAGCAATATCTGGACGATCAGGAGTATTACTTTGAGCCAGATCAGTAGTATCACTCGGAGAGTTTTGATCAAGGCAAGTATAACACAGGACTATCCTTGGTACCTATACATTGAAATTATCATATATATGCATGTGCTTACCTTGACAACCCTAGAGATTATAACTTAGTGATTGTTATCTTGATTCCTTGTTAACCTTGGGTATGCATATGGGTAGCTATTGCTAGTGCTTAAATTATGAACAATGATCTTGTAATTTGATTAATGGATTAAGCAATCAATCATTAAGATGATTTTATTCCTATTAAAAGGGGGCTAGAGTATGTGTGTTATTTTGATGCTCTGGTTTCTCTCCATAAGGACTTATCTGTACGTGATCATCCGGGACATACAGTACAGCTGTGAGGGCTATATGGCTCTGGCTTTAGTTGTTTAAAGGACCTTTTCTAGCTTGTTAGTGGTTACCTTAAATGGCGTAAGAATGACTTGCCACGTTGGGTGTAGGGCGAGCCCCTGTCCTTAGTGTGTATAGGCTGCGGTTGTTGTGCCATTGGGAAGGGGGGTTCTACATCTGCCTGCCGAGTGAATCTAATGGCCCTAACTTGTTAGACGAACTTTTAAGTGGCTTTATATGATTTTCGGTGTTTTGGGCCTAGCTAACCCATGCATTTGGAAGACATGACTCACAGTGAAAGTGTACACCTCTGCACAGAGTTAAAAACTAGTATACTAGCCGTGCTCACAGATACGAGCGGCCTTGGAACATTTACAGATAGATGATCACCATTGTTATATCATGCTTAATTATTGTTGTTAATATTATGCTCATGTTAATGCTTTTCATTATCTTTATTACAATTGATCGTTGGTTCATAAATGGGAAGTGGATTACTTTGATGCTACTTAATTGCTAATTACCTGGTGAATAAAAGCTAAACGCAGTAAAATAGTGTCTAGCCTTTTGAGCCTCATGAACCCTGTGTTGTACTTGTTGAGTTCGACATGGACTCACCCTTGCTATTTTCACTATAACAGATAAAGATTATGAGGAAGATTATCATAATGAGTACTAGTCTTGGTGTCAACCAGTCAACCGTGTCCCTGTGTTTGGAGTTTCCGCTGGAGATCTACTATTAGTCATTATTATTTATTGTTCAAGACTATGTTTTAAATATTTATTCGCTATGTAATAAGCACTGTGATGATACTATGTAATTTGTCTACTTATGTGTGCGATCATGTCCTGGGGCGCACATGAGTACTTTATACATCCTATTTTTGTCCTTAAAAATGGGTGTGACAGATTGGTATCAGAGCCGTGTTGACTGTAGGACGCAAGCCTAATTAGAATGGTCGTTATTAGCATCCATGCTTCACTTATTTCGTGCTTAATCTTTTCACCTTGTTAATTACTAAATTTTTATGCTTCCTCTACTTTATTCTATTGCGAAAATACATTGATTCTATCTAATCTATATCTAAATCTTGTAGATGTCTCCTCATCCCCGTCTGTCAGCTGCACAGTACGTTGCCCGCTTCAAACCCCAGGAGCCTCATGTAGATGGTAACCAAGAGTTATCTGATGTTGAATCAAGAGTTGGTGACACACTAATGGAGGATGTAACTACGGGGTGGACCACGAAGTTTCAGATCATGGTTCCTAAAGCTAATGCTTTCTTCCATGACATGTTGACAAGAACCTTGGACAACTACTGCTACGATTGGAAGCTACGTTGGAGTATCGCAGTGCGGAGTATAGTCATCCATGGATGGATTCCTATTGGAAAACGGAGCTATGGGTCAAGAAAAGGGATCCTACCACTAAGGAGTCTAAGGTGGAGTCAAAGTTCATTACCCGAGTGAGCCGGGCAACCGTAGAAACAAGCATGGAGGATGTTGCCTATAATGCGTTTGTTTACTACCATGGTCTACGCTCGGACAAGACATTACAGGGTGCACTCCAGTATTTTTCTTTTTCTTACATGACAAGGGTGTTTGGACTATGCCGCTTGCAGATGATTCATCCTTGACTTTACAAGCTACAGTGGGATTGGTTCGTGAATTGGCTCTCCATGAGGTGGATTTGAAGGATGAGTTCCTAAAGGAAAAAGAACTTAAGGAGCAAGCTTGTAAGGAGATCGACCAATTAAGGGCGGAGTTAGGTCGTCCCAAGATTTATGAGAAGCTTAATTAGGAATTAGGAAAAAAATCCCTATATAATAAGAACGATAGTAGTTGCGAGTCAATCTTGAGTTTGGTTGTTTCGAGAGTCAGATTGTGGTGTGAACAATTGTGTGATTGATAAATTGTTATTATGATAATGTGTGATTTAGATCTTTGTAATGTGTGCTGGAGTTTTGTAGACATGCCTACAAGTTCCATGGTTAAGAATATTAAGTTTGATCAAAATATATTAGTTGGGTATGAGGTAAACTTAGTTCTGTCCTTTGCTGATTTTGGATCAGTCTGGGATGTTTTAGAAATAACTTAAAATCCGTTAATAAGAAATTTAAGAAATTTTTCTGGGAATAATTAGACTTCTGTATCTTTCCAACCCCATAAGAATCACCTTATTATCTATCATGAGCTAAGAGATATATCTGTTCCAAGTTGGGGTTACTGCACAGTCTGGAATTCTGAAATAGTTTCAGTTAAGTTCAGTTTTTGGCTAATTTATTAATAGAATCAGAAAAAGTGTTGTGAATAAAAGTTGTAGATAATTTTGTAAGCTTTCGAACCATGTAAAGATCATCTGAATTGGATGTCTGTAACTCGAGATATGGCAGTTTTACTGAGTTGCTGAAATAGGAATTCGCCCAGAGAAATCAGATTTTGCTTATCTATTGAATACATCATCTTGGATCATACTGAATTTCATTTTCTGTATTTTGAAAACAGATGTCAGGTAGAGGTCGTGGCCGGGGTCGTGGAGGTGCTAACCCACCTATTACTATGGAGGAACTTATGCATACTCAGAATCAGATGATGCAGATGTTCATGCAGCACATGCAGAACAATCCCCCTGCAGGAGGACCACCACCTGTTCAAGTGAGAGACAAGCGTGGGGAAGTTTTGAAGGGACGCCCTCCAGTGTTCTCTCATGCTGCTGATCCTTTGGAGGCGGATGATTGGGTGAGAGCAGTTGAGAAATAGTTGAACATCGCTCAATGCAATGATATGGAAAATGTGTTATATGCATCTGGTCAGTTACATGGGACCGCTCAGACTTGGTGGGAGTCGTATCAAGCTGCACGTCCTAACAACGCTCCTCCTATCACTTAGAATGAGTTTGTTAGAGATTTTCGAGCTCGTCATATTCCTGAGGGTATAATTGAGCTGAAGCAGGAAGAATTCAGAAATCTCAGGATGGGACAGATGAGTGTTAGTGAGTATCATGACAGGTTCACGCAGTTGGCTTGCTATGTTCCTAATGAAGTGAGGGAAGATGCGGATAGGCAGCGTCTTTTCTTAAAGGGGATTTATTATGATCTTCGTTTGCAATTGAAGGGAAATAACTATGCCAGTTTTCAAGAGCTTGTGAATAAAGCTATTGTGCTTGATAATGAGCGCAGGGAGATGGATAGGAAGAGAAAGATGAAAGGACAAAGCTTAGGAAGCAACAACCGCCAGCGTACTAATACTCAGCATGGTTTTCATCAGAAGTTTCAAGAACCAGTTAGTCAGTGGAATCGCAATCCAAATAAGAGGTGGTCTCAGAACTGGCAAAATAATCAGTCTCAGCAACGTTCTTCATATCCGCAGCATCAACAGTATCAGCAGAATGGACAACAGACTCCTCGCACTGGAAATCCCAATGCCACTCCCATGAAGAACAGTGCTCCCAACACGTCTACTAGATGCTATGTCTGTGGTAAAGAGGGACATATGTCTTATCATTGTCCTGAGAAGCAGAATCAGCAGACTCTTCAGAGCCAGAAAAACAACCAGAGGCAATCCGGTACTGGAAGGGTGAATCACGTGTCTTCTGATACAGCTTATGATGCACCGGAAGTTATGATCGGTACGTTCAATGTACATTCCACTCCTGCAACCGTTCTTTTTGACTCTGGAGCATCTCATACATTCATTTCCAACATTTTTGTTAAAATGCATAGTATATCCATGCTTGTCATGAAAGAACCCCTCTTAGTAAACTCACCTGGAGGTACCATGCAAACCAATAATCGTTGTCTTCCAATTAGTATGATTTTAAGGGGGGTAGAGTTTAAGATAACTTCTATAGTGTTGAGGACATCGGGTATTGATGTGATCTTGGGTATGGACTGGATGAAATAAAATCAGGCAGAGATTTAGTGTCAACAGAAGGTGGTAGTTGTGACTGCACCTAATGGAGATAAAATCAACGTGGATGTAGCAGTGCAGAAGCAGCCAACCGCTATGGTGAATCAGCTTGAAGATGCTATTAAAGAGAATTCAGTGATTGAGGAGTTTCCGGATATCTTTCCCGATGATTTGCCAGGTATGCCACCTGACCGAGACATTGAATTTCTTATTGAATTATTACCTGGAACTGCACCTATAGCCAAACGACCATATAGAATGGGAGTAGATGAATTAGAAGAACTTAAGAAACAAATTAAAGAACTACAAGATAAAGGTTTTATTCGTCCTAGTTCTTCACCGTGGGGTGCACCAGTTATTTTTGTTGATAAGAAAGATGGTGGTCAGAGGATGTGTGTTGATTATCAGTCACTAAATGAGGTAACTATCAAGAATAAGTATCCTTTGCCCATAATTGATGATTTGTTTGATCAGTTGAGAGGTGCTTGTGTGTTTTCTAAGATTGATTTACGTTCTGCTTATCATCAGTTGAAGATTCGTGCCTCTGATATTCCCAAGATAGCTTTTACTACAAGGTATGGGTTGTATGAGTATACTGTTATGTCATTTGGTTTGACCAATGCACCTGCCTACTTTATGTATATGATGAATAAGGTGTTCATAGAATATTTGGATAAGTTTGTGGTGGTATTTATTGATGATATACTGGTATTTTCCAAGACGGAGAAAGAGCATGCTGAACATTTGAGGTTGGTATTGCAGAAACTTAGAGAGCATAAACTGTATGCTAAGCGAAGTAAATGTGAGTTTTGGTTGAAGGAAGTTTCTTTCCTTGGTCATATTGTTTCTAATGGAGGAATATCAGTGGATCCAGGTAAAGTAAAGGATGTATTGAATTGGAAACCACCTACTGATATTAGCGAGATTCGTAGTTTCTTGGGTTTAGCTGGATATTACAGGCGGTTCATTGAAGGGTTTTCTAAACTTGCTAAACCTATGACATCTCTGTTAGAGAAGAATGCCAAGTTTGTGTGGTCTGATAAATGTCAAGCTAGTTTTGAGGAATTGAAGAAGAGGTTGACTACATCGCCTGTTTTGGTTTTGCCAGATTTGAGTAAAAAGTTTTCTATTTATTGTGATGCTTCTCGTCAAGGTTTGGGATGTGTTCTTATGCAAGAAGGCAGAGTTGTTGCTTATGCATCTAGGCAGTTGAGAAAGCATGAGTTGAATTATCCTACGCATGATTTGGAGTTAGCAGCTGTAGTTCATGCTTTGAAGATTTGGAGACATTATTTGATTGGGCATAAGAGTGATATATACACCGATCATAAGAGTTTGAAGTATATTTTCACTCAGTCTGATCTGAATTTGAGGCAGCGTAGATGGTTAGAGTTGATTAAGGATTATGATATTGAGATACACTATCATCCTGGTAAGGCTAATGTAGTAGCGGATGCTCTTAGCAGGAAAAGTTATGCCAATGAGATACGGACGTTGTCTATGACTAGTGAGTTATGTGCTGAATTTGAATATTTGAATTTGGGAATCGTTGCTAATACAATGGAATTAGTGATAGAACCTACCTTCGAGCAAGAAATTTACAAGGGTCAGTTGAAGGATGAGAAACTAAAGAAGATAGCGGAAGATATAGTGATTGGTAAGTCACCAAGGTTTCGAATGGATGATAATGGGATTTTATGGTTTGGAAAGAGGCTGTGTGTACCTGAGGATCAAGCTGTTAGACAGGCAATTCTTCACGAAGCTCATGAGTCAGCTTATTCTATTCATCCTGGTAGTACTAAGATGTATTTGGATCTCAAACAGAAATATTGGTGGGTTGGATTGAAAAGAGATGTGGCTGAGTATGTGGCATTGTGTGATACTTGTTAGAGGGTGAAGGCTGAGCATCAGAGACCTACTGGATTGTTGCAACCAATGAAGATTCCTGAATGGAAGTGGGAGGAAGTTGGTATGGACTTTATAGTAGGGTTACCACGTACTCAGAGAGGTTATGATTATATTTGAGTGATAGTAGATCGACTAACTAAAGTTGCTCATTTCATACCAGTCAAGACTAACTACACGGGAGTACAATTGGCTACCTTGTATATGGAGAGGATAGTCTGTTTGCATGGAGTTCCAAAGAAGATTGTATCTGATCGAGGTTCGCAGTTCACGTCACACTTTTGGAAAGCTGTACATGAATCTTTGGGAACAAAGCTGAATTTTAGTACAGCATATCATCCACAGACAGATGGACATACTGAAAGAACCAACCAGGTATTAGAGGATATGTTGAGAGCTTGTGCATTGCAATATGGAACTAGTTGGGATAAGAGTTTGCCTTATGCAGAATTCTCTTACAACAACAGTTATCAACAGAGTCTTAAGATGGCACCGTTTGAGGCTTTGTATGGACGTAAGTATAGAACTCCATTGTTTTGGGATCAGACAGGTGAGTCTCAGGTGTTTGGTACAGATGTTCTTAGAAACGCAGAAGATCAAGTGCGGGTGATTCGTGAGAATTTGAGAGTGGCACAGTCTCGTCAGAAGAGTTATGCTGACAATAGGAGAAGAGATTTAGTTTTTAAGGTAGGTGATTATGTCTATTTGAAGGTGTCACCAATGAGAAGTGTGAAAAGGTTTAACATGAAAGGCAAATTAGCACCAAGGTATGTTGGACCATTTAAAGTTATTGCTAGACGTGGAGAAGTTGCTTATCAATTAGAGTTGCCTGAGAATTTATCTGGAGTACATGATGTGTTCCATGTTTCACAACTTAAGAAGTGTTTGCGTGTGCCTGAAGAGCAGATACCTTTAGAAGAATTGACTGTTAAGGAGGATCTTACATATGAAGAGTTTCCGATCAAGATTTTAGAGACTGCTGAGAGAGTTACTCGAAGTCGGATTATTAAGATGTGCAAAGTACAGTGGAATCGATATTCAGAGGCAGAGGCAACTTGGGAAAGAGATGATGAATTGAGAAAATCATATCTGCAGATGTTTGAGTAAGCAGTCCAATCTCGAGGACGAGATTCTTTTAAGGGGGTAGAATTTGTAACACCCAAAAATTTCAAATTTTAGAATTAGTGGGTTTCAAATAATTTAGATAACAATTAATGGGAAATTAAAATTCTAAACAAAATATTTGGTGTTGCATTCATGCTGCTACATTTATTTTCTTTTGTGGAGTGGATTTATTTTATTTTGATTTGGTTTGAAAAATTTTATTTGGAATAGTTTGAAAATAAATAAATAAAGAAAAGAAAGAAAAAAAAGAAGAAAACCGCTTACCGTCTCCCTGGCGGCCTGAAGGCCCGTCGGGTTGGCCTGTTCTCCTGCGCTGGCACCTGGGCGCGCGCAGTTGGGCCGCTGCCGCCTTTCCTTCCACGCCCGCGCCGTGTGGGCCAGCCCATGAGACCATAGCTGCGCCCTCCTCTCTTTTCTGTTTCACTGACGGTCGGGACCCCGCTGTCAGCCGTGTCTTCCACCTGAGGATCGTAGCCGAGCCGGACTCGTCCCGGGCAAGCACCGAATCGAGGCCGGGATTCACGGGATTGGGTACGATTTCCGTGCGAGGATGCTCTATAAGAGTCGCGGTATTCTTTCCGCCCTCATCTTTTCCATCTATTAGCCACCGTCGCCTTCGTATTTGCTCGTTTTGCCGTCGAGGTGCCCTAGTTCCGCCGCTGCGGGGAAGGTGCTCGTTTGCCGTATCTCCGCTTCTTGCACATCGTTGTCGGGGTTCTAGACACGGTAACGAAGCTGTCCAGCGCCTTCCCTTGCTTCTACGTGCTCTCTGTTCTCCGCTAAACCACGCCGAACTCGCAGGAACCCCCGTCGGCTGCTGTGCTCGTCGGCCGTCGTCTCCGTCCGGTCTCCGGCCAGGTTGAAGCTCTAGGTGAGCTCGCGCAGTTCCCCGCTTCCTTCCTATGCTTTTCCCATGGTCGGAGGTGGCCAAAATCCCGTTTCTAAGGAGCTCCGGCGAGCTCATGGCGGCGGCCATGGTGGCCACCGGCCGGATGTACAGTAGATGGCCGGACTCTTCTCTCTCTTATGCTTGAATCGAATGTCAGCCGTCCGATCTTGCATCAACGGTCAAGATTAGAACTTACCCCTTCGTGGGGTAAACTTCATAAAGAGCCCCTGGACTTTTTCATAATAGAACCCGCCGTCCTTAGCGTATTGTCTGAAATGCGTTTTCGTGTTTTGAAAGCGTATTTTCTCGCGGTAAATCAAAAATACGTTTTCAGGTATTTACAGTTTTGCCACTAGTATTGTTTTGGTCATAAAATCTTCGTTTTAACTCCGATTTGATCCGTTCAAGTTGCGTTAGGTTCGTATTTGCGAGCTCTACATGTTAGTGTAATTGTACAGTTAGTTTTGACAATTTAATTTTCGAGTTTATAATTAAGTATTTAATTATCTATACGAAAATCTTAGAAAATTCATAACTTTCACGTTTTAACTCCGAATTTGGTGATCTTTAAGTCTGTGTGATCGTAGGAATGTGTAGAAGAGTTTTATAAACTTTTATTACTGTTTTGTTACTGTTGGTGTACTGTTCTAATTATATCTCTTTGTTTGCTTCGTGTATGTTTGATTGGATGCATGTATGTTGTTGATTGATGATCGAGTATAGAAGGTGAGCAATATCTGGACGATCAGGAGTATTACTTTGAGCCAGATCAGCAGTATCACTCTGAGAGTTTTGATCAAGGCAAGTATAACACAGGACTATCCTTGTTACCTATATATTGAAATTATCATACATATGCATGTGCTTACCTTGACAACCCTAGAGATTATAACTTAGTGATTGTTATCTTGATTCCTTGTTAACCTTGGGTATGCATATGGGTAGCTATTACTAGTGCTTAAATTATGAACAATGATCTTGTAATTTGATTAATGGATTAAGCAATCAATTATTAAGATGATTTTATTACTGTTAAAAGGGGGCTAGAGTATGTGTGTTATTTTGATGCTCTGGTTTCTCTCCATAAGGACTTATCTGTACGTGATCATCCGGGACATACAGTACAGCTGTGAGGGCTATATGGCTCTGGCTTTAGTTGTTTAAAGGACCTTTTCTAGCTTGTTAGTGGTTACCTTAAATGGCGTAAGAATGACTTGCCACGTTGGGTGTAGGGCGAGCCCCTGTCCTTAGTGTGTATAGGCTGCGGTTGTTGTGCCATTGGGAAGGGGGGTTCTACATCTGCCTGCCGAGTGAATCTAATGGCCCTAACTTGTTAGACGAACTTTTAAGTGGCTTTATATGATTTTCGGTGTTTTGGGCCTAGCTAACCCATGCATTTGGAAGACATGACTCACAGTGAAAGTGTACACCTCTGCACAGAGTTAAAAACTAGTATACTAGCCGTGCTCACGGATACGAGTGGCCTTGGAACATTTACAGATAGATGATCACCATTGTTATATCATGCTTAATTATTGTTGTTAATATTATGCTCATGTTAATGCTATTCATTATCTTTATTACAATTGATCGTTGGTTCATAAATGGGAAGTGGATTACTTTGATGCTACTTAATTGCTAATTACCTAGTGAATAAAAGCTAAACGCAGTAAAACAGTGTCTAGCCTTTTGAGCCTCATGAACCCTGTGTTGTACTTGTTGAGTTCGACATGGACTCACCCTTGCTATTTCCACCATAACAGATGAAGATTATGAGGAAGGTTATCGTAATGAGTACTAGTCTTGGTGTCAACCAGTCAACCGTGTCCCTGTGTTTGGAGTTTCCGCTGGAGATCTACTATTAGTCATTATTATTTATTGTTCAAGACTATGTTTTAAATATTTATTCGCTATGTAATAAGCACTGTGATGATACTATGTAATTTGTCTACTTATGTGTGCGATCATGTCCTGGGGCGCACATGAGTACTTTATGCATCCTATTTTTGTCCTTAAAAATGGGTGTGACAGACTATTCACCCCTCTAGCCATTTAGTTCAACCATCCACTCATGTAGGCGCAAGGGTCCCACTTTCTCAGACCCGCTCAGTGATTGGCTTCTGCGCCAGGGGTGCCGAAGCGAAATACCTCCTCGTCCTCGCACTCAAAAGTCAATCCGTGTCCGAGAGACGGGGAGGACCGAGGACGCGGTTCTCTCCCTCCTCCAGTTTCTCTCTATCATGAATCTTCCCTTTTCATTCATGTCGTCCCCAATCTCAAAAGCAATATACGGAGTTCGTGTACCATGCCATCGATGAGCACCGAAGCCGGTCCCCGCCATCGCTAGTGGCGCAGAGTACTCAGTCGTTTCATGTTGGGTGGATCCATCAATCTCCAGGCTCGGCACCATGTCCGCGCGATGCATCCCCATCAGGGCCGCCTTGCCACGGCGGCATCGGCTTCCCATCCTTCATCGAGGCCTTCCGTACCAAGTTCTGCTAGGCCGACTGCTTCCTCTTCGATCGCCAGTATGCTCTCCTTTTTTATTGGATGAGGTTCTTGTGCCGTGCAGGCCGAATAGAATGGGGGTGACATAGGCGCTGTTAGTGGTTGACCTGCAGATCGAGGATGCCAGGGCTCAGCAGCAAGTGACTCATGCTACAGATTGACGTCTCGCAGCAAGTGAGTTGATTTGATTCTTGATGATGATGATTGCGATGATCAAGGGTTGACCTTTCGATTCTTGTCTACTGCAGGTTTTGTTGTCTACTTCGACATGATTTGTGTCAGGTAACTAATAATCTGCTCATTTGCATTGAAAATTCTAGACATTATTTATCAACATGGTTGATAATGCAACACGTTATTTGTCTATTATTGTTGTTGAACTTTATTAAATGCTATGTGTGGGGTTTCAGAGAATAATAAAAATCTACACACCAACTTCAAGATTCCATCTAATCAAATTGAACTCAGTATGTTTTTATGCAAACACAAGGTTGACAAGTACCCTTGTGTGTTCGTTTTGTGATGAGTGATTGTCAATGTGATCCACGAAATAGGTTGAGTGGTGACTAACCCTACCATGGTGAAAGCTATGTGTGCGACATGTCTCTTGGCTTGTATTGTGCAGGTGTGAAGCTCGGAGGCGGTGGTCGACGGCGAGGTGAAGGTCAAGTAGGGACATGCCGTGCCGATGGACCGAGAGCGGTGAAGGGCGGATATCAGGCTTGGACCGAGGGACCAGGAGGCCGAGTGACCAGCCGCGGTGGTTGACATTTAGGACATCGACAAGCGTAAGTGTATATGGGAGTGACCATGTTGACCGAGTCAAGACGGAGGATGTGCAAGTCAAGCTGGGCTCAGAGGACTTGGCGGCCGGCCGATCGAGGACGGCGGTGACACGTGTCGAGCGGTGGGGGATGCGTACGGAGTACGCTACTCGCGAGCAGGTTTGGTGGTTTGGGCCTTAAAACCATCGGTGGCGGGTTTACGGGTTTGGGCCTCAAAACCCAGGCAGAGGTTTCGAGGAAGAACGGACGACACGTGACGACATTGGGGAGTTTGCGTCGAGGCGAAGCCACTGATGAGGAGGTGCGGTGGCCGTCGGATGAAGATGACACCGAGTTGGACCATAACGCCCTTGGGCTAAGTGGTTTGACTCAATTGTATCCAGAGGCAAAATTGGGATTGTGTAATAGCCCTGTTAAATAGGATGAGGGAGCTCCCATCTCCCTCACCTCCATTTGCATTTTCTTTCATCCTTGTTAGATTTTTCCCTCCCCTTAGGTGCTTATGAGAGAGAGGTCCATAACTCTTGTTGAATCCGAGTTTATCAAGTGGGAATGGTGGCCCGTACCACCTCATGTCCTCTGAGATTCATTTTTTGAGTTGTGTTTATAGTGTTCTTCATGTTCTTCACGTTCCTCTTTTCCCCCTCCTCTTTCGTGGCTTGATTCATCGATTTGAGACCGTTTTGATTCATTCTTTTTGTGTTGGTTTGATCTATGATGTGAGTTGAGTCTTTCCACCAAAAGAAAACAACTAATTCCTCACGAGCTCGCAGATCGGGACGTTTCTTGGTCTACGTCTCTAAAACCGATGTTTTTCGTTCTCCTTCGATTTCTCATTGATTGGCTTCAATTTGAGTGATGATCTATTAGAGGTAGCTCACCCATTGCCTTGTGACCATGTGGTCCAAATTTGGTGGCAATTGAGTTTGATTTGGCCGAAAATTAGATTTTTCCTTGTTCGAGGCGATTTTTGGGCGATTCTGTTCGTGCTGATTTCGCGACCCGCAGACAGTCCCCCATCGGACCGGAGACAGTATGACGTTACTGTTCACAGCACATACAGCAGCCCTCTCGGGTACCTGGTCGCGGACAGTCCACCCTGGGGTCACGGACAGCCCGCCAACCCTTCGCGAGCAGCGTCCAGTACCTGTTTCTGAAGTTGTTTTTCGCTATTTTGAACGCTGGACAGTCCGTCCCGAACCTTGGACAGTTCGCAGTTCATTTTTTAGCAGCGTACAAAATCAGTTTCAGTCATTGTTCTCCATCGTGTTTTGCCGCCGGACTGTCCGGGCTTGTTGCAGACAGTCCGGGACCCTGAGTGGAGACAGTCCGCAGTTATTGTCTGGACAGTCCGCGACTACACAGTCAAGGTTGTTTTCACTGATTTCTTCGCGTGTTCGTTTCCACCGGTTCTTAAGCGTGTCTAAGACTTCTTGTGAGATATCTTGCTACGTGTTAGCACGTGTATCTCACAGCTTTGGTGTGAGTCGAAGTTTTGGGGTTGTGTGTTGAGCCGAGGACCAAAATTTCGAAAAAAATTTGTCGCTCCCATTCACCCCCCTCTGGTCGCCATTTCTAGTCGTTCAATTGGTATCAAAGCCGGTTAAGGATCATTCCACCTTAATTGGTCCGTGATCCACGAAGGCGACATGGAGCGTGGTTCCGGCAAACCACCATTCTTCGATGGAACAAACTACCCTTATTAAAAGATCCGCATGTCCGTGCATCTCCAGGGGATTGATTGGATGGTTTGGGAGATTTGCGAGGATGCTACCTACATTGTGCTTGAACCCCGTGCTCGTGTCACGCAAGATCAAAAAGATCGACACAACGCTAATAGCAGAGCTCGCGCAGTTTTTTTCTCGAGTCTTTCGCTTCAAGAGTTCGAGAGAGTCTCCATTGTACTACCGCTTGAAAGATCTAGGTGAGGCTTCAGAGCTATCACAAGGGGACCGCACAGGTCAAAACCCAACGCTACGAGACGTATAAGAGGGAGTACGAGAACTTCACCCAGCTTGATGGCGAGTCCATCGATGCCATGTTTTCTCACTTTCAGACCATCGTCAACAAGATGCGAGCAAACAAGGCACAGTTACCTTATGACGATCACGAGAGGGCACTCAAGCTTCTATATGCCCTAGATCGGAAGGTATGAGATGTGAAGGTGACCACCATCATTGAGTCTTCGGGGTATGAGACCCTCACTGTGAATGAGCTTTTTAGCAAGCTCAAGTCCACCGAGATCGACTACTAGACCCAAGCCAAGCTCAAGAATCCCTCTGCACCGACTATGGCTTTGGTCTCATGTAACAGCTCAAGTTCTTTAGCTAACCCCTCACATATGTTGTTTGCCTTGTGTTCTTTGGTGTATGTCACAGAGGAGCAGTTGGAGGCTCTTGAGGACAACGAGCTGGCGTTGATCATCAGTCGGTTCTCGCGGTTTCACAATAACCGCTTGAATCACCGGCGTGGTGGTGGTCCAAAGGAAGGATGCTACGGCTGTGGAGACCCTGACCACTTCGTCGCCTACTGCCCCAAGAAGAACAAGCACTCCTCCGACAAGCACGACTCCAGCAAGTGCAAGGACAAGCGCGAGTACACCTCCAAGCACAAGTCGAGGGGGCGATTTGACAAGGAGGCACTCAAGAAGTACTTCAAGAAGGCCAAGGCCCAAGAGCACACTTTCCTCGCTTCCCTCAGTGACCTTGACAACGACACCAACAATGATTGTTCTTCTTACTCGAGCGATGATGAGTCCGAGAAGAGGCGTGAGGAAAACTTGATCGGACTTTATTTCATCGCCAAGTCTATCTACGGAGGCTACTACACCATGGCCGTGGATGAAGGGGTGAAGCCCAACAAGGACGTGCTTCCCAGCGATGATGACACTACCGAGGTAAAACCCACCATCGATGCTCTTATTGCCGAGCTTGATGTCATGACTGATGCCTTGACGAGTCAAGATAAGTTGCTAAAATGTGCTGCTCTTGAGAGGAAAGAATTTAAGAACAAGCTAGAAGTTATGGAGAAGGAGCTTGAGGAAGCTAAGAAGCTTGTCGTTCATGTGTCTGACGAGGTTGAGTGTGATGAATGTGCTGTTTATATGACCAACTTTTCTGAGTTGCAATCTAAGTATGTTGTCGTGTTAGATGAGAACGATGAGCTAAAGGCTAGGTCTAGCTTGTTGGGTGCGTGCAAGTCCTATTTGAGCTTGTAATCTGAGCTGGCAGAGAAGAATGCTAAGATCCTTGCTCTTGAGAAGGTCAGTTCAGATAGCACAGTTGTTGAGCGTGCACGTTGTGAGAGCTTGGTGTTGGAGCTTAAGTCTTGCAGGCATGATAAGGTGAGATCCGAGGAAGACAACACATACCTTCGGTCCATCTTGAATTGGATGTCTTGTAGTGAGCCGCAGTTGGGCATGATGATGAGCAAGTTCAGGCAGGGAACTTGGACATCGGAAGTAGGCTTTGCTTTAGGTAGGAAGGGTGAACATGTCTATGGCAAAGTTGGTGAGTTCAGTGGTTTCAACCCAAGTGAGAAACCCTCCACTACTCCTAAACTGATCAAGATCAATCCACCTAAGCCTACCAAACCCACTGTGAAAGATGGAGTGTTTGAAGAACCTCCAAGAGCTCCACCCCAGAAATAAGTTTGGATTCAAAAACCGAACCATCTCAAGAACCCACTTGACACTTTATCGAACATCTCTGAGGATCCCCTTCCTAAAGCCAAAAAAGCTACCAAGAGTGACACATACCCATAAGAAAGTGAGTCAACAACCACCTAAGAGATAGGTGAGGTTTCACTATGACTATTGCCATAGGGATGGTCACCTTGTTGAGTTTTGCTTCAGGAGGAAGAGAGATGAGCGGCGGGGGTTTGAGTTGAACAACCGGAACATGTATCGCCCATCCCATGGCGTACATGTGCCGCCTGTTTAGAGGCGCAATGCTAGGCCTCGAGGGGCAATGCCTCGAGGTGCTATGCCTCAGTTTGCGAGACTACGCGGTGGTCGTGCCCGGTGTGGTTCAGGTCGTGATCAATATGACTTTGGACCTCGCGACATTGGCTTTTAGTCCTACAGTTCAAGCGGACCACGTTTTCCCCCACGTGGTGCCCGCTTTCCTCAAATGGGACATGACATGTTTGGTGTTTTTTCTAACACTTTTTCAGGGAAAATGAGCCAACATTGGTATCCTTCACAGTTTACTAACCCCAGTGTTGCGTCATTTGCTCATCCCATGTCTTTCTATTGATGTAGGACGGAGGCCTGGAGAACACATGGCTCATTAATTCCGGCTGTTCGCGCCACATGACCGAAAGTTCAAAATGGTTCTCCAACCTTGACCCCGTGCAATGTAAGGAGTACATCACATTCGGGGACAATAGCAAAGGTAAGGTGCTTTCTCGTGGGACCATTCAGGTCAACCAGAGTTTTGTCTTGAAGGATGTTGCTTTGGTTTTGAATTTACATTTCAATTTGCCTTTAGTTTCGTAACTGCTTCAAGATGGCTTTGAAGTACGCTTTAAGACCGGGTTGTCTCGAGTTCTTGATTCTCAGAGAAATCTTATTTGCCAGATTGTCCCTTTTGGCCATGTCTTTCGAGCTAATTTTTCTCACTCCATTGGCTCTTCTCGATGTTTGGTGGCTGGATCCTCTTCTGACATTTGGAAGTGGCATAGGAGACTGGGTCACTTGAGTTTTGACCTACTAGCTAGGTTGAGCTCACTTGACTTAATCCGAGGATTGCCCAAGTTAAAATTTAAGAAGGATTTGGTCTGCCATCCTTGTCGCCATGGGAAGATGGTTGCCGCTTCTCACCCACCTGTGAACCAAGTCATGACCAAGGAACCCGATGAGCTACTTCACATGGACACAGTTGGTCCAGCTCGGGTTCGGTCAGATGGTGGAAAGTGGTACGTTCTAGTGATCATGGATGACTTTTCTCGCTATTCTTAGGTGTTTTTCATGGAGGGTAAGGATGAGGCTTTTTCACATGCTCGAGATTTGATTTTTCTGTTGCAAAATGAGTTCCCTAAGAATGTCATGAGAGCGATTCGCAGTGACAATGGCACAGAATTCAAGAATACTTATTTTGAAACCTTTTGTGCTTCTTTAGGCCTTGTGCATCAGTTTTCCTCTCCCTATGTCCCTTAGCAAAATGGTGTTGTCAAGCGCAAGAATCGGACCCTTGTTGAGATGGCCAGGACGATGCTCGATGAGCATAGAACTCCTAGGAGATATTGGGCCAAAGCAATCAACACTGCGTGTCATGTTTCAAATCGTATTTTTCTTTGAGCCTTCATGAAGAAGACTTCTTATGAGTTGTAATTTGGAAGACCACCCAAAGTAAGTCATTTTAGAGTGTTTGGATACAAATGCTTAATTCTGAAACAAGGTAATTTGGACAAATTTGAGTCTCGATCCTTCGATGGTATTTTTCTCGGTTATGCTTCACATTCTTATGCTTATCGTGTACTTAACCCTGGAACTAACTGAGTTGTAAAGACCTGTGAGGTTACCTTTGACTAGACCATGTCTTGTTCTGTTCCTGTCTTTGAAAGTGCAGATGATCAGGAGATCGGTAAGAGCATCTTTGTTGAGGAGAATGAGGAAGATGCTAATTGGGAAGATGCCGAGCCGACCTCTTCGGCTGCTCCAGTCGAGTCTGCGACGACTACTTCGGCTCACGGCCCTGACCCATCTTCTTCCACTACTTGGGGTCCGCATGAGCCGCCTTCTCAGTCTATGCCGGCTGCACCTGAGGAGGCCCCAGCTGCTGTTGAGGGGGAGACGGCTTCTTCGAGAGAAGCACCTCGGCACATCTAGCGTTGCCACCCGCCTCAAACCATGATCGATGACATCAGTCAACATGTTACACGCTCAAGGTCATATAAAATCTCACATTTCGCTCATTTCACCTTTGTCGCTAATTTCGAGCCACAAAATGTTGGACACGCACTTTCTGATTCCGATTGGGTCAATGCTATGCACGAGGAGTTACAGAACTTTAAGCGGAATGAAGTCTGGCTCTTAGTTCCACCTCCACCTGAGTGGCACCCCATAGGTACAAAATGGATTTTCAAGAATAAGCAAAGTGAGGATGGAGTGGAGGAAAAAGGCTAGGCTAGTGGCTTAGGGGTTTTGTCAAAAAGAGGGAGTAGACGTTGAAGAAATCTTTGCTCCTGTGGTCCATATCGAGGCTATATGGATGCTCTTGGCTTATGTAGCATCGAAATGGTTCAAGCTGTATCAAATAGATGTGAAGAGCGCCTTCTTGAATGGATACATACCCCCTGTTCGGCTGAGCTTATCAGCACGGCTTATCAGCCATGGAACAATATTTTTCTCTCACAGCAAATCAGCCATAGCCGGCTTATAAGCCAAAAAACAGCCTGCCGAACAGGGCCATAGAAGAAGAGGTGTATGTGAGGCAACCCCTGGCTTTGAAAATCTCAAGTATTCCAACCATGTTTATAAACTCCACAAAGCCTCGTATGGGTTGAAACAAGCCCCGAGAGCCTGATATTAACGTTTGAAAGCTTTCTTACTTGCTAAGGGTTTTAAGATGGGTTCCGTAAATAAAATTTTGTTTCTCCTCAAATAAGGCACTAACACTCTATTGGTTCATATTTACGTGGATGATATCATTTTCGGTGACTCCTCTCACGTTCTTGTTGAAAAGTTTTCTAAGACTACGAGCAGAGAAGATTATTTATAAAATTTTAAATTTATTCTTGAGGGTATACTGGTAATTGGTTATTTCCTCTCCGTCTTAACTACCTTGGACTGTCCTGGATTGCGAGCAGAGATTCCAGACGATCAAGGAGTCGCCTCGCTCCAGTTCGGTGTACCTCCACATGACTAGGACAAGGAGAACATTGTAATTGTAATCCACTGGAAATTTCAGAACTGATACGCACGGACAAGGAGTCATGGGCGTGTTCGCCTTCGGCGTGTTCGTGCTGGAGATTACATGTGGCAGCTGTTCGCTCGGGTGCATCGCGTTCGCAGACCAGTACATCCTGACAGGTCGGGCGAGTGACGGTGGCAGCGCAAAATGGCTCCGTCGCGTAACTGAACGCCGACAATGCCGACCCCGCCATGCCCGCTACCACCCTCGCCGTCATCGGCAGCACTGCTGTGCAGCTGCTCGCCGTTGCTGCCGCGCCAAACACCAAGGTGATGCCGCGTAGTGACCTGGTGGCATTCGCAGCATGACGCCCTCCACGCAGATGACCTACAGCCCATTCACAGCCGGCTTGCATGAGAATCAGCTTCAAGCGATCTGGGCCATCGATTTGAAGATCCGGCGGATGAAAAAAAATTGGAGCGACGTGGAGGGTTGTTCTATGCTGGAAGCTGGCCAGGAATTAAGGGGAGAATTGCTTCTTGTTGGGTGCAGTCACTATGAACGAAGTGGGATTAGATATGGACCTTCGAAATAAGAGTGTTTCTACTTTCTATAAGTGAATTATTGATCAAGAGAATGGAAAGAACCCGTAAAACCGAAATCGATCCAAATCCATGACCTTCACGCCTCCAGCAAGATGTATTGGATATGAAGCTGCACTCAAAGCTAGGAAGGAAAGGCAGATTGAGAAGTGTGCACACACATCTCGATGCAGATTCGCATTGAGATATGTGCGCGCACACTTCTCGTTGCCAATCCAAGGGTGGGTGTGCTGGGAGCACATGTCCTTAAAGGCACATTTAACTTTACTCTTCTTGTTGGGTGAATGTGACCATAGTGGATGTCAAATAGCTTGCTCGCGCAGTCATCAATTCATCATCAAGGGTGAAGAGATCAATTCGCGGCATCACCTCGGAGTGGCGTCGGCATGCTCCAAGCTCGTGCTTTCGGCCGAGCAGCTGTTGCGGGCCTGGTCTGATGATCGGTGGACAGGCGATGGGAAGAATAGTGGCGGAGGAGACAACAAACGAGCGACAAACTACTATTTTACCCTTCACTGAATTTAATTAATAAATAAAAATTGAGATATGACCCCACTTATTTTGGTACTAACCCCACCTAGTTTGGTATCTCCTCTCTCTTTTTTGGTACTTTGGCGTACTTTTATTTTGGTACCTCTTGTCTTTACATTGTTTGATCTCTCCTGATGGATGATCTATATTTTTTAACCATTGTAAAATTTCTCCAAATGATATTGACAGGAACTGGAATTGGATAAGGAGCAGAAGAGGAAGGTCGACGGGTGATGCATGCCTTCAGGCATCACCTGCACAAGGAGATGCTCCTTGGGCCAACAAAATTGCTCCGACGGCATGGGGATAAGCTGGTAAAGTTTTTATTTAATTATTATGACCTAATGTAGTCAATGGAGTGACTTTCAGATTTAAAACCGTAAAACAAATTACTTCGTCTTTTCACTTTACACTAATTAGGTTTAATAGATTCGTCTCACAAATTAGTTCTCATCTTTATAATTAGTCTATATTTAATACTCTAAATTAGTGTCCAAACATCCGATGTGACAGAGATTAGTCTGGAGTATCAAACACTCCCTAAGAGCATCTCCAAGAGTTTGGCAATTTTCATTTGGCAAATCTTGTGTTTTGCCAAGTTGTAAAAAGATATGCCAAGTAAAAAAACAGTCTCTCTCCAAGAGTTTGGTATAATTCACTTGCCAAACCCAGATCTAACTTACATCAGGAACCCTGAGGGAGAAACAAAATTATGTTTATGCCCTTCCACCTCTTAAAAACTTACATCAGGAACCCTGAGAGAGAAACAAAATTATTTTTGTGCCCTTCCACCTCTCTCGTACATACGGATGCCAAGTCCGCTCCGCGCGCGCATATTTGCGCGTGCGAGGCCGGTGAATGGCAAGTTGCCAAGAATGCCAATCTCATTTGCCAAGCTGTTGGAACCCAAATTTTCTCATTTTGCCAAAATTGAAAGGATGCCAATCTCATTTGGCAAACTCTTGGAGATGCTCTAACTAGGCTTAATAGATTCATCTCACAAATTACTCTCCATCTGTGCAATTAGTTTTGTAATTAATATATGTTTAATACTTCAAATTAGTGTCTAAACATTCGATGTGATAGGGACTAAAGTTCAGAAGGGGTATCAATTTTGTAATTAGTATATGTTTTATTCCACTAGTTAGCGTGCCCATACGTTGTTACGGGACAGCTAAACTTTTGTACTAAAAATACAAATATCACAGCATGTGCCATCCTAACAGCGAGATCCAATTTAACGTGCATGCCAAGCCATTAGCCTCCTAATATAAAGGACGCTCATGCAATAGCCCGTGAAGATCACAAATTTGCTGCAATTTTATGTTTGGTTGGTCCTGAGCATTCAAAATTGTGGAAGGGAGTATATAACTAACATTTTGGTACTAAAACAGAGCTATATCAGCTCAGGTTTTCTCAGCCCACACGACCGGGTTAGAAATTAATCTGAAATTTGCTTGTTTTAGTCTGGTATATAGGAACCCGAGATTGTTGAAATTCTGGGGTTTTAAGATAAACCATAGCGCAAGGTTCACTTTTGATTTTTATTATCTGGTGACCTGGCGTGTCGTAAAACAATGCTTTTATGTTTTGGCTAACTTTGGTTCGAATGTTGAACTGAAAGTTCCAATGAAGAGCAATCTTACCCCGAATTCTGATAGTGAACCAGCAAAGATGGAATTATGATTGAAGTTGCTAGACTTCTAATTATTTGGACGAGCACTTTTACGATGGTTGGGAAAGTACCATGGTACCTCTTGGTACTTTTGTTTTTCTTATTTTTTGGACATTTAGTTGTGAAAGATTATTTATAAAAAAATTATGTTGTTTAGGGCATAATGGTAATTGACCTTTTTGCCTTATAACACTAGCTGCTAGGGACGAGGTGTCCTGCCGCTCGGTGCAGACGCAGCCGCCGCAGCGTGCCAGCGTCCGTACGCTTGCCCCGGCAACCCCGCCGCTGCAGCCTCATTTTGCTCGCCCCAACAATGCAACAACTGCCAGCGGCTGCAGAAATTTTTGTTGCTGGTAGTTTTTGGTGGCCAGACTTCCCAGGATGAGCATGCTTCCTCTTTTTGGCGTTCCTCGCGAAGCATTGCAAGTGTGCGGAGGCTGGGGGCGGGCATTACGTCGTGGCGCGTCGGCTGCTGCGCCACCATGCGGCCGTCGGAGCATGCGTCGATGTGCGTCCTGGCAGCAGGGAAAGCGTTAGGGGTGGGGGACCTGTCCGGTGGTGTTGTGGCAAGGCGGATGCGGACGGCGAGCCTACGGTCAACAGGATGAGATGAGAGGTTGGAGCGGTTGCGGCAGTGGCGCAAGCAGTGGCTGTCGGTGCGGCAGCGGCGGACCGGGAGCTCCGAGCAAGCACGACGGGACAACCAGAGATTGCCATCCAAGAACAGATGGATATTATGGAATTACCCATAACCGAAAAAATTAAGTAAAACAAAATTTTTGGAACTGGCCTTTGAATTTTGGTACTGGTCCTACCTACTTTGGTACCATCCCACCATTTTAGTAGTACTGAGTACTTTCACATAGGTACCTCTTATGTTTACACCGTTTGATCTGGCTCTATAGATGATCCATATTTTTTCTAACCATTGTAAAATTTTTCTATTTGTTTAGTTAATCTTTGCCATTGCCAATTCTAAAGCAACGAAGAACTTGAACTGAATTCTGATAGTGAACCAGCAAAGGTGGAATTATGATTGAAGTTGATAGAGTTTTATTTGGACAGGTTAACTTTTGTCTGTGCCAATTTCCTCTTGCTCATTATGGCATGATTCTTAGAGATGGGAGGCCAGGACATAGTGTCCATGTTATTAGAGAGGTTCTTATTGTACCTGGAAGCTTGTACAAATTAAAATTGGTACTATGGAAACGGTCAAACATGTTTTAACCTTTTTCTGTTTGCACATTAATGTACTAGATGAGCGACCTTTGATTTAAAAAAAAACCGGTAATGCTATGATTAGAGCGCTTAGGCACCGGGAGTTCCTTCGAATGCTAAGTGGTCTCACGTTGTCCACGTATTGTATCTACCACACATAAAAAAGATATTCCCCAGTTCGCACAGTGTGTCCCCAGTCGCCGACGAGATGGCTCGCTGCTGCAGGCCACCGCCGCTGCCCCTAGCCGATGGCTGTTGGGCGTATGTGCCGGGGCGCCTCAAGTCATCCCCGTCAGGCCAAGGGCACCCATGAGCACGGTCGGTGCTGGTGGTTCTCGCGCGCCGCTGCTCGTCGCCGGTTCCCACCCCGATGGCTGCAATCGACCGTCCCCAGCCTCCCATTTCCTATATTGCAAATGTATGTTAAGTGTTTCAGATGTTTTAAGTGGTATGTTGCGAATGTTTTATATGGATGTTGCAAAAGCAGATCCGGATGTTGCACATGTTGCAAGTATTTCATAGGTACGTTACACGCGTCTGTTCAAAATGTTTCATCTATTTTTTAGTCTTATGTTGCAATAAGTGTTTTTATGTTGCAAGTTGTAAGTGTTTTATCTATATGTTGCATATGGTTCACACATACGTTGCAAGTGTTTATCTGGATGTTGCGTATGTTTGTAATGGTTTTCAAGTATTTAAAACGTATGTTTTAAGTATTTCATGTCTTATTTTGTTTATTGTAGGTGTTGCACATGGGATGCATGTGAAAATCGGTAGGGGCACGAGTGGTCCGTGCATGGGCCTCGCGCGGGCCTCCATGTAGGTGTGCGAAATGTAGGCACGAGCGGGTGATATCCGGGTAGCGCAGGCCTCCGCATGGACACGCGAAAGGGACTGCCGTCGCGGGCGTCCGGGCGCTACCAGTGAAAAAAAAGATGAATTCACGAGTTTGGTTTGCTCCACGTTCGAAGGCAGTCCCTCTGCATATGCTCCGGACCCGTCGAGCACGGTAAGCCCAACTGCGCAAACGGGCTGGGCCACGCCCATGCCCGCTAGCAGATCCTGAAACCATTATCCGCGCTCTTCCCCCGCGGGCCGTGGCACAAAAATATTAAAAGGGCCGGCCGGCTTGATGGAAGAGGTTTTAAAAAGGCACAAAAATGATTTACAAATTTTAAAATGGAGGTACATCGGACGTGATCCAGTCCTCACGCCACATGTTTGATCCAGCAGGACAGGTTTATTGGCAATTTTGTAAGAAATAATGGGGTCCGTGTGTCAATTTTTTTCAAAGATTTTGGGTGGATGGAATTTAATTTGAGCGTTTGCCACTGGTTATATGTTGGCAAAAGTCTAGCTAGCGTAAGTCCATTTGGTGCACGACGGATATTCTCCCTGTTCGCATGGCTGAAAGTACTGTTTGCTGATTTGTTATAAGAGAAAAACATTATTTGTTGACTGAAAAAGTAAGACTTATAAGACAAGCGAACAGGGTTATCATTGATCATCGTCTCAAAATATGCACTCGTAGATGTTAAAAATTTCAATTCTCATGTATCTCAAATGATGCCTGATTTTTCTGTCATTGTTCAGTCAACATACAATTATATCATTGTCTGGCTATAGAAAAGAATGTGAATCGTTGCCTGTGGCTATAAGTTGCCTTTTAATTATACTGGTTGATTGTCTAAGATTGTTGCTTAAAAATTCTTTAAAACTAAAAGGACGCCCTGCGTGTTGCTGCGAGAATCACTAGTACTACTTATATTTACTAATATGATTAAATAAATATCATAATACATCTTAGTGGGTGATTTTTAGCATTCTGACGTGGACAACTAAATATATATTAGTCAATGATATAGTTTGCAAATGTGAATAACTCGAATGAAGACATAATGGCATGTGCTAGTTGGATGTGTTAGTGGATATTGATGTGGACACTTTGTATGAAGAGATAGTTGAATGTGCTAGTGGGATGTTCTAGTGGATACTGATATGGACACTTTGCATGGCAAGATAAATTGCTAGTGGGGTTTATCTTTATAACAGATATAGATTCAGGCACCTGGAATATAGTAACTCTCTAAATATTTAGGCACATGACTTTTAGGGCAAGTGCATAGTGTTCCATAGATGGTCTAATGCAGTACCACATAATCATGAGACAATCGAACAGTCAACATATACAATTGGGTTGTCTTTTAAATTATCTTATAATAATTAATTATCCATAGTTTGTACAATTAACAAAGGAAATTTGTTAGTTTCACAACAATATTAAATTGTATAATGGTGAGATATTTGTCTTATAGTCTTTTGCTTATGAGATGGTTCCTTCACGAAACAACCACCTCTTTCTCTCACCTTATTCCTCTCTCCTCTACACCATCAAAATTTCATGTGACGTTACATGGGACTACCTTTAAGACCATTGACATGTATGTATCTGCCCTTAGGGCACCCACGATATGTTAAAAAGGTGATGTTAAACATTTGTTGCTACTATAGGAATAGACCATAAACATTGTGCAACCGCACCGCAAGAATTAAGATGCGTCCATAAGAAATAAAATGACATTTCTCTCTCTCTCATCTATCGTGTTCCTTCATACGAGCAATGATTGGTGTTGGCACCATCGCAAGGAGCTAACTGAAAGGGTAAGGTGCATCCATAAGACATAAAATAACATTTCTTTGTCCCCCCTCTCTCTCATCTATCGTGTTCCTTCGCATGACCGGCCGTTGGTGTTGGTGCCATCGCAAAGGAGGTCACCGAAAGGGTAGAAGAGGCAGAGTGAAGTCCTCTTGAGTCACCTCGAGCACCGCCACCCACAACAGTTGCAGAACAATAGGTCTAGGAGTTCCGGTTGCCGGGCGGTAACAAGAACGGTTGGAGCCACGAACTGGAGGACGAGACATGCGGTCTCTTCCCTACCCCCTCCCAATCCCACGCTTAGCTCTGGATGTCAAGCACCCTTTTCATCACCGTTGCTCCCCACGACCAGTTAGCGGTGCTTGCTCATCTATGACACCCATGTGTAGGTGGAGGTCGCCCAATCCCATGCACATGGCTTCGATTCAGTAGGAGAACTCGAATCAAGAGATGCTAGCTCCGATTCTGACTATTGTTAGTTGTGTGCTAGGGAGATATGGTTGGATTTGCAACCTTACAGCTATGGACGAGAATGAGTTTAGGAGAGGTGGAAGGGATATGAGAGGTTGCCTGGTCCTGGTGGTGACGGTTGGGAGTTGCTTTTAAATTTTATCAAAGCGCGGGTCACATTTAAGGGCTAGTTTGGTAGAGCTTCTCTGCTCTACATTTTTTATAGAAGATGATTTTATCTGAGAAGTGATTCTCTGATTGAAATTGGTTCTCTATGATTTTCTAAAATAAACTTTATGCATACAGTGATTTTAGGCGCGGAGTGAATCAGGAGAAACTATTTTTTCAGCTCCAGCCTTCTAGTTCAATTAAAAGAATCACTTCACAGAATCAGTAAATAATCACTTATTAGTAAAAAAAATTATGTGACACATGTATTCAGCCTGGAAGCTGCTAGTGAGGTCTACCGAACTAGCCCTAACATGCATATGTACCGTATAAATTTAAATTGGCCACTAGGTGACAACTATTGTGCATTTATGCAGGCCCCATCTTAAAGTGAACTTTACGCTTGCGCATTGCTATTTCCTAGGGTCGTCGTCACTCGTCACCTGTAGAAGAAAAAAATACTTTCCTGAGCCACATGTTTTTGTTGGACATGTATGCATGGCCTACCGCATAGGAGAAACTGCTGCCAAAAAAATAGATTTGTATGGAGAGAAAAAAAAATCAATTATAAAAAAGGAGAAAAGTTTTCTTATCAATAGAAAAGTATTTGTATATGTATCCACAGGGGCGGATCCAGCGGTGGGGCGGGCGGGGCTCAAGCCCCCCCTACCGCTGCTGCGACAATAGAGCCTCTCCTTGAGCCCCTCCTAATTTTTATAGGCATGAAAGAGATGGAGGAGGGGCTTTAGAGGTTGAAGATGAATTGAGCCCTCTTTTCTATGAATTTCTAGATCCGCCGCTGTGTATCCATGTACATACAGTGTAACTTTCTTTTATTAGTGCATACAGTGTAAGTTTGGCAAAAGAAGGGGAGAAACAAAGTTAAAAGTACTCCTTTGTGCTTAAAAATATATAATTTTTATTTTTGAAAAGTCAAACAATTTAAAGCTCAATCAAAGTTATATAAAATAATGGGTTCATTAAATTAATTATAAAATATTTTCTAGCAAACCTAGTTGGAGACATAAATATTAATATTATTCACATAAATTTAGTGAAAAGCTACTTTGCGTGACACAAATTCTATAATTGTATTTTTTTAGGAAATGCTATAATTGCATTTTTTTAGACTAACACTCATCACAAGATTTATCAAGTCCACAAACCACTAAGATAGATTATATCACAAGGATAAAGATCATGTCTCATGACATACATCCATAGCACAAAGTCTCATCCCTCACACACATCATACAAATATGAAATTTAAATAATCTGTCACATCCATCATGATACATCAATAAGGCTCACATCTCATAACTAAGGCCTTGTTTAGATTCCAAAATTCACCCCAAAATTCCACTATGCAAAAAAAAAGATTCACCATCACATCAAAATACCGGCACATATATGAAGTATTAAATGTAGATGAAATCAAAAACTAATTACACAGTTTTGTTGTACTTTACGAGACGAACATTTTAAGCCTAATTAATCAAAATTTGGACAATTATTACCACAAATAAACAAAATTGCTACAGTACTCGGGGGTGGCACTGTGCAGAATTGGCCACCCCCGAGTTGGTCATCTAAACAAGGTGTAAAACTAAAGCTGCAGTACATATTTCCAAATACAGGCAGTGTTTAGATCACTTCAAACTTCCAAAAATTTTATAAGATTTTCCGTCACATCAAATCTTTAGACGCATGCATGAAGTATTAAATGTAGGTAAAAAAATAACTAGTTGCACAGTTTGTCTGTAAATGTCGAGATGAATCTTTTAAGCCTAGTTAGTCCATGATTGGATAAATTTTACCAAATAACAACGAAAAGTGCTACAGA
The DNA here is from genome assembly GCA_022457205.1 of Saccharum spontaneum. Taxonomy (NCBI): domain Eukaryota; kingdom Viridiplantae; phylum Streptophyta; class Magnoliopsida; order Poales; family Poaceae; genus Saccharum; species Saccharum spontaneum. The sequence goes on from CM039608.1 coordinate 41,232,442, forward strand.
AACTTTACACCCACTTTTACACCATCTAAACACTGCCACAAATGATCAACACAATGAAGCACTCTGAACGAGGGAGTACAAACTTTTTTTATAAGTATATTTTACTCCTAAATTGATGCCAAAATTTTTGGCAAAATGCTACTGTAGCGTTTTCGTTGTTATTTGGCAAATATTGTTCAATCATGGTCTAATTAGGCTTAAAGGATTCGTCTCGTCCATTTCGTCTAAACTGTGTAATTAGTTTTATTTTTTATCTATATTTAAAGCTTCATGTATGTATCAAAGATTCGATGTGACGGAGAATCTGAAAATTTTTGCAAAATTTCTTGGATCTAAACAGCCCCTCAAACATTAACCATGCCTTTCGAAGCCAACAGGTCTTTGAGGAACTCGAGGAAAGCTGCACGCGACGGGCCCCCTTCCGCCAGCGCCTCGGCCGCTCGATCCCTCGCCGCCGCCGCGCGCTCCCTGAGCGCCCGCGCGCCGTCAGACTCCTCCATCACCCACCTCACCTTCGCCTCCACCTCTTCAGCCGTCACCACGTCGTCGTCGTCCCTCCTCCTCATCTCCACGCCTAGCTTCATCTCCTCCACGATCCACACCTTGTTCATCTTCTGCTCCGCGTACAGCGGCCAACACAGCAGCGGCAGCCCCGCCACGACGCCCTCCAGCGTCGAGTTCCACCCGCAGTGCGTCACGAACGCGCCGGCCGCCCTGTGGCGCAGCACGTCCACCTGCGGCGCCCAGTTCATGACGACGAGCCCCCTGTCCTCGGTGCGCTCCTGGAACCCGGCCGGAAGCAGCTCGCCCACGTCGTCGGCGGGTGGTCCGCCGGGAGGGCTCCGCACCACCCAGAGGAACCTCTGCCCGGACCTCTCCAGACCCACGGCGATCTCCTCCAGCTGCTTCTTTGGGAACACGCCCATGCTCCCGAAGCAGAGGAACACGACGCTGCGGTCCGGCTGCGCGTCCAGCCAGCGGAGGCAGTCGTGGTCCGTGTCGCCGCCGGGCGAGACCAGCGGCCCGACACAGTAGACCGGCGGCGTGGGGCGGTCTGGCACGCACAGCCCGTCCCTGAGCGCCTGCATCGCGCGCGGCTCCAGCGACTCGAAGGAGTTGATGAGGATCCCGCGGGCCTCCGGCATCCGGGCAGCCACGCCGATCATGCCCTTGCACGCCTCGCCGTCGTCCGCCAGCCCCTGCGCCAGGTCCGCGACTCTCAGCGGAGGAACGCCCGGGAACGATAGGACCGCGGACTCGCCGAGCGCTGCAAAGCTCGTGCCCACGCTGGCCCACATGGCTGGGAGGCCGAGGAAGCAGGCGAGGCCGGCGGCGCCCGAGGGGAAGAAGAAGTAGGCGGGCAGGCCGAGCTCGGCCGCGACGTCGAGCGCGTCGGCGCAGAACATGTCGAGGACGATCGCCTGCACGCGGCGCGACGCCAACAGCGCGTGGAGGAAGTCGCGGAGCGGCGCGTTCGTGGCGTGGAGGAAGCGGAGCATCTCGTCGTCGTCGCCGCCGCCGCCGTCGGATGCCGGCGGGGGAAGCACGTGCAAGGCGACGGAGGCGTTGGAGGCCTTGGCGCGCGCGACCGTGGCGGCGAAGCCTTTCGCGTAGACGGGCGGCTCGAAGACCACGATGGTGACGTTGACCTGGGCTCCCCCGTGGCCGAGGAACGCCTTGGTCAGCTCGAGCATCGGCACGAGATGGCCGACGCCGACGCCCGGGTACAGCACCACCGTCTTCTTCTCCATGGCTCGGCTGGCGACGACTCCTCAACTGCTAGCTGCGCACCAGCACTGCCCGCTTGTTTCTGGAGTCTGGTTCTGGGACAGCATCGGAGTATGCAAACGGCGACACGAGCATGCTGTCACTACGGTCACTGTGGAGCCTGCCAGTGGCGGAGCTTGTTGACAAATATAGGAGGGGCCAAGCTATGTAAATCTTTCTTTGTTTAACAAGTTTGCTCCCTAAACTCAAGTGATTCTATAGAAAGTACACAGGTTGAGGAGGGGCCATGGCCCCCTTTGGCCTAGCTTAAGCTCCGCCCCTAGAGCCTGCACTAGCAGTGTTGACAAACATGTCATGCAGGATGTCACTGAGGATAGTGAAGGGAAGGGATGAAGCAGAGACACGAAAACTCACAGCTCCTTGTTTAATCAATATCTATATCTATATCTATATCTATATCTATATCTATATCTATATCTATATCTATATCTATACCTAATAATAAATTATAAAAATTTCTACATACTTTTTAGTTTTCACCGTAGATTTATATCTGTCAGATGGTCTGGGTTTTCTCGCGGCCCAATTTAGCCGGCCCACTCCGGGTTCTATTCCAGTTTGGACTGTCCTCCGGTATAAAATTTTCCACGTCCGTCCTCTATATAATCAGATCAACACAGCACGTTCTCGGCGTCGGCCTTGGGTACCCAATTGCTCGTACTGGCTGCCGATGGGGAGGTGCACGTACGCCAATCGCAATCAGGACCACTGCCTCCGAGTTCAACCCGGTGGCGCCTGCACGGAAATCTGCTTGTGTGGGTTTGGTTTCGAGCTGCGGCCAACGACCACGACACCGCTCGGGATCCTGTGCACCGCAATGGCTGACTTCTACGACCAGTCATGAAGACCAGACGTGAGTTCAATCTACAAGACCATGCATGGAAGCCAATTCACACGTATGCATGTATCATACATGCAAGACGATTAATCAACTAGCAAGCAATCAAGAGCACATACGCATCTACAAGATCCAATCGCCTAGAGTCATACTGCATGCTAGCAAGCAATGTCTTGATCAGGAGCCGACGGCCGTGTCTCTACCTCGCTCATCACTACGTCTTTGACGGGTCATCTGGCGGAGAACCTGCAACGACGGCCGAGCACTAGCATGTGCAGTCCCGCGGCGCAAAGGCCGTATCTAAGGTGCGCCACGCCATCGCCGACATCGCAGTCCGGCTCAGGATCACGGTCACGAGGACACATGTCCTGTTTATCCGGCTTATAATCCGTACTTTTCAGCTTGTTTTTTTAGCCAGAACAGTGTTTTCTCTCACAACAAATCAGTCAACAGTGTTTTTCAGCCGGCTTATCAGCACAGCCGAACGGGGCTACAGTCCTATGCATTAGTTGGCTTGCATATAAGGGAGTATATTATACATATATACATATTCAGCATGCATGGATGTCGCAAGCACAAACTCGCTCGGCGGCTTGCTGACAAGCTAAGTCATGTTCCATTAATTCTATTTTAGTATTGTATTGTATGTTTATGTTTCGGTGTATCTACATCATCCATCACGACTCATTGGCCCTCTGCCCTCCCTTGACTACCACAGCGACTTCACACACTTGTCCGACTACAGTGAGTCGACGAACGAGCCGCCAAGCGAGTCGCCTAGACTACTTGCTCCGACCACCTACCATGTCGCAACAATCACCCTGTTCGGCAGGCTGTTTCTGTGACTTATAAGCCGGCTGTGGCTGTTTTGTTGTGAGAGAAAAACATTGTTCCACGGCTGATAAGCCGTGCTGATAAGAGCAGCCGAACAGAGGGAATGATCGCCGCGAAGAACGGCGCTGTAATAACCGTGAACGCCATCATGACGGCAGGCCGGAAAGCTCGAGGGCCGGGCAATTTCGTCAACTCCGATCAGATATTCTTTCTAAAGATAATTACCTTCGTTTGATAGTTTTTTTCTTCCGTTGACAAGTTGACAATTAACTCATATCTAACTTTAATTAGAGATTAAATTATGTATTTTATGGGTCGTCAAAGAAATTCACGGAGCTCGAGGGCCGGGCAATTTCGCCTTACCCCTAAGATGAGCCTGGAGCGCCCCGACGCCTAAGCGTCGCTTAGGCGACGCCTAAGCGACGCCTTGAAAACACTGGAACTGGGTATTCCAAGAAAGGTCGAGTGCATGATGTATAGTGACTGAAGAATCTTATTGTACCTAGAAGTTTATACAAATTAAAATTTGTACTATGAAAACAGTCAAACATGTTTTAACTTTTCCAAATTAAAACTTGTACTATGGAAACGGTCAAACATGTTTTACCTTTCTCAAATTAAAACTTAAAACTTGTACTATGGCCCATGTTTTACCTTTTTCAAATTAAAACTTAAAACTTGTACTATGGCAACGGTCAAACATGTTTTACCTTTTTCAAATTAAAACTTGTACTATGGAAACGGTCAAGCATGTTTTAACTTTTTTCTGTTTTCATGTTACTGTACTAGATAGATGTTTTTTGAGCGATACTGTACTAGATAGATCAGAGCGACCTATGAATTCATGAGCTTCGATTACTCCACGTTTGAAGGCAGTCCTCTCGCTGCATATGCTCCGGGCCCGTCGTCCCCGCTGGCCTGGCCAGCGTGCAGGGATAAGCCCAACTGCGCAAATGGGCTTCCCGCATGCCACGTGCGGGCGCTCTGGCTGGGCCACGTCCATGCCAGTAGCAGACCCGAAAATTGTTATACGCGTTTTCCCTCCGTGGGCCGTGGCACAAAAAAATTTAAAGGGCCGGCAGCTTGATGGAAGAGGTTTTGAAAAGGAACAAAAATGATTTACAAATTCAAAAGATGGAGGTAGAGAACCGCATGTTGCACGGCACGGGGTGGTGGAAGCCAGTGGGTGGTTGTGGTTTTCTGTCCACCAGTTTTCGAGTCTTCGGTGCATGTTTTTTTTTTGTAGTTGTGCATTTTATCACCAAACATTTGTGCTTTTTGCTAGTTATGTAATTTTTGTCACTGTAAACGCCTACGAGGCCATGGTCCACAATGATAACAAATACTCCATCCACCAAACTATAAATTATTCTATATTTTCTACATACATAATTTTTATTATGTATCTAAACATTATATATATATATGGAAATTTTTTTCTACTCCCTAGGAGTAGTTACTCCCACCTACATGTACATGTGCATTTTTTCCTCCTACACATGAGACGGACGTCAGGTTCTGTAGCGGGTTACCTGAGCAGACCCGTTAATTGAAGGCAATTTTTGCTGTGGGACATCGCGAAAACAACAAATTGGCTGTAACACACCGCCAACACTTGCTTTTGCCGAGTACCATTATGAAATCGCGAATGTTTGTCAGTGGACACCGCCTCCATTATAATAAAGAAAAACATCAATGGGGAGAGAGAAACATTCCAAAATGGCCAGGTTGCCCCTTGGCCGAACCAGACCCTGTTGGTCGAGCCGGACCACTATTTGGTCGAACCAGACCTTGTGCTCTATCCAACCCTAGCCGGTGCGTCTCCAGTCTCCCGCAGCGCCGGCGTCTCCACTCTCCCGCAGCGCCACCGTCTCCAGCCACCCACGCCGCCGTCTCCAGTCTCCCGCAGTGCCGCCGTCTCCAGCCAACCACGCCGCCGTCTCCCGCAGCGCCGCCATCTCCAGCCCTGCCGCCCACGCCGCGGTCTCTTCCCCACAGTCAGCGTGCTATGGATGCATGAAGATGGCTTCGCCGGCGAAATTGAAGCGGCTCCGCCCGAGCATAGATTCACCATCCAAGGGACTGAATCTGTCATGGGTTCCTGAGGGGTATGCACTCTTATCCTCTTCCACTTTTCGATCTGGGGTTGGTTAACAGGGTTGCAGTGAACTTGGGGGTCAGCGTTCTGAAGAAGGGGGCAAGCAAAAAAGCCAGCGCCAGTGCAAGAGGTGTGGAGGGTTTGGTCACATGATGAAGACATGTAATGAAACTGTTTATGACTCTGATGCACCACCACCAGCACCACCAAAGCCCAAGAGAGCACAGAAAAAGAAAAGCACTGCCACAACAACTGTCTCTACCCAGCAATCACAGATTGAAGGTGCTCAAGAAACAACTGTCTGTCCTGCTCTGACAAACAGCCCACCAAACATTGCACCACCAGCTGTAACAAACAGCCCCGCAGCGAACACTAGGAGGTAAGTGTAAAGACTTGATGCCTGTTATCTATGACACCATACTGTTATTTATCTTTCTAATGTTGGGTATGACTGCAGCCGCAAGAGGGCATTGGAGCTAGGTGGTGAAACTTCCTCCCCAATAGTAGAAGTGCAGCATCAAAAGAAGAAGAAGAAAAAGGTGGTGACCACCAAGGCTACTGGAGAAGAAATGCAGGCTGGGGAAAAGGAGGCAAGCAAGGCCGGCAAGAGGATCAGCAAGAAGAAGCTCATCCTGGACCTGTGATGCATGTCTTATGTAATGGATCTATTTTGTGGTGAACCTGTTATGTAGTGTGATGACCCTGTTATGTAGTGAACTTATTTGGTGGTGATGATGGACCTATGAACTTGTTATGTAGTGTGATGACCAGGATACATGATAACCAGGATACATGACAACACTAACTGGATACATGATAACCAGGATACACGACAACGTGTTGTTCTGCTTCACTTGACCAACAACACTAACAGAACTAACACCAAAACGAAAACCATTACACCACCAACTACAAGTAGCCGCTCTCCAATTTTATTCATGTTGGTCAACAATTTCTTGTTGCTCTCAACTACTGACTTCAGTAGTGCCTCTGAACCTTGGAGATGAATCACTGCAGTCTCCAACAGATCTTGGCAGCCATCAAATCCTTGGCAGGCCTTCTCCTTGTCATTGCCTTCCCTCATCACCTCGAGCGCCATGGCACCCTGAACTCGAACCTGACTACAAGCGCGAGGAAGAACGCCTTTGGCGACCAAGTAATTGATATACTGTTCCTCAAAGTAGTACACTCCACACGCAAAGTCGGTCTGGCAAACAAGAGATAAAAATCAAAAAAATGCGCATCTCCTCAAAACCAGATCAGAAGTCAACGACCACTTACATGCTCAAGCAGTGGACACTTGTAAAACCTCTTCCCCTTGCTGCCAGGCTTCTGCGACACGCGCCCAATGAAAATGGTTCCGCACTTGTGGCAAGGAACCAAGGGCAAGAATCCAGCCTGGTCTCTGTAGGGGTCGACCGACGGCGAAGCTGGATGCGGCGCGCCGAACGGTGTGGAATGCGAGCTCGATGCCATGGCTCGAAGCTAGGGTTCGTCGAGATGGGGAATGAGGATGGGGAGAGAGTGGCGAGAACGAGAACGGGGAAGGAAGAAGACGACCGGGGCCGAGCCGAGCTGGTCCAACCGGACCACCTAAATGATAGGACTCAGGCCGGCAGGGGTAAAAACGTCTCTTTACTGCGGTTTCTCTCTCCCGATTGCTATTTTTCTTTATTATAATGGAGGCGGTGTCCACTGACAAACATTCACGATTTCATAATGGTACTCGGCAAAAGCAAGTGTTGGCGGTGTGTTGCAGCCAATTTGTTGTTTTCGCGATGTCCCACAGCAAAAATTGCCTTAATTGAATGGACAAAAATAATTCGGTCCTTTTTTTCCGGAGCAAATTCCCTGAGAGCCATTAAAAAAGATGTTGTTTCCCTGGTGGCCACTAGAAAATTTCATGTTCCCTCTGTGCCACCCGTTTATTTTTGTCGAGTCCTATAAACCACTACCGTGACGTCCGTATGTGGCCTCAGTTGTTTCAATGTACCTAGGTGGCCCCTTTTTTGGATAATGGCCATCTTACCCCTGCGTGGTGAATACAACCGTGGCTGCTCGGACTTCTCCTCCCTCACTCGCTCGACTTTCCCAGGAGCACGCTCGTTTCTCGGTTCTGTGTCCACCGAAACCCTAGCACTAGCAGCACGGCGGCGGCGGTGCGCGGGCTGCAGCGCACGGGAGGCGTCGCGCGGGGCGCGCGACGCGCGGGCGGCTGCGTCGCGCGGGGCTGCGTCGCGAGGGCGGTGGCGTACACGGAACCTGAGCTAGTGTTGCTCGAGGCCCTCCTCGGCGTCCAGGGCCGCGGCCGCGCCGTCGCACCGTGCCAGCTCTAGGCAAGGGACCCGCGATTCGCTAGACCTTGCAGCCTCTGCTTGCCGAGCGCACCACGTGCTTGCTGACATGCAGGTGAGACTGTCACTGGAGGCTGACGCCTTTTTGTGGTGGTTGCAGGAAGTGGAGAGCACCGTGCAGGTTCTCGAGGCCCTGGGAGGCGTTCCTGATCCGGTGAGATAATAATCTCATCAGCTTACCTGTGATACTTAGTGAGTTAGTGGTTAATTAGTGAAGTGAACTATCGAAGATTAATGCTTCAGATGCCAATTAACAAATGGGTTAACTTAAGTCTTCCATATTTAAATTGAAGCCGACTGAACAGATAAATTCTGCTGAAGTTTGAACTGGCAGCTTTACTGCCTTAAGCGATAATATGCTGGAGCCGAAGCTTCCTCTACTTATGAGATTGTTTAGAGCTTCGTATGATCCTGAGTTTCAATTGACATGGGGCTTTAGGGATTTGCATCTTTCCTAGTTGGCCTTTCATCTGTTTGTGCTTCTTGCATCCCTGATCCTGCCATTTCATTTACTATTATCTTTCATGTCAAACTGTTTTTAGAGTTCAGTTCTATGAATTAATAATGTATCTACATTCCATAAAGAGCTTTATTGGTTCACGTGCATTTGAACTACGGTGAAGTGCTGGTGTTACAATACAATGTGTGTGTGTGTACACCTTAATTTGACTCCCAACATAATTGATGAAATGTTAAATTACAGGGAATTACAGGCGTCGCGCGGGCGGCTGTGGTACGCGGGAGGCGTCGCGCGGGCTGCAGCGCGCGGGAGGCAGCGGCGGCGCCAGGAAATCCCCACCTCTGCACCCCTATCTCGAACTACAAGAATCCCCCACCTCTGCACCCCCATCTCTCGAACTGCAAGATGCTTTCATGGCTTCCAGAGGGGTAAGTCTTCCCTTACTCTTACAATTGATCTCTGGTTTCAATAGATTGTTAGATGCGTTATCGTAGTTCAATCTCGAGTAGATTAACTGTTAAACTACATCGTGCTCGTCTGTAGGATGGACCAAGAGTCGACCTACAATCTAGAAATAAGGATTATTGGTACCAATACTCGATGCCGATGGTATAGCTTTAACAAAGTGGTAGATGCGGACAGGACAAATTTCAAAGATTTTGTTGATGAGATTGTGGAGAAGTACCCACCTCGTTTTACAGAGGTAGTGAAAGTGTACTACTACTGTCCTGTGTCTAAGTCCAACATTGAGGTCAACAAAGACCAAGAATTGGTTGCTATGTTTGCCAAGCATGTTGAAACCAAGTGCATTTACATGTCGATTGCTCATCACCTTCCTAGCTGTGAGCCACCTAGCATACCAGATTGGGAAGATGTGCATTCTGTATCCTTCAAAATCCCAAGTACACCTTCAACCAGTGATCCATGTCTTGCACAAATTAGCCAAGCCACATCTCAACCTTCCATTCAAGATGCTACTCAGTCAATTCCTTCTCAGTCAAATCCTTCTCAATCAAATCCTTCTCAGTCAAATCTTGCCACTAGAACTGCTACTAAGACACATCCTTCTCAATCAAATCCTGAGGATGTTTACCTAATGAATCCTGAACTAGAGAATGAGCATACTGGAGTTGATGAAGAGACTCTTTATAGTGATATGCTACCCCAGAAATACCCTGTCCAACCTGATGAGGAGAACCCAGGGACTGACTCTGAATCTGATGTTGATCATGAGGATACTGCCCCTGACTGTGAGGGTTCTGATCCTGACTTTGACGATGACCCTGATGAGCCTGTGACTGACAAAGTTCCAACTCACATCCCTGAAGTAGTGATTGACAAATATAACCCATCAATGGCTGTGGGTAGTATTTATCCCAACATAGCTACTTTTAAGCTTTCTTTAGCCACTCATGCTATAATAAATGAATATGAGTATAACAATGAGAAAAGTGAATCAGGGAGAGTGAGGGCCTATTGCTCTGCGAGAATTGATGGCTGCAAGTGGAGGATTCATGCTTCTACCATGGGTGACAATGTTACAGGCAAGGTAATGTGTACCAACTTATATTATTTTATTAACAATGCTAATAATTCCTTGTAGTTATTTTATTAACAATGCTAATAATTCCTTTTTTCTTGTGTTAGGTGAAGAGGAATCCTTTTCCTCATGAGTGCAGCAGTACTAGAAGGAGTGGTAATGTGAAGCATGCATCCAAGTTCTGGTGTTGTGAAATGGTGAAAGACTGGCTAGTGGATGACGCAACAGTTCGTGCAACAGAACTGCAGAGAAGAATCAAAGATAAATTCAAGGTACTTGTGCCATATAAAAGGGTTTATTATGGTAGACAGCTTGCCATTGACCAATTGTATGGGAAGTGGGATTCAAGTTTTGACAATTTGTTCAGGTTCAAGCAGCAAATAGAATCATCTAGTCCAGGAAGTTTTGTAGCGATCGATCATCATACTGTAGGTGACAAGATCAGGTTCAATAGGTTATTCTTTGCAATGAAACCATGCATAGATGGGTTTCTGAATGGTTGTCGACCTTATTTGGCAGTTGACAGTACATTTCTTACAGGAAGGTTTAGGGGACAGTTATGCATAGCTTGTGCAGTGGATGGACATAGTTGGATGTATCCAGTAGCTGTAGGTGTGATAGATTCAAAGACCAATGACAATTGGATTTGGTTTATGCAAAGGTTTCGGGAAGCAATAGGAACCCCTGCTGGTTTGACATTTTCTACAGACTGTGGACAAGCAGTCATGGCTGGTGTCACTGAAGTCTTCCCAACAGCAGAACACAGAGAATGTATGTGGCATTTGGTCCAAAATTTCAAGAAAAGATGGATCGGGAAAGTATTTGATGACCATTTGTGGGCTGCTACTTATTCTTGGAATGCATATTGGTTTGACAGAAACTACCTTGCCATGGCAGAGGCAAAACCAGAGGCTATGGAATATTTGAAGCAGAATCACAAGAAGCTATGGACCAGGAGCCAGTTTTCCACATGTAGCAAGGTTGACTATGTGACAAACAACCTTGCTGAGAGCTTTAACAATTGGATCAGGGAAGACAAGGCATTGCACCTAGATGACCTAATGGACAGGATCAGGCAAAAGTTGATGGTTAAGTGGAACAATAGAAGAAAAATTGCAAGGCAGATGGATGGTACTATACTTCCATCAATCTTGAAGAAGTTGAAAGAGGAAAGTAGGAACATTGACATGGAAGTAATTAGTGGATCAGATGGCGGAGATTTTAGATATGCAGAGGTGTGTGCCAAAGGTGGGACTGGATTTAGATATGTTGTAAATCTAGAGGATAGGACTTGCACCTGTAGGGCTTGGCAACTATCTGGGAAGCCTTGTAAACATGCATTGGCCTTCATCACTTCAATCAGGAATGAGAAGATTGAGAATTATGTGGACAATTATTTCTCAGTTCAAAAGTTCAGATCTGCTTATGAGGGCATCATTCCTGCTATTCCTGGCAAAGAGATGTGGCCGAAATCAAATCATGGCTTCTTCATGCATCCTCCTTGTCTGATATCCACATCTGGAAGGAGAAAAAAAAATAGAAGGTTCAAGGCAGCCATAGAAGGTGGAAGAGGGAACAAGGGTAGGCACCAGTGCCCCATATGTGGACAATATGGCCATCATTGGCATACGTGCAAAAATGGGGATCCAGCTGACATTGAGGCTATGAAGTTAGAGAGGTATGTAACCATATTTATGTAGGCACTGCTATTTATGTATGTTCTACCATGACAAATATGACTACGAAAAGCTGACTGCAATTGTAAAAATGACAGGGGAGAGCCAAAGAAGAAGAAGAAGAAGGTAGCATCAACCCCTACATGTACAACCGAGACTAGCATTGTGCCATTCAGTGCCCCTAGAATGACATTTCCAGCAACATTGAGCACTTCAACATCAGTCCCTAGGCCTAAAAAAAGGAAGAGAGAGTCCCCCTCTGTGACTCAATCATCTACTGCATCTATCAAGTAAGACATTCCTCTTTGTTGCTTGTTGTGAAGGAAACATAACATTTCTAAACTAAATGTTCTTGCTGGACTAGAAGATCAGGGATAGGCTCCAACGAGGTGGTTCCATTGCCCATGTTGCTACCTTCTCCACATGAAACAACACAGGAAAAAGCACCACAGAAGGAGAAATTTGTAGCAGGGAAGAAGAGGACAACACAAGTGAACAAGAAGGCAACATCAGTCAAGAAGAAGGCAGCAGAGAAGGAAGCTGACAAGAACACTAGTTCTCCAGCCATGGGAACTAGGAGCAAGGTGCAGAGTTCTCCATCCAGCCCTGCAATGGGAACTAGGAGCAAGAGACAGTTATTCCTGAAAGTTCTTGCAAATATTTTGGAGTGATTTTGGTATGCTATTTACATGTATGACCAAAACTGTAATAGTGTGGTCCAACATGATGCCTGTGAAATGGTTGTTTGACCAAAACTCTACTATGGTCCAACTTCTCTTGGCCTAAAATGACAGTGACTAAACCTATGTGGTTAATGGGTGACCAGAAGTATGTTGCCTTCATTTTCTGTGATAATAACTACTTCTGTTGCCTTATTATTGTCTTCTTCAAATCTGTGAGCATAATTCTATGATATTGTCTTGCTGAAATTTGTGACCATATTTCTGTGATAATTTGTATGATAATGGCTAAAATCTATGAGCTTACTGTCTTATTTATTGACTGTGCTGGACATGCTGCAGCCTGCAGTTGCTGCTGGACAGGTGCCGAGGCACTATAGCAGCGAGCCCAAGGGCTGCGCACAGCCACAGCAGCCAGCCCAGGAGCTATCGGTGGTGGCACTGAAGGAATCAACAAATTTTTCCAATCCATGTTCAATAAAGGGTACTTTGGACATTGAGAGATCCTGTTAGGAGCTGTTACCGGCAAAGTTCACGGCGGTGGCTAGGAGGGGATGAAATTTGTTAACTGATGGTTGCCAAGGAAGATGGAATTTTTCAGTGTCACATGCAAGGAATCCGCAACTTTTATAATGGCTCCCAGGGAATTCTCTCTTTTTTTCCGGATCTGAAATACAGTCTCGTTATTTATTTATTAGTTGGATCTATTTTCTTTTCAACGCTATTTGCAGCCGGGTGCCCCGTGCCCGTCGAGATGACCGCTGCCGTGCCCACCAACATAAACGCACGAATGGAGGTTCTGCCACTGCTCTTGCCATCTCGTCGGCGGCGGCGAGCCCTCTCCTGTCCAGAGGTGGCAGCACCCCCTCGACTCGCTTCGTGGCCCCATGGCAGCGGTGGAACCCGCGGCCATGGCGCGACAAGCCCGGCGCGCGGAGTACCTGGCGGCGGCGTGGCTTGCCCCAGCCCACCCCCGGCGTGGCGCTCCCGTCGGCGGCGTCCCTCGGCGGCGGCGCGACTTCCCCTGCCTTCCCCTTCCCCCTAGCGCGGCAGCCCTGGCGGTGGCGTGGCTTGCCCCAGCCCACCCCCTGCGTGGCGCCCCGGATCTGAGACTCATCCTTGCGAATCCAGATGAACACCGGGAGCAGGCGGATGGATGGCAAGAAACGTGCTGGTAAGAGAGTTTTCGATGGATACATAATCTAGATTACTCGTTATTAGTAAGATTGTTGATCCTGTGTCAATTCGTGATCTCGCCATCTCGGTGAAGTAAATCAGGGGAAGGCAACCCACTTTCGGTTCATCACCACTTCGCCATGCACCCAGCAGGTAAAAAAATCCGATCTGATACACATCAAAATTACATTAATTACTCAAACAAATTTTGATTATTTCCTTTCGGATGACCAGGAACAAATTCTGGTCCGTGAGGTGCTCCTCCTAATTCTTACATTTTTCTAATCAAAAGAATAGTACGTCGATCGTCCAGGAGAAGATCTGCAGCAGTGTCATCACGCTACTACTTCTTTCTTTTATTTTTAGATAGATGAGTGTCATTTTAGTGTATCACCAAATACTCTTTTTTTTAGATTAGAGTATCACCTGATACCTACATACTAATAAAATGTTACATGTGAAATTAATTTTCCGATGGATGTATCTTTCAATCGTGTTACTGCTTGAAGCAGCTCCTGCAAGATGAAAGTCATGCATAATTCACTTGATACTTTTTTCGGATTATTATATTATAGTATCTCCTAATACTTCAAAGGAGTATACTGCGTACACATACTACCTGTTGAAAAGTATATATACTTCTCTGCCACGTGTACTTTCTTTCGGCATACATATATATATACCCCTGCGGCCGCGTTCACTTGCCACAGTATCCCAAAATATTTCCTCTTCCACCCATCACATCAAATCTTTAAACGCATGTATGAAACATTAAATATAGGTAAAAAAAGAACTAATTGCATAGCTTATCTGTAAAGTTCGAGACGAATCTTTTGAGTCTAATTAATTTATGGTTGGACAAATTTTACCAAATAACAACGAAAAGTGCTACAGTAACTTTTCACTCCAACTTTTTCATCTAAACACACCCGCACATACATCAAGGTCAGAAAATAGTATGTACACGTACTCCTTTTTGAAATAGTATGAACACATACTCTGTACTCAAAATATCAAAAAAGTATGTAAACATACTCCTTTGTAAAAAATAAAGTATATACACGTACTCCTTTCTAAAATAGTATGTACACCTACTCTCTACTTAAAATATTTAAAAAGTATGTAAACATACTTCTTTATTTGTAAAAATAAAGTATATACACGTACTCCTTTTTAAAATAGTATGTACACCTACTCTCTACTCAAAATATCAAAATAGTATGTAGACCCTTTCAAAAAAAAATAGTATGCAGACATACACCTTCGTAAAAATAAACTATATACACGTAAGCCTTCTTAAAATAGTATATACACGTACTCTACTCAAATAGCACTCAGAATAGTATATATGTATAAACTCCCTTGTCTACGTACACACTCTGTTACTACTTCAATAATACTCCCAAGAACTTGTACTGGCACATACGGATTCAAGAACATGCGAAGTTTTAGGACTTGGCACGTTCAAAACTAGCGAACAACAGGCTAACCGAGAATCAAGGCACCGTTGGCCGATTAATTCAAATTAAATAATTTGTAACTAAAATAATCCATAATTTAAATCCTTAATGGATTCCTCCCAATCCAATAACCCGTTCGGCCTCATGGGATCTAGAGGCAGCTAGTACATGTACTCCCGGAAATATAAAAAACCCACCTCTATATATATATATATATATATATATATATATATATATATATATATAACCTTACTAATTAGCAGCCTGTCCTATGAATAAGATTCAACGCCCGCCACCCTAACCACCAAACTTTGAATTTTGCTCCGGCGAACGTTCACGTGAATGAATGCAACAAAAAGGACGTCGCTTTTATTACCTCTTGTACTGTTGCATGCATGGTCCCATTGATTGACCGGTTGAAGCTTTTTTTTAGAAACGGCCTTCAGCGGATGCAAATCCCATGCATGTCGCTCCCTTAAAGAATGGCGTGCTGCGTGCATGTTCACGGCTGCTGAAAAATTGCTCCAGGATAATTACGGGCGGCCACAGGTGCAGTAAACTTGAATGAAATTATTTATAGAAGAAAATAATATTATTAGTAATAAAAAATCAAACTCATCCAGATGCCGGACGCCCCGTAGATTATTACAGACAAATTTACTGCACATCAGTGTAGATGAAATTATTTCAAGGCACAAATAATACTATTAGTACTAAAAATTATCTCGTCTGGATACCGAGTTTTTCTTTGTACAAATAAGTAAATATGCATTCAAACATTAACCATGCCTTCCGAAGCCAACAGGTCTACGAACAACTCGAGGAAAGCCGCACGCGACGGGCCCCCTTCCGCCATCGCCTCGCCCGCTCGGTCCCTCGCCGCCGCCGCGCGCTCCCTGAGCGCCCGCGCGCCGTCGGAGTCCTCCATCACCCACCTCACTTTTGCCTCCACCTCTTCAGCCGTCACCACGTCGTCGTCGTCCCTCCTCCTCATCTCCACCCCTAGCTTCATCTCCTCCACGATCCACACCTTATTCATCTTCTGCTCCGCGTATAGCGGCCAACACAGCAGCGGCAACCCCGCCACGACGCCCTCCAGTGTCGAGTTCCACCCGCAGTGCGTCACGAACGCGCCGGCCGCCCTGTGGCGCAGCACGTCCACCTGCGGCGCCCAGTTCATGACGACGAGCCCCCTGTCCTCGGTGTGCTCCTGGAACCCGGCCGGAAGCAGCTCGCCCACGTCGTCGGCGGGTGGTCCTCCGGGAGGGCTCCGCACCACCCAGAGGAACCTCTGCCCGGACCTCTCCAGACCCACGGCGATCTCCTCCAGCTGCTTCTTTGGGAACGCGCCCATGCTCCCGAAGCAGAGGAACACGACGCTGCTGTCCGGCTGCGCGTCCAGCCAGCGGAGGCAGTCGTGGTCCGTGTCGCCGCCGGGCGAGGCCAGCGGCCCGACGCAGTAGACCGGCAGCGTGGGGCGGTCCGGCACGCACAGCCCGTCCCTGAGCGCCCGCATCGCGCGCGGCTCCAGCGACTCGAAGGAGTTGATGAGAATCCCGCGGGCCTCCGGCATCCGGGCAGCCACGCCGATGATGCCCTTGCACGCCTCGCCGTCGTCCGCCAGCCCCTGCGCTAGGTCCGCGACTCTCAGCGGAGGAACGCCCGGGAACGACAGGACAGCGGACTCGCCGAGCGCCGCGAAGCTCGTGCCCACGCTGGCCCGCATGGCGGGGAGGCCGAGGAAGCAGGCGAGGCCGGCGGCGCCCGAGGGGAATAAGAAGTAGGCGGGCAGGCCGAGCTCGGCCGCAACGTCGACCGCGTCGGCGCAGAACATGTCGAGGACGATCGCCTGCACGCGGCGCGACGCCGACAGCGCGCAGAGGAAGTCGCGGAGCGGCGCGTTCGTGGCGCGGAGGAAGCGGAGAATCCGGGCCAAGGGGTCGTCAGGCTCGGCGTCGTCGCCAGACTCACCGCCGTCGGAGAGCGGGGCCGGCGGGGGGAGCACGTGCAAGGCGACGGAGGTGTTGGAGGCCTTGGCGCGCGCGACCGTGGCGGCAAAGTCGTTCGCGTAGACGGGCGGCTCGAAGACCACGATGGCGACGTCGACCTGCTGCTCTCCGCCGTTGCCGAGGAACGCCTTGGCCAGCTCGAGCATCGGCGCGAGATGGCCGACGCCGACGCCCGGGTACAGCACCACCGTCTTCTTCTCCATGGCTCGGCTGACGACGACTCAACTGCTTGCTGCGCACCAGCACTGCCCGCGTCTTTCTGGAAAGCTGCTAGGTACCAGTAGAGTACATGGTCAGTCAGGTATGGGACCGAAAATGTTCTGGCTACACCCGCGTCATGTACCCACCGTAACGTGCAGCGTCAGATTTTGTGTTGAGATTCGGGTTGGCCTCGCTTACGTGTACCAGCAGGTTCCACTTAGGGCACCTCCAGCGTTAAAACGAACCATGCGATCTGCGAAAAACGAACACAGCTAAGGCCCTGTTGGTCTGGGTGTTAAAGTTTAATAAATATTGTCGTACTTTCGTTTTATTTAATAAAAAGTTTTTAATCTTGGACTAATTAGGTTTAATAGATTCGTTTTGTAAATTACTTCTAATCTGTGTGGACATACATGTATTTAATTTACATTTAGTACTCCATACATTTGAGGGAACATTGATATGATGAGAGTTAAATTTTAACGCACCCAAACCAAACGAGCCTAAAGTTCGATTACTGTAGTGTTGACATCAATATGTGGAGCCCACATGGTGTAATAAAAAAATGTATCTCTCAGCAGCTGGCATAGAGGGAGCACGCACTAGCAGGGTCGCAGCGGCCGCGGCGATTAAAATAATCCGCTCGGTTCGGATGCTCTGCAAGGTCGGATTTTAAAACACCCTCGGTTCGACTGTTCCAACGTTGATGGTTCGATCTGAACAGTCCATGGTTCACTTTTAAGCTCACACCGGAGCTGCTCTTAGGGCCTCCGCAATGGTGCTGAGTCAGCTAGTTATTTGAGTGTACAGCTCAGCATGTATCCTATGTGGAGAAAAGAGAAGATGCAAAAATATTCGAGCCGATGACTTGCTCGTCGCTCAGCTCGCACGCGCGACGATGTGCCAAATCGCTAGCTTCATCGCCATTTGCTAGCTATTCTTCTAGTGTTTTCAGATCCGCTGTGCGCAACCCTCTCCTCCCCCGTCCCCTGCGCGGGAATCCTTCTCCCCCATCTGCTCCGCGCGAATCCATTTTCTCTCCCGCGTCACTGCGCGCAAAAATCCTTCCACAATCCAACTTCTCCCGCCCTTACTCTTCCGATTTAGTTCTGGAGGCGTCAAAAGCAAGGTTCGTTCCTCTTCTTTTTCGTCATATCTTTCCATCTATCTTATTCCACAATCCAGCTCCTGTGCTTGACTCTTTCGATTCAGTTCCGGCCCGCAAGATCCTTGTCGCTGCTGGTGATGAGCTGCCGGAAGCGAGAGATGGCCCTACCACCACACCTTCGACGCCCTATAGCTAAAGACATGGAGCGTCTGCTCCAAGTTGGAGAGTCTCGTGGATTTCCTGGAATGTTAGGTAGTATTGACTGCATGCATTGGTGATGGAAAAATTGTCCAACAGCATGGAAGGGGCAATATACCACTGGTCGCTATGGATTCCCAACCATGATCCTTGAAGCGGTAGCTTCACATAACCTCTATATTTGGCATGTATTCTTTGGTGTTGCTGGGTCTAATAATGACATCAACGTGCTCAATCAGTCCCCTTTATTTCTTGAGGCGATAAAGGGTGAAGCTCCTCGGGTTCAGTTTTCTGTCAATGGTAGGCAATACAACACTGGTTATTACCTAGCTGATGGAATTTACCCAGAATGGGCAGCCTTTATGAAGTCTATAAATTCACCTCAACTAGACAAGCACAAGGTGTATGCAGCAGAACAAGAAGGTGCAAGGAAAGATGTGGAGCGTGCTTTTGGCGTTCTGCAAGCTCGCTTCAACATTGTGCGTCGTCCAGCACGATCTTGGAGCACAAGGATTATTGGACTGATCATGAAAGCTTGTGTTATTCTCCACAATATGATAGTAGAAGATGAGGGAGAAATGGCTAAGGAGTCTATTGATCTGAATGCAATTCCTGGAGAATCAATTGTTCTTCCTCCTGAAGTGCAAAAGGCCACAAACAGTAACCCATGCTTCAATGATGTTCGACGTAGAAATTCTGCTATCCGTGCTCACTCTATCCACACTCAACTTAAAGATGATTTAATTGAGCACATTTGGCAGCGTTTTGGCCATAGGGCTCCCCACTAGTAATTTTTTTGATAATAACCTCATGTAAGATCTGTCATGAATTTCTTTTTCTTATTGGCACTGTTATTTATATTGAGTAAGCTGACTTACTACTTGTTTTCTTTTTCCAGAATCATTGGTTTGAGGTTGATTGGCATTTCTAGCAGGCTATCATGGAGACGACTTTTGGATTTTGGTGTTTCTTCCTCAACGATGCAGTTAACTGTTCAGTTTGCTTTTGTGGCCTGAAATAAACATGTATGGCTGGAGTCATGGTTATCAATTAGTGCATTATGTAGTAATAACGTATGGACATTCTATTTTATTTCCATGTTTAAAACCTTTGGTTGTTCTGGTTGCTTATCTTTAGTTGGTCATGTAATGAAATGGCTTGAGTCATGTTTATCAGTTCATCATATAGTAACATATGGACATTTTATTTTATTGTTGTGCTCAAAAGCTTGTCCATGTTATCATGGTTGCTACTAGTTGGTTATACTGAGATGACATGTTTCTTCAGATGAGATGTTTAGTGTTGTTCTCCATATAGAGAGGCACAAAGATAATGTTCACAGCACATCCGTTCTCTCTCTGTGCATGAAAGTACTAAAAATAACAAATAGCTAGTACTATATAGAGCCTGTTTAGTTCAAAAAAATGAATCCAAAAAGTACTACAGTACCTGTCATATCAAATCTTGTGACATATGCATGGAGTACTAAACGTAGACGAAAGAAAAAACTAATTACACAGTTTAGTTGTAAATCACGAGACAAATCTTTTGAGCCTAATTAGTCTATAATTAGATACAAATTATCAAATAAAACGAAAAGTGCTACAGTAACCGAACTTAAACTTTTTCACCAACTAAGCAAGCCCATAGATGGTTGTACGTACTGCTAGCTATTTAGTGCTGAGGTGGATGGCTCCTGGCTAGCAATTAGCTAGGACCGTTGCGGATGACCTTAGGGCAGTCCCAATGGGATATTTATTGTGGTTTCTATCTATCTTAATTAGGTTGACAGCTAAGCAAATTGCTGAGCTGGCACTAGAGTTAATAAGGAGAGAGATTGAGAAACAAAGAAATCGTTTCTTCCTCACGACTCGACGTCCTCGCGTGGTTCAAGGCGTGAAGAAACCGACAAAACAGCGTTGGGAGGACTCTGCTCGTTTCTATCCTCTTTCTTCCAGATCATGTGCGCGCGCGATGCCTAGCCGGTGCCGCGGAGAAGCTGACCGGCCGCACCGGAACGCCGGCGACGCTGCGGCCGCGCGCTCAAGCCAGCCGCGTCGCGGGAGCCCATCCCCTCGGACGCCACCGCCGTATGCTTGCAGGGCCATGCCCCTGCGTTATCTCGCTGAGCCTGGAGAACTCTGAGTCTCTGACGCAAAGCTCATCCTTGTTGTGCCGCCCATGGACGCGACAAACGTGGAGATTGCTGGGTTCGGCTTCGGCGCTGGCAGACTTCGCAGCATCGTCGCCCACGGCCACCGCCTGCTGAGCTTGGGCATGGCCGCCCGGCGCATGGATGCCTGCTTGCCGGCCGCATGCTTGCTGCCCACGCCCCCGTGGACAACAAAGACAAGCAAGCGCAGGCATAGCAGCCCGATTCGATACGATCTTGGATCTTCTCATCCCGTTGCTTGCTTCAGCCATTCCTTTAGTTCTAGATGCAAACGAAGAGAAGAGAAATCCAGTTCCAAGCAACGGAAGCGAGGAGCAGAGGACTGGACAGAAAAATAAAATGCACAGAGGATCCAGAGATAGGCCCTGTTCTGCAGGTCATGTTTCGGCTTGTTTCAGCTTGTTTCAGCTTATTCTCTCTCACAGAACACTATTGAATCAGCCGAAACCAGCCGGCTTTTCCACCAGCCGAACCAGCCCATAGGATAGAAGCACATGGTAAATGATTGGCCAGATTTTTGTCTACACACTTGATAGAAAAGTTGCATCGAAAAGAATGGTTTCTTGCTACGATATCCTAGACCGTAGAAACTACTTATGATTTTTCCATTGAGACTGCCCTTAAGCCCCGTTTGTTACAACATGTTAAAGTTTAACTCTCATCATATTAATATTACGGTAAATATATAAAGTACTAAATGTAAACTAATTGTATTCATGTCGACACAGATTAGAAGTAATTTATAAGACGAATCTATTAAGCCTAATTAGTTCAAAATTTAAAACTTTTTATCAAATAAAACAAAAATGCTACCATGTTCGTTAAACTTTAACACCTAAACCAAACATGTCCTAAAGCATTACGAGGACACGCTCGAAGCCACGTGGATTTCCACTGACCATCAAATTTATTTAGGCAGCTGGAGGTTCATTTATTGTTCTCTGTCGTCTGCCCTTCTCCCCTGTATCTGTTCCATCGTTTATTCAATTTCTGTAGTCTATTCTTTTCATCGTCTTCCTCGATCGATATATACGATTCCTTTCCTCCATGTAAGGGCCGGTTTAGATGCATTTTTTTTTGCAAAATCATACTATAGCAAATTTCGTTGTTATTTAGTAATTAGTGTCCAATCATAATCTAATTAGGCTTAAAAGATTCGTCTCGTCTATTTCGTTTAAACTGTGTAATTAATTTTATTTTTTATTTATATTTAATACTTCATGCATGTGTTCAAAGATTCGATGTGACAGAAAATATTGAAAACTTTTGCAAAATTTCTTGCAACTAAACACCGCCTGAACTCTCGTCCGATCCATGCGCAGTCCGACCTGCCCTACTCGTCCGGCACGACGGTGGTGAAGAGCCCCGTGGCCGACGAGCTCGACCTGTCCGGCGTCGCTCTCAGGTCTGGTGTGACGTGAGGTTACTGCACTCGACCTGTCCGTGGCCGACGAGCTCGACCTGTCCTGTCTCATCCGTCAGTCAAAGATGCCGCCGTCTTCGGGTAAGCGACCATTCCCATCCGTGGTTGCGTGTGTTTCCTATTCCTGTGCTGCGGCAATACAATGGATGCCATGGCCTTGTTTGGTTAAAAAAATTTTTTGTAAATTTTTTTAGATTTTCCGTCACATCGAATTTTTAGACACATGCATGAAGTATTAAATATAGATAAAAAATAAAACTAATTACATAATTTAGACGAAATTCACGAGACGAATCTTTTAAACCTAGTTAGTCTATGATTGAATAATATTTATCAAATAACAACGAAATTGCTACAGTAACATTTTCTAATTTTTTCGGGACCTAAACAGCCCCATGCATGCAGGCTGCCGGACGTGGGGGCCGGTGAGATCCCGGCGTGCGTGGTGCGGCGGCGTGGCGCGGCTGAGAACGAGGCGGACATGATGGCGTACGTGGCGGGGCCTGGGCGCGTGGCGTCGTCCAAGAAGCTCCGGCGGCTGCGGTTCGTGGACGCCATCCCCAAGTCGGTGTCCGGCAAGATACTCCGGAGGCAGCTCAGGGACGACTTCGTCAAGAGGGCCAACACGGCAGCAGCCTGGTAGTAGTGCCAATTGTGACTGGCTGACTGCTTGCTTACCAGAGCTATGCAATGCAAGGTGCAAGTACTTGCATTCGAACGAGCAAATGTGAAGCTACACTAGTTTCTAGGATGCTCAATTATGCAGGTTTATACTGTGTTATGAACGAGAATACATGAGTTGCTTGGCACAGATCTCACCTAAGTTCTACTTGATGAAGACAATAATACAGCTCCAACTGTTCGGGTACAGTCAGATGTTGAGGCATGCACATACACAAGTTTTGTAAACAGCTGATGTGACATCGTGCGGGCGCTTATATGATTATTAATCTCGCTTGCATCACTATTTGCAGGGAGATAGACCTGTCACATGTGGTGGTGTGGCCTCGAGTGCTTTGTGCTCAATCAATATGCGTCCAATGTACATAAAATTTTTTACCATAGACTCTACACATTAATAGAAGATTACCGTAAAAATTTTACTGCAAAAGGAGTACGAAAACATCCATCCGTTTTTGAAACAAAACATAGATCTATAACTACACTAAATATTTTTTATACTAAAGTGCAGACCTAATCAAGGGGAGTTCAAAAAAAATTAGTTTTGCTATTTTTTGTTTTTGTTGTGATGTTACACATAATTTGCAAGTTTTCTGTTTTACCAGAAAAAGAGAGAAACGAAAAAAAAGAAAAGGGCCAACACTTGGGCCACAGCTCGCCCCAGTCCACTGGCGCTAATGGTCTATGCGGCAGATTCCAGCCCAGCAGTGAGAGGCCCAACGTGAGCTGAACTTTTACATCTTGAATCCTTGAGTTTCTCAAATTCAATTTAGATCCTCCCACCTTTTTCTTTCTCTCGTGCATTTTTTTTCACCTAGAACTCTTCCTTGTCTTATGTTTCTTTTCCTCATCCTCCTCCCCGAACTCCGACGCCGCAGGAGGGAGAGACTGGGTGCGGCGCGCCGTGGCGGAGAGACGAAGCGGGGGAGGGAGAGACCGGGCACGTTGCGCCGTGTGCGGTCATGCGGGAGAGAGGGGATGCTGCGTGGGCGGATTCAATTCAGCGTGCGACCATAATCGGATTGGGCCGTTGGCCAAAAGAATAGGCCTGACGAAATTTTGGGTGGAGAGAAATTTTGCCTCTTTATTATTAGGTATAGATATATATTAACACATACCAGTTCATATTTTGTGCACTTGCACACCATGTATTCTGAAAATCAAGTTATAAAATATGGCTCTTGTCTTCAAAAGCATAAAAAGAAACAAATAATGGAGGACTTCGTTCCAAAAAGCTATTGAGTTCTATTGCTACAATTTTGAAGCGTCGTGATAGTTTTGCAATGCAACTATTGTCGCATCAGTCAACTGTAACGACAAAATCATCAAATACGTACTCCACCATGTCGGTCGAGAACGAAGGCACCACAGAGCTCGGTCACACCCGCGCACGAGCTCACCACACCGCCAACGCCAAACAAACACCATCACCACACAATCCCAGCGTCGGCCACGCGCGCGCCTTTCCTAATTTCTCCTGCGCAAATTCGGGCATGCTGGCCAAGAAGGGCGTATTGTCCTTGTCCGGCAGCTTGTCTCCGGCGGTGGCGAGGCGATGGGCAAGGAGGGAAAGGATGGCGAATGTGTAGTGGTTTCTTGGCACATCTCACGTGTTGCTGTCCGCGGAGAGCGACACGGGGATCTGCTCTGGCCGCCTTGGGTAGCTAACGCTGCGGCTCTGCACGTCTCCCCATGCCGGGGGTCAACTCTCATCGGATCTGGAAAATACCTCCAAAGATTATTTTTTTCTTGTGGCTGGCTATTAACCACTAGTACAAAGATGATTTTTTCCGGCACCTATTTTTTTTACTAGCGGTTTTAGTTATTACGCGCAAGTAGAAATAAAACGGTGGACCCAAGACAAAAACCATCTGTGAAAATAAGACATTTCTACACGCGGTTGTCTTACCAAACTGCCTGTAGAAATCTATTTCTACAGTTCGTTAAGAAATCTGCCACTAGAAATACCCGTGTTTTTTAAAATTTGATTTTTTTTCAAATGATCTCGGATGAGAAAACACCCAAAATAAAAGTTGTTCGTCTCGAAAAGTTATGAAACTTTGTAAATTATAACTTTTTAATTTGAAATCATCTTGTCAACGAAAACTACGTTTGAATGGTCTCAAATTTTAAATTTAAATTTTGTAAACAACCTCGGATGCAGAAATGACCGATACGAAAGTTGTTCGTCTCGAAAAGTTATGAAACTTTGTAGTTGACAACTTTTTAATTTGAAATCGTTTAGGACCTCAAGCAAGCAAATTATACTCGAATTTGTATAATATGTGGGGAATCGAAAGGGTATATGGACACATGTGAGTGTGTGGTGTAGTGGTAAAGGAGGCTCCGCGCGAGGCCGAGGTTGTGGGTTTGAATCCCACCGGGAAGCGCATAGCGTGTGATTTTTGCGCGAAAAATTGTGTGACTTGCGACTTCGACGGGCGGGGCGGTGGGGTCCTCCCCCTAATTAAAATCTTTTTTTGCTATTTATTTTCAGGTTTTTTCGGGAATTTTTTTGTACAGGCGCCTGTGCTGTGGTCCCATTTTCACTGGCCTCCAGCGCAGGCGGTGCTGGAAAACACAAGTGGAAATGCGTATAGACCCGCATGTATAGTATGTCTCTGTACCAGCAAACTAATGATGCAGTTTTAACTAAAGATAATTTGATCAAAAGAAGAGCAGTGGTGATCCGAGATGTGAGTGTTTTGTGACTCTAATGAGATATCAATCATCTATTTTTTCAATGCCCATTGCAAGAGTGATTTGGTCTATTGTGGCAAAGTGCTTTGGTGCTAATAACATTCCTAGCAGGTTGAATCAAAATTGGCAGTGATGTGAAGTCTGGCTTCCTTATGGCAAGAAATTTTATCCCTGGGGGATTGCTGCAATTTGTTAGGCGATTTGAAAGACCCGGAATAAGACCTGTTTTGAGAAAAAAATTTCATCAACAACCCTTTAGAAATAATTTGTCATGCATGTGCTTTAATAAACTATTGGGCAGGTCTGTTTACTGAGATTTTTTTTTGTGAATCAAAGCTTCATTACTCAAATAGAGTTGTTAGAATCAGACTGCAAACATTGCAGCAAGAAGCTAGGGGGAAGAGACCAAACAAAGGATTGTAAACAAAAGAACGCATGTTGTGCACAGAGGTGTGCTGCGAAGTTCGCTGATCTTCGGACGTGTATGATCTTGGCTGGGGGTTTAGAAGCAAGCATCTCTTCGACATCCCTGAGAATTGTGGTAACCTCCGAACGGTGATTAACCCTGTTCTTCCATAACAACACCAATTCCTGAGAATCAGTTTCCAAAATGATGTGCTCAGTGGAGCCCTCCGGGATCAGGCGCATACCATCCCGTAAGCTTTCAGCTTCAGCTAGGAGCGCAGAGTCCACCGAGTCCAAGAACCGAGCCGAAGCTGCCCGGAATGCTCCATTATTATCACGCAAAACTGCTCCTGCTGCACCTGTGTGTGAGTTCCGATCAAAAGCCCCGTCCACATTTATTTTCAGAACTCCTGACTCCAGTGGCTGCCAAGGTTCAGTTTGCACTGTTGCTTTACTCGGTTTGAAGTTCGCCAAGTGACAGCAAACCTCCAGCGCCCAATCTATCTCTGCTCCTGGGTCTATAGGCCGCTTCCCATGCCGACGATCATTCCGGCTTCTCCATAAGGACCACAAGCCGCACATGATGACACCCCTGTCTTCATCTCTGCAGAATTCATTCTCAAGAAGGTCACGAGTCCATGTTCTAGGATAGAGCTTGGAAAGCTTGATTCCCGTCAGTGCTCTGAAGTTATCCCAGAACTTGATCGCAAAATCACACTGTGTGAGAGCATGATAGGTAGTTTCTTCGTCCATGCCGCAGAATCCGCAAACCCCCACTGGTTCTATGTGTTTGCGGTGGAGATTGGCTCGGCATGGCATAAAGACATGAGAAATTTTCCACCAAAAAACTCTAATTTTTGGGGGCACCTTGCACTTCCACAATCTCTGCCAATGTGGATCATTCTGAGCAATTGAATGTGAGGGACGACCCTCAATATGCTCCTTTTCCTGCATCTCCTTCTCCACTAGTAAGCGATATGCTGATCTCACTGTATAAAGACCATGGCGCTCACCAGACCAAGCCCAAATGTCGCCTTGACGCCTTCCCAGTGGGATTCTTCTCACAGCTTGCGCATCCATGGCCAGCAAATTTACGTCGAGCGCCGCATCATCCCACCGACACCCCCCCTCTTCCACAATGAGTTCGCTGACCTGCAGCGCCGATGCACCCGGTTTAGGACAGACAGGTCTGCCATCTATAGCTCTCGGGATCCAACGATCACGCCATATATTTGTGGATTCCCCGTCACCTATCCTTTTGATCAGGCCACATTGGAGAGCTTTCCTGCCTGCCAAGATAGCTCGCTAGATGTGGGAAGAGTTCTTCTTATTCTTGGCGGCAAGAAATTCATCATTGGGAAAATACTTTCCTTTCAGCACACATGAATACAACGTCTCTGGGGAATTCATAAGACGCCATCCTTGTTTTCCCAGCATCGAAATGTTAAAATGCTTGATGTCTCGAAATCCCATGCCACCATGATTCTTTGGCAATGTGAGTTCTTGCCAACGTATCCAGTGGATGGCTCGGTCTGTTTACTGAGATTGACAAGGAACAACTGGAGCAGGGCGTGGTGAGGATGCTGAAGGTGGCAAGAGAACTCTTAGCTACCCAACAAGCAAGGGATGGCGAAGGGCGGCAATTGGAGTACGACGATCAACAGAATGGCAGTGGTGATGCTGTCTAAATCATCTGGTGTTCTACAGATAAAGCGAGTTGTTTGCTTAGTTCTTCCTTCAATGTTATCTGGAGACGGTTGCTTTCCTGGTTTGTAATCTCCATATGTATGGGTGATGGAAGTCTTTTATTTGGTAGGTAATCTGGTTTAGAAGGTTGGTCCGGTAGTCTCTTAAGAGTGATCTGAAGGTTAGGAATCAGTTATCCTTTGTCTAGTTGGTCGGATTCTCCTGCTATCTGTCTCTTCTTTTTCTTCATCAAACATCTGTATTTCCGTTATGCAGTAATGGAAATGAGAGGTTTTCCTTATGTGGAAAAAAACTCTGATCGGGTCTAGGAGCTGGCATTCTCGACCTACGCAAGCCCAAGAGCTGGAGCCCTGCCGCCGCTATCCTTTCCTCCAGCTAGGCATCCCGTGGCTGGCTCAGACGGCGGCACGTGGAAGATGCTCGGTGGCACCGGAGGGGTTGCCGCTGAAGTCAACCGATGCGGGGGCATGTTTTGTAGTTCAAGATCATAAACTTCTAGTCAACCCTAACAGTAACATAGGATTTGGAGTAATTTTTTGATAGAGCATGTAGCTAACTTATAGGACAGTCCCAATGCTAGAAATCACAGGTAGTTTCTATGTTTATTAATTATTTTAGACACTCAATGTAGAAACTATGTTCTCAATGGATAGTTTCTACGCAATAATTTTTGTCTAATTAAAAGCCTTCTCTCTTTATTACCTACTAATCACATCTCTTCGTGTCTTCGTTCTTGCGTAGACATGGTTTCTTATCTAAGAAACTATTTTCTCATCTCTCTTCTTTAATTGCAATGCCATGTCATCTTTTTTTTCTTAGTTGGCACCCTAATTAATGAAGATAGAAACCATCTAGTTTTTTGGTTAGGAGTGCCCTAGCTACACTAATAATAAGCATTAACAAGACAGGTTGTAAGTTTAAAAACTATACTTATAGATGCTAAAATAAATGCACAACCAAAACATATTTTATGAGAAATTTAATAAAGGATTTGATGTATGAGATACTACTAGCTGATTTATTTATATCTATACTATAAAGGAGCGGAGGAATTGAAAATAATTTTCACCCAGAATTTTCTTACCCACCTACGGTGGTAAAAAAAACTCCCTCGTCTATCTCGCGTTTCTCAAAGCACAGATATGTGGACCCTACTCACGGGATTACGAGCCTCTGTGTGAGGGTGGGACATAGGGTTCGGGGGTTTTCTCGGTCTACGTGAGAAGGTCTTCTTCCTTAAGCACAAAGTCACGGGGGCTGTCTGCCCACCGCAGGTCGAGTTTTTTTTGTCCCTTTTAATCTAATAATGGTTCCTGTTAATTTGAGAGTGAGCCCGCAGTAGGATCTTATGCATAAAATCTTACACGTTAGTCTACGATTCTGGCCTCAACGTGTTTTTTACTCATAGCGCCGTTTACCCACCCGTTATACCCGCCTTGCCGATGCCACGCTATGCCATGCTATCGGTTTTCTTTTTCCCCACCGCGGAACCGTGAAAGCTCTATTTTCATTTTGGATAATTAATAAAAACCCATTAGACTAATCCTTATATCTAAGTGTGTGACTATATAGGATTATCCAAGTGGATAGATGATGGTCATAGTGATGATGATGGCCTAAGTGAAGATCAAATGCTTTCTACTTGGAAAAGAAGAAAGAGAAAAACAAAATGGCTCAAGGCAAAGGTATATTTGATAAGAGCATTTTGTTTTGCCAGTCAAGACATTAAGTGGGTGTGAGTGGGTTTAGGATAGATAGTCGTACTATTAAGAGGGGTGAAACTCATCGTGAAATGCGGTTATCAAAGTGCCACTAAATGTTCTAACTCATTGCATAAGCATTTAGATTCTAGTGTGTGCTAACACCCTTGAAGTGCTTTGTGAAAATGCTAACACACGTGTACATTGGTGATACACTTGGTGAAGCAAGGGTGGCAAAGTTGGAGAAGCATTGGAGGCGAAAACAGGGATCGGACCCTAAGGTCATAGTCCGGTCCGGACTCCGCCTCGACTGCCCAGATGTTAGGGTGCTCGGACTCAGGCGTTTGGCATGACTGGACCCAGGCGCGAGGGTCCGGTTATGGCTGTTGTGTGCGCGAGGGCGACGTGGCGGCGCGTGGTGCATCGGACTCTAGCGCTGAGCCCGATCAAGGTGCACCAGACTCTGGCGCTGAGTCCATTGGTGTCAAAATCACACCGAGAGGTCCCAAGAGCTCCGGACCGAGTCTAGTGCACCTTGACTGGACTTGGTCCGGAGCTCCTAGAACCTCTTGGTCTGATTTTGACACCAACGAACTCTGGTCCGGTTGCTTGGCCAGGGGTGAGTCCGATCGCTCGAGCGCTCTCTGTCTTCTCTCTATTGGAGACCGGACTCAGACGGTGTTGCAACCGGACTCGAGAATCAGGGTCTAGTCTGGAGGTAGCTCGCGGGAGTAACTTGACTGTTCAAGATTGACGTGCAGTGTTTGAAGAAGGCGACACATGGCGTGCATCGAGGCGACCGGACTCAGGCGGGTGAGTCTAGTCCCAACCCTGCCTGAGGGTCCGATCGGTGCATAGAGTGCCCAATAAGGGGGGCCAATGGCTTTGGGGGCCTCTATAAATACGTGTTGGCCGGCCATGGCTCACCCTCTCTGCCATTTCTATTGAGAATATAGCCCAGTGAGCCTAGCTATTCCTCTCTAACTCATCTTGCTTGATTGATTCATCATTTGGTGAGATTGGAGAGCATTGAAGTGCATTGCTTGAGTGATTGCATCTAGAGGCACTTGGTGATTGTGTTTCGCTGCGAATTTCACTTGTTACTCTTGGTGTTTGCCGACACCTAGATGACTTGGAGCAGCGATGATTGTTGAGCGGAGGGTGGTACATGTCTTTGACTCCGATCGGTGGATTGTGAGGGGTTCTGTGCCTTCCCCGTGAGAGATCACAAAAGGCAACTCTAGTGGATTACTCGTGGCTTGTGGATCCCCATATTGTGTTGGTTGTGTGGCACACGGTTGCGGGTTAGACGTGTGATGACTATTAGCGCGTGAACCTCCGAGTGGGTGAATCGCCACAACGGGGACTAGCTTGCCGGCAAGCAAGTGAACCTCGAAAGAAAAGTCTTGTGTCATCTTGTCACCAAGGAATTGATTGGTATTCATCGTGATTGATCTCTTGCCCGGTTTGATATATATGCCATGTGTTGACTGGCTAGAAAAACGGCTGATGCTGAGCTGATTTATTGTGAGAGAAAAACATTGTTATTTCACTGAAAAGGTGCGGCTGATAAGTTCAAGCAAACAGGGAAATCACTCCTAGCACTTCTATTTACATTCCTATATTCTTGTGTAGTGCTAGTTGTAGCTAGTGAGTAGTGTAGCTTGTTTAGTGTAATTAGCTTGCTAGTTTGCTCACTGGTGGTAGAAGTAGTGACTTAGCCTTTCTGTGATAAATAGAGATCATAGCATACTAGACTTGGGGATAAGTGGCTTGACTCTAGTAGTGCTAGCGCAAAACTCGCTTCACTATTAAGTTGTCTAATAATTTGACATAGTGTTGTAGTAGAAAATTTTTATAGATTATTCACCCCTCTAGCCATTTAGTTCAACCATCCACTCATGTAGGCGCAAGGGTCCCACTTTCTCAGACCCGCTCAGTGATTGGCTTCTGCGGCAGGTGTGCCGAAGCGACGTACCTCCTCGTCCTCGCACTCAAAAGTCGATCCGTGTGCGAGAGACAGGGAGGACCGAGGACGCGGTTCTCTCCCTCCTCCAGTTTCTCTCTCTCATGAATCTTCCCTTTTCATTCATGTCATCCCCAATCTCAAAAGCAATATACGGAGTTCGTGTACCATGCCATCGATGAGCACCGAAGCCGGTCCCCGCCATCGCCAGTGGCGCAGAGTACTCAGTCGTTTCATGTTGGGTGGATCCATCAATCTCCAGGCTCGGCACCATGTCCGCGCGCTGCGTCCCCATCAGGGCTGCCTTGCCACGGCGGCATCGGCTTCCCATCCTTCATCGAGGCCTTCCACGCCAAGTTCTGCTAGGCCGACTGCTTCCTCTTCGATCGCCAGTATGCTCTCCTTTTTATTGGATGAGGTTCTTGTGCCTCGCAGGCCAAATAGAATGGGGGTGATGTAGGCGCTGTTAGTGGTTGACCTGCAGATCGAGGATGCCAGGGCTCAGCAGCAAGTGACTCATGCTACAGATCGACGTCTCGCAGCAAGTGAGTTGATTTGATTCTTGATGATGATTGTGATGATCAAGGGCTGACCTTTCGATTCTTGTCTACTGCAGGTTTTGTTGTCTACTTTGACATGATTTGTGTCAGGTAACTAATAATCTGCTCATTTGCATTAAAAATTCTAGACATTATTTATCAACATGGTTGATAATGCAACAAGTTATTTGTCTATTATTGTTGTTGAACTGTATTAAATGCTATGTGTGGGGTTTCAGAGAATAATAAAAATCTACACACCAACTTCAAGATTCCATCTAATCAAATTGAACTCAGTATGTTTTTATGCAAACACAAGGTTGACAAGTACCCTTGTGTGTTCGTTTTGTGATGAGTGATTGTCAATGTGATCCACGAAATAGGTTGAGTGGTGACTAACCCTACCATGGCAAAAGATATGTGTGCGACATGTCTCTTGGCTTGTGTTGTGCAGGTGTGGAGCTCGGAGGCGGTGGTCGACGGCGAGGTGAAGGTCAAGTAGGGACATGCCGTGCCGATGGACCGAGAGCGGTGAAGGGCGGATGTGAGGCTTGGACCGAGGGACCAGAAGGCCGAGTGACCAGCCGCGGTGGCTGACATTTAGGACATCGACAAGCGCAAGTGTACATGGGAGTGACCATGTTGACCGAGTCAAGTCGGAGGACGTGCAAGTCGAGCGGGGCTCAGAGGACTTAGCGGCCGGCCGGTCGAGGACGGCGATGACACGTGTCGAGTGGTGGGGGATGCGTACGGAGTACGCTACTCGCGAGTAGGTTTGGTGGTTTGGGCCTTAAAACCATCGGTGGCGGGTTTACGGGTTTGGGCCTCAAAACCTGGGTGGATGTTTCGAGGAGGAACGGACGGCACATGATGACATCGGGGAGTTCACGTCGAGGCGAAGCCACTGATGAGGAGGTGCGGTGGCCGTCGGATGAAGATGACACCGAGTTGGACCATAACGCCCTTGGGCTAAGTGGTTTGACTCAATTGTATCTAGGGGCAAAATTGAGATTGTGTAATAGTCCTGTTAAATAGGATGAGGGAGCTCCCATCTCCCTCACCTCCATTTGCATTTTCTTTCATCCTTGTTAGGGTTTCCCCTCCCCTTAGGTTCTTATGAGAGAGAGGTCCATAACTCTTGTTGAATCCGAGTTTATCAAGTGGGAATGGTGGCCCGTACCACCTCTTGTCCTCTGAGATTCATTTTTGAGTTGTGTTTATAGTGGTCTCCATGTTCTTCATGTTCCTCTTTTCCCCCTCCACTTTTGTGGCTTGATTCATCGATTTGAGACCGTTTTGATTCATTCTTTTTGCGTTGGTTTGATCTATGATGTGAGTTGAGCCTTTCCACCAAAAGAAAACAACCAATTTCTCACGAGCTCGTAGATCGAGACGTTTCTTGGTCTACGTCTCTAGAACCGATATTTTTTGTTCTCCTTTGATTTCTCGTTGATTGGCTTCAATTTGAGTGATGATCTCGTAGAGGTAGCTCACCCATTGCCT
Source organism: Saccharum spontaneum (assembly GCA_022457205.1). NCBI lineage: Eukaryota > Viridiplantae > Streptophyta > Magnoliopsida > Poales > Poaceae > Saccharum > Saccharum spontaneum. The sequence continues at coordinate 41,265,659 of CM039608.1, forward strand.
TGTGACCATGTGGTCCAAATTTAGTGGCAATTGAGTTTGATTTGGCCGAAAATTAGATTTTCCTTGTTCGAGGCGATTTTGGGCGATTCTGTTCGTGCTGATTTCGCGACCCGCGGACAGTCCGCCATCGGACCGGAGACAGTGTGCTGTTACTGTTCACAGCACGTACAGCAGCCCTCTCGGGTACCCGGTCGCGGACAGTCCGCCCTGGGGTCGCGGACAGCCCGCCAACCCTTCGCGAGCAGCGTCCAGTACCTGTTTCTGAAGTTGTTTTTCGCTATTTTGAACGTTGGACAGTCCATCCCTAACCTCGGACAGTTCGTAGTTCATTTTTTAGCAGCATACAAAATCAGTTTCAGTCATTGTTCTCCATCGTGTTTTGCCGCCGGACTGTCTGGGACTTGTTGCAGACAGTCCGGGACCCTAAGTGGAGACAGTCCACAGTTATTGTCCGGACAGTCCGCGACTACACAGTCAAGGCTGTTTTCACTTATTTCTTCGCATGTTCGTTTCCACCGGTTCTCAAGTACTCTTAAGTGTGTCTAAGACTTCTTGTGAGATATCTTGCTACATGTTAGCACGTGTATCTCACAGCTTTGGTTTGAGTCGAAGTTTTGGGGTTTTGTGTTGAGCCGAGGACCAAAATTTCAAAAGAAATTTGTTGCTCCCATTCACCCCCTCTGGTCGCCATTTCTAGTCGTTCAATTGGTATCAAAGCCGGTTAAGGATCATTCCACCTTAATTGGTCCATGATCCACGAAGGCGACATGGAGTGTGGTTCCGGCAAACCACTATTCTTCGATGGAACAAACTACCCTTATTGAAAGATCCACATGTCCGTGCATCTCTAGGGGATTGATTGGCTGGTTTGGGAGATTTGCGAGGATGCTACCTACATTGTGCTTGAACCCCGTGCTCGTGTCACGCAAGATCAAAAAGATCGACACAACGCTAATAGCAGAGCTCGTGTAGTTCTTTTCTCGAGTCTTTCGCTTCAAGATTTCGAGAGAGTCTCCATTGTACTACTGCTCGAAAGATCTAGGTGAGGCTTGAGAGCTATCACTAGGGGACCGCACAGGTCAAAACCCAACGCTACGAGACGTATAAGAGGGAGTACGAGAACTTCACCCAGCTTGATGGCGAGTCCATCGATGCCATGTTTTCTCACTTTTAGACCATCGTCAACAAGATGCGAGCAAACAAAGTACGATTACCTTATGACGATCACGAGAGGGCACTCAAGCTTCTATATGCCCTAGATCGGAAGGTATGAGATGTGAAGGTGACCACCATCATTGAGTCTTTGGGGTATGAGACCCTCACTGTGAATGAGCTTTTTAGCAAGTTCAAGTCCACCGAGATCGACTACTAGACCCAAGCCAAGCTCAAGAATCCCTCTGCACCGACTATGGCTTTGGTCTCATGTAACAGCTCAAGTTCATTGGCTAACCCCTCACATATGTTGTTTGCCTTGTCTTCTTTGGTGTATGTCACAGAGGAGCAGTTGGAGGCTCTTGAGGACAACGAGCTGGCGTTGATCATCAGCCGGTTCTCGCGATTTCACAATAACCGCTTGAATCGTCGGCGTGGTGGTGGTCCAAAGGAAGGATGCTACGGCTGTGGAGACCCTGACCACTTTCTCGCCTACTGCCCTAAGAAGAACAAGCACTCCTCTGACAAGCACGACTCTAGCAAGCGCAAGGACAAGCGCGAGTACACCTCCAAGCACAAGTCGAGGGGGCGATTTGACAAGGAGGCACTCAAGAAGTACTTCAAGAAGGCTAAGGCCCAAGAGCGCACTTTCCTCGCTTCCCTCAGTGACCTTGACAATGACACCAACAATGACTGTTCTTCTTACTCGAGCGATGATGAGTCCGAGAAGAGGTGTGACCGGGCTTTATTTCATCGCCAAGTCCATCTACGGAGGCTACTGCACCATGGCCGTGGATGAAGGGGTGAAGCCCAACAAGGACGTGCTTCCCGGTGATGACTGCACTACCGAGGTAAAACCCACCGTCGATGCTCTTATTGCTGAGCTTGATGTCATGACTGATGCCTTGACGAGTCAAGATAAGTTGCTAAAATGTGCTGCTCATGAGAGGAAAGAATTTAAGAACAAGCTAGAAGTTATGGAGAAGGAGCTTGAGGAAGCTAAGAAGCTTGTCGTTCATGTGTCTGACGAGGTTGAGTGTGATGAATATGCTGTTCATATGACCAACTTTTTTGAGTTGCAATCTAAGTATGCTGTCGTGTTAGATGAGAATGTAACACCTCAAGTGTTTAGTCCTTAATTGCATTGCATTTGCATAAGCATGACATGCATAATTCATGTTTAGTATTTCATGTAATGCAATTCATGTGATGTTTAGGGCTTGCTTGATTGATTTCATAAAGTAATGGTTAGTTGGTGTAACAAAAAGGTAAAGTCATCAATCATGACCTACAACACCTTAGCTATACTTAGAGTAACATTTGGATCAAGGTTCATGTTGACCAAAATTACAAAATTGCCCTCCATGACAAGTTTGACTTCCATTTGACCATAGAAGGTTCTAGTTTGACCAATTAGAAAGTCTAATTTAGAGACCTTGCATGGAAGAGCACCCTTAAGCAAAGTTGTAGAGAAATTCATGGGGAACAAAAGTCTCAATATGACCATCTCATGAAAATGACCACAACATGCTCAAAAGTGGCCCACAAGTCAGCTAGTAGTGTAATCCCAGGACTTAGAATTTTTCTAAGTCTGGAATTGGACTTTACAGTTTCACTGATGCCTACTTTAGAAGCTTATAGTTTGCAAACCAAGCCAAACCAGCCTTCACTCATATTGACAAATTTGTAGATCACATGTAGCCCTACAACTTTGTCAATATCACCCAAGCTTGGTTCTCAATGGTTAAAGAGATATCTTGCCATGAACTTGAGCTGTCAGTCGGTTTCAGTAACTGAAACCCGGTTTCAGTTTCTTTGAGCACTACTTTGAGGCCATGTAGTTTCAAATATAGGCCGAACCAGCTTAAACACCAATTGACAAAGTTGTTGCCCTAACATAGCTCTACCACTTTGGTAATTGGAGTTTCCACTGAAACGAGCTAGATTAGGCGTTAACCAAACCCAAAGTCGCGCTGTCAGTCACTACCGATGGCGTCGATGAACCTCGATTCAGTTTCGTCAGTGGCCGACCGGTCACAGGGCAACGGCGACGCGTGGAGGCGCGGTGGCGCCCGTACGCCGGCCCTGGCCCCACCAGTCAGGCCGCGACGCCTTCAAGACGCCACGCCGCGCGAGCCAGCCTCCATTCCTCCGCCCCCCTCTCTCTCCCAGTCGCAAGAACGCCGAAACCGAGCCGCCATCCTCTTCTTCTCCGACGAGCTCGAGCGTGAGCTACGCCGCGTCACCGGCCGTCTGACCTCGCCATCACCTCCGCCTCACCACCCTCCACCCCCTTGACCCACTGAAGCCCGCGATTGAACCCTAGGTGAGCCGCATTGTCTCTTCTCCGCCTCCGAGGGGTCGCCGGAGCCCGCCACGGGACCTCACCGTGGCCGGGTGTCTCGGGTCCTTCTCCATCTCCCCTTAGTAGTAAAATGGAACCGCCTGGACTCGGTGAAGCTCGTACCGAGCTCCAACCGCACCGCGCTTCTTCACCGGCGACGGTGCGCCGCCACCGGAGGTCACCGGCCGCCACGCACGGCGGCAGGCCCTCTCCTCCCCATCCCCATCCCTCCTACGGGTGCCAATCGATGCGCCGGGTGACGGAGATCACGAGGCCGTGCCCGGTTGGCCGCGCGAGCTCTTCTCCGGCGAGCGCGAGCTCACCGGAGCTCGCCGGGCGTCGGCTCCCCTGCTCCCGGTCGCTGACCGCGGGGGCCCGCGTGTCAGTGCCACGCGCGGGCGGGAGAGCCGAGCGGGCCGAGCGCGCGCGTGTGGGCCGGATTCTTTCCCGGGCCGGCCCAGTTGTCCGAAATAAAATAGATTTTTATTATTTTGATACTGATTTTTGTAATACTTGGAAAAATAGGAATCTAGGGTTTTAGGGATCCAAAAATCATGAAATAAATTTTGTTAGAATCTACTAGATGTGTAGTATTTTAGAAAAATATAGATCTGGCTTGAGAGGTTTAAATTCTGTAAGATTTTATTAGATCCTTTAAATGTGTTTTGGAATGCATGCAAATTTGTTTAATTTATAGCTTGAGCTGTAGAGTTCCATAAATTATGAAATTTGGTGGGTAGGTTACTCTATGCTAGTCCTAGCTATGGTAAAAATTTGGGCATCAGTACTTAAGTAATTTTCAAGTTATAAGGCTATCATTTTATTCTAGGAAATAATTGAAGTAATTTTTATAATTTTTCTACATGTGCAATGTTATTGTAAATTTTTGGAGAATGTCTTGGTACCCTAGAGTGTCTAAGAAAAATATGAAATCTGTTGTTTGATACTTTTCAATGTGATTTATGATTTATGCAAAAATCAGCCTTTTGGGCTTATGAATTTTGTATAGGGAGTTTCTGTGAATAAAACTTGTTCAAATTTTTACTGTGGTCTATTTAGAGGTCAGAGAGTCCCCTGTAATTTTTGTAGAATTTTAGGAGCAGTTTACATATATGTTTGAAATTCTACCTAAATAATTAAGTAAATTAAGAAATGGGGTTAAATAAGTATTCTAGTTGATTCCACCTTACTTTCTGGTGTTTTTATACCTAATGTGATCTGTTAGTAACATTGGTTTGGTTTTAGGAGACTTTGGTTATATCAACAAATATTTAACCTTTGTAATTTTAGGGTTTATGGACAGCTGGAAGTATTTTCCAGTTTGACCCTTGATAAAATTGGTTGTTGGGAAACTTGTAAATACCAAAGTCACAGGAAACTTGATGAACTAGCTTGTGTCAAAATTTGGGAACATTTGGCTTAGTAGTTTGAGAGTTACTGTTGTTTTAAGTGGCAGTTCAGAATCTGCTACTCTCTGTTTTGAGAGGACAGATTCTGGAACTTGTGAAGTTTGATGTGGAAAACTTAGGAGTTTGGGGTTGAGGTCTGAAAATGAATCGTAGAGTATTTCTTAGGCTTTCCAGATTGTCCTAGATCATATCTTTTGGAATTGTAAATCTTTAGTTATGATAAAAACAAGTAGCTGCTGTCCAGTATGCTCTATTGTGATGCCTTGTTGATTGATATGGTGTGATATCCTAAAACAAGTTACTTTTGTAATTGTTAGGAGTTAGGGATCTAACTGAAGATGAGCAACTTTATCTTAGGCTAAGTAGACTAGGTGAGTACTCCTCTACCGGAGAGGAAATTTGCACCTACTCTTTTGAAGTGATTTGAATAGAGCGCTAAATTGTCGTAATGCATTTCATTCCGAGCATATTGCATCTTTCATTATGCATTCATGAGATTTATTGTGCACTCATGCAATAGGTGTACCGGAGGGGGTAACGCTCCTCGAGTTCGAGCAGACAGTCCCAGAAGAAGTGCTGAGTCAACCAGCGGAGCAGACCGAGCCAATCGGCGAAGAAGTCTCCGAAGAAGACCTTCAGGAGTGTCCTGATCACCGGCCTTCCACCTTCCTGAAAGGCAAGCCCCGGTGCATGCTGAACCCATTATTTGATAAAAGATATCTTGAGTACTTTTATTTGTTTACTGCATTATGTAGTAGGAGTTGTATGAAAACAACTGTTGCATTACACCTGTCCTTGTCCAGATATTATGCCCTAATCCTATATTAGGTGTAGGCACGTGTCAATGCTTAGCCATGCTTAGTACGGTAGAAGTCGGGTGATTTCCGGTCATCCGCGAGAGATAGGACTGGGTCGCGAGTGGCTTATGGCTATCGTGATGGAACCATGCTTTAAAATGAAATTGAGACCGGGCGGGAGTTCGATGGTACAGCTGCAAGACACTTCACGTCTTGGGTGTGGAGCCATGCCCGTCTGAGTCGTTTAAGGACCGATTCGCTGTACGTCCTTGAGTCATGTTGAACGCAGTCTAACACTTAGTTGGCCGGATAAGTCGTTCCGACCGCGAAGCCGAGTAATTTGATTCAGGCCGGGAATCGAATGGTAGGTTGCTTCTTGGAGGAGAGAAAGGATGTGCTTGGGGACATTGGCGTGAGACCAAGGGGGGGTTAGAGTCCCTATCACCTGGCAGAGTGTCGCCCTTGGGGTTGCGACATCATTCGGACCCGCGATTCCTGAATCATACGAAAGGTGGCTTGTGCGACCCTGGCAGGGGCCTGCGCGGTGAGTGTTAGAAATACCCCTCCAGCTGGATAGGAATTCGATTCGAATCGCCGTCGCTCCCGGTTAGTGAGCACTTGACTTGAGCAGCGGCAACGTAGATCTCATTAATTGAACAGATGGTTAAGTGAATGATATAATGTTGCCACAATTTATACCTGCTACGGAATAATATGAATAATTGTTTGATGATAATCAAGTGCATGTTTAGTACAGGTGCTAAGATAGATGACAGGTAAATGCTAAAAATAACTGCTAGTACAGATTATAAAAGTTTCAGCTACTTATGCCTTTATGCAAAATGTGGTGTCAGCTAGCCTCTTGTGTAAGCCTTGCATAATCCTTGGTGTCTACTTTATTTCTGGTTTACGTCGGGTAAGTCTAGCTGAGTACATTCCAGTACTCAGGGTTTATTCCCTCCTGTTGCAGATGATATGCTTTACCAAGGCTTCTGCAAGACTTGCCTTCACCCCGCTGGGGATGAGGACTAGATCACATGGGCATGATCATCTTTATGTACTTACCTCGTTCTTTTGTGGGATGTGGATCTAACCAAACTGGCAGTATTTAAGTATCTTCAGTGTGTGTAAGACTTCCGCTACTTTCAAACTCAGTTTGTAATAATTGCTACTCCGTGGTGTTAACTTATTTCTGAACTACTTGTGAAATGTAACGTATGGTGTGTATGTTGAATGATGCGATCCTGGTTGTAAGCAGTTTGGTTTGAAATCCTTCGTGATTTCGATTGACTACCGGGATTATATGGGCTCAAGTTTGAAAATTTGAGCGCTTCGGTGCTTGTTTTCGTACTTGTGCTCTTATAATTTGGTCGGTTCTGTTACAGCTGGTATCGGAGCATAATTCAACATTAAGCACATCATTACGAGTAATTAAAAACAAAAGTATTTGTTTGCGAAAAGGGTTAAACTTTAAAAAGTATTTTTATAAGTATGCCAGTGATCACATCCCTTAGCCCAAATAAGGACTCTTAGGTGGCTTATTATAAGGACTAACTTGGGGGCCTTGTTTGTTTTTGTTTCGTCGTCCATACGGCGTGATATTGTATGGATGCCATCCACTTGGGTGGTAATGTATGGATCAATTACCTCGACGCTCTGGTAAGTGTGAGTTGTGAGAGCATGATCGTCCAACCGGCGGTCTAGGGGAGAGTAGTTTTGGTGGTTTGCATATTTACATGTTCAAACCATGTAACTATGTAAAAACACTTGATTGTGGGCATCTATCCATCGGGTAGCTTTGATACTGAAATATATACATCTGGGGATGTGTATATGGAAAGTATTTAGTTTAATGCTTCCTGTATGTTATTTTGGGAATTGTTGGGCTGCAATGGAAATTTTCTGCAGGTACACTAACAGCGTAACGTGTAGACCGATAGTTTCGCTTATATGAGAGAACGTATGTATGCCACCGCTTAGCGTTAGCATTTTAGTTTTCTACTAAGGTGAGAGGACGTACGGAACGTGCATGCATCATGTTTAATTATATCATACATGTCATTCACTCCCTCCTTAAAAATTTTAATAGTCCCGACTAAAGATAAATTTCGTATCCCCTAAATGATTCTCACTTTAAGTCACATCTTGTTGATACAGATGGCTCGTACCCGGATGACGGCCCGTAAATCAACGGGTGGAAGGGTCCCTCGCCACCAGTTAGCTCCGCGGGAGCCCCGTCCTGAGCCCTCCGAGGTGGAACAGTTACGGGCTGAGCTAGCTGAGATGACCGCTGCCAGGGATGCAGCACGGCAACAGTTGGAGCAAGTCATTCATGATCGAGATCAAGAAACACTTGCAGTCCAAAGGCTGACAGTGGCCAATCGCAACTGTCAGCGTATGTTGGTACGTGTAATGGAACAAAGGGATGAAGCCTGGTACGAGGAGAATGTTCTGAGAGCTCGTCAGTTTGAGCTCGAACAACAGTTGGAAAATGCTGAAGAATACAATAACAATCTCCATGAAGAAGTGCACCGCCTGAACAACCAGCTAAATCCTCTGCTACCTAGGAACAACAATGTTGATGTGGAGATGGGTTCCGGAATCTTCATGGCAGAGGATGATGATGATGAAGTAGAGGTCGATGGACCACAAGATGCTCCACCTGCGGAAGCACCAGAGGAAGAGCCAGAAGAAGAAGAAGAAGACGAAGAGTTAGAGCCTGTCAGTGATGAGGACGGCGGGGAGATCCTTGACACGGACTCGGAGGATGATGCTTAGAGTAGTCGTCACGTACCTTTAATGTTAGGATCGTCTTTTGCGCCTCCCTGTGTAGGAGTGAGGCCTTGTAATAATTTGACGTTGGGATGTAAGGTTGAACCGTATGTTTCCTGAATGTAGTTTGAACCTGATAATTTCGATCGCAATGGGATGTCTTATTGTGTTGTGTTCGATGATGGTGTCACGATTAGCTCCCTTCGGTGCCGCGACGAAACCGAGGGCCTCCTATGGCGCGCGACATAAGGTTGTGCTGCTTGGCACGCGCAGGTATCGAGGTGGCTAGTCCTGATCCAACATAGAACTCTCCAATGAGAAGTCTCTTTGTGGTCAGTTTGAAGTAGCCTTTCACGGTCACTACCAATCTTGAGATCAAATCAAATTACCGGGCAAAAGGTCAAAATCACGTAGATAGCAACGTAAACGATCCGATAGCCGTTGTGCTCCCTGTGAGTGAGCCTTTATCGGAGAACGTCTTGATGGATTACCAAGTACGAGTTCGGCAATTGATGCGCTTGAATGGATCGTGCGGTTGTGATGAATTATGGTGTCTTATTTATTATGAGAATTTTATTCTTGAAGACAGTTTGACATTTCGCAATAATTCATCTACAAATTTCCCACATCGTCAGTGCTCATTGGCTATGCATTTTGCAGATGTCGTACAATCTTCGTAGAGGTCGTGGAAATGAGGAGGAGGACCAGCCGCCCCCTCCGCCACCACCTACCCCGGCGGAGTTAATGCAAACAGTAGTGGAGGGGCAGCGGATGTTGGCCGACGCATTGCGCCAAATGGCCAATCGTGAGGCTCGGCATGGTCGTCAGGGCCCGGAGCCAAACCAATACAGTGACTTCAAGGATTTCCTGGATACAAAGCCCCCGCTTTTTAAGGAAGCGGAAGAGCCCCTGCAGGCTGATGAATGGTTGAATACAATTGAGCAAAAGTTTCGTCTGTTACGCCTAACTGATGAGCTGAAAACGGAGTATGCCTCCCATCAATTGCATGGTCCAGCAGGCATCTGGTGGAGTCACTATCGCTCCACGCTCCCTGCTAATGTCCCGATCGCTTGGGATCAGTTTAAGGCGGCATTCCGGGGGAATTATATCCCTCCAGGTCTGATGGCAATCAAGCATACAGAGTTTATGAGGCTGTCACAGGGAAACAAGAGCTTAACTGAGTACTTGCAGTCCTTCAACAACTTGGCAAGGTACGCCACTGAGTTTGTGGATACTGATGCCAAAAAGATTGCTAGTTTCAAAAGGGGCCTCGGCCCAAAGTTAATGAAGACTATGGGTACTAGCAAGTGTACCACTTTCAATGATTTCATCAGTGATGCTTTGACACAAGAGAACAATAATACTATTTATTCTGCTTCTAAGAGCCGGAAAAGGGCCCTTGAGGCAAGTGCTTCTCAGTCAAGGGCCTCAGCAGCACCCAGGTCTTCTCCACGTCCGCCTGCTCAGAATGCAAGGTTCCGCCCGCCACAGAAAAAGACGGCTGCGAAAACTGGGTTCCGTAAGGCATACACTGTCGCTCTGCCAAAAGGGACTTCTGGTCAGAGTAGTTCTAGTGTTCCTCCTAGCAATATGCCTTGCTGGAATTGTAACAAGCCAGGTCATTGGGCCCGGAACTGTCCGTACCCTAAGAAAAATGTCAATCAAGGTGGTCGTCAGGGACATGCTCACTATAACAGCATAGAAGAAATTCCATCTGGTGAGGTAGTCACGGCTGGTAAGTTCCTAGTTGACCAACACCCCGCAGTGGTACTTTTTGATTCAGGTGCTTCGCATTCCTTTATCAGTCCTAAGTTTGCATCCAAATTTGCACACAAGTTGCATACTGTTGAAGGTGTGGGTTATTGTATTAGTGCTGCAAGTGGGAATATTTCCACAAACAAAGTAGTGGGGAACCTTAAGTTTGAGATAGAAGGGCGAAGTTATTCGCTTGCTCTATTGGTGTTACCGGGGTTAGACATAGATGTTATCTTGGGAATGAATTGGATGAGTCAGAATGGGGTACTTATTGACACATCTGCTCGGGTAGTTATGCTCAGAGATCCTACCGATCAAAAGGGTTTTCTAGTTCAACTTCCCAGAAAAGTTGAATTGTCGGGAAAAATTCATGCTGTGCAAGCAAAGGCGTTGGCTGAAATTCCCGTAGTAAATGAGTTTCCGGATGTTTTTCCCGATGATTTGCCGGGACTCCCTCCGGATCGGGATGTGGAATTTAAAATCGAGTTGCTGCCTGGTACCGCACCCATCTCTAGGAGACCCTATAGAATGCCTCCAAATGAGTTAGCTGAGCTTAAGGTACAATTGAATGAACTTCTGAAGAAGGGGTTGATCCGTCCTAGCTCATCTCCGTGGGGTTGCCCTGCTATCTTTGTAAAGAAGAAGGATCAAACCTTGCGGATGTGCGTGGACTATAGACCTCTGAATGCAGTCACTGTCAAGAATAAGTATCCTCTGCCGCGTATCGACATCTTGTTCGATCAATTGTCCAAAGCCAAAGTCTTTTCCAAGATTGATCTAAGGTCTGGGTATCATCAGATTAAAATCCGTCCTGAAGATGTTCCAAAAACAGCCTTCTCGACGAGATACGGCCTTTATGAGTATCTTGTCATGTCCTTCGGTCTGACTAATGCCCCAGCGCACTTCATGTGCTTGATGAATTCGGTGTTTATGCCCGAATTGGACAAGTTTGTGGTGGTGTTCATTGATGACATCTTAGTGTATTCTGAAAATGAGGAAGACCACGCGGAACACTTGCGTATTGTCCTCAGCAGATTGCGTGAGCATAAACTGTATGCGAAGTTCAGTAAATGCGAATTCTGGCTTCGGGAAGTACCTTTTCTTGGGCATGTATTGTCCGATGGAGGTATTATGGTGGATCCCGCCAAGGTAGAAGAAGTATTGAATTGGAAGGCTCCTACTTCGGTTCATGAGGTCCGGAGTTTTCTTGGGTTGGCTGGCTATTATCGTCGCTTCATCCCGGATTTCTCAAAAATAGCCAAACCCATGACTCGGTTGCTGCAAAAAGACACCAGGTTTGTCTGGACTCCTGAGTGTGATGCGGCTTTTCACCAACTGCGAACCCTCCTAACCTCGGCTCCGGTTTTGGCACAACCGGATATCGAGAAACCTTTTGATGTTTACTGTGATGCCTCAGGCATAGGTTTGGGAGGTGTTCTGATGCAGGAAGGCCGAGTAATTGCATATACTTCACGGCAGCTTCGGAAACATGAGGTGAATTATCCAACGCATGACTTAGAACTGGCCGCAGTTGTTCATGCTTTGAAGGTGTGGCGGCATTATCTGCTGGGCAATGTCTGCAATATCTATACAGACCACAAAAGCCTCAAATACATCTTCACCCAACCCGAGCTAAATATGCGTCAGAGAAGATGGCTGGAGCTGATTAAAGATTATAATCTCCAAGTGCACTATCACCCAGGCAAGGCAAACGTGGTTGCGGACGCTTTGAGCCGTAAATCTCATTGCCATTCTTTAGTTGAAACTGATTTTCACCGATCCCGCTTGTTACATCCGGCAGTCTTGTACAACATCACTGTCAGTGGTACTCTCAGAAATAAAATCATCGAGCTCCAAAAGACTGATCCGGGTATATTTCACATAAAACGGAAGATGAAAGAGGAAGAAACTAAGCATTTCAGGTTAGATGACGAAGGTGTGCTATGGTTCAAGGATAGATTAGTGGTACCTAAGGATCGAGAGCTTAGAGATCAGATCCTGTCCGAGGCACATTCTTCCAAGTTGTCCATCCATCCTGGTAGTAATAAGATGTATTATGATTTGAAACCACTTTATTGGTGGACCAAGATGCGGAAAGAGATAGCTGCATATGTTGCTAGATGTGACACCTGTTGCAGAGTGAAAGCTGTGCATATGAAAGCTGGGTAGCTTCAGCCACTTTCCATTCCAGGCTGGAAATGGGAAGAAATAAGTATGGATTTCATTGTCGGACTTCCTCCCACCGTCAAAAATCATAACTCTATCTGGGTAATTGTTGACCGTTTGACCAAATCCGCTCATTTCATCCCCGTGAGAGTGGACTATCGTCCTACTGACTATGCTGAGTTGTACTTCAATCAGATAGTCCGGCTTCATGGGATACCTCGTACAATCGTTTCTGATCGGGGTCCCCAGTTCACTGCTCGCTTTTGGGAGCATTTGCATCACCTTCTGGGAACCAAGTTAGTGAGAAGCTCTGCTTATCATCCCCAGACATCTGGTCAGACGGAACGAGTTAACCAAATCTTGGAAGATCTGTTGCGGGCATGCGTCATTTCATCCAAGGGTTCTTGGGAAAAATGGCTACCTTTAGCTGAATTCTCGTACAATAACAGTTATCAAGAGAGTATTAAGACGGCTCCATTCGAAGCTTTGTACGGTCGTAAGTGCCGAACCCCACTAAACTGGGTAGAAGCTGGGGAAAGAAGGTATTATGGCATTGATTTTGTCCAGGAAGCCGAGGAACAAGTCCGTACTATTCAGAAACATATGGCTGCGGCCCAAGCTAGACAGAAAAGCTATGCTGATCGTCGCAGAAAACCACTCGAATTTGAAGTTGGAGACTTCGTTTATTTGAAAGTTTCTCCAATGAAGAGTGTCCAACGTTTTGGCGTTAAGCGAAAGCTTGCACCAAGATACGTGGGTCCTTTCCAGATCATAGGCAAGAGTGGAGCTGTTGCGTACAAAATCCAGTTGCCTCCTGAGATGAGAGCCATATTCAATGTTTTCCATGTATCTCAGCTTAAAAAGTGTCTTCGAGTTCCCGAGGAACAAGTTCCGTTAGGAGATATCAGGCTGGAATCCGACTTAACCTATGAAGAGAAACCAGTCCGAGTGATCGATACTCAGGAACGAGTAACTAGAAGTAAAGTGGTTAAGTGGTACAAGGTGATGTGGAGCAATCAGGGTAGTGAGAGTGATGCTACGTGGGAACGGGAAGATTATTTGCGGGATGGTTATAAGGAGTTCTATGAAAAATGGTACGCTTTCCAAATCTCGGGACGAGATTTTTATAAGGGGGGAGGGCTGTAACACCTCAAGTGTTTAGTCCTTAATTGCATTGCATTTGCATAAGCATGACATGCATAATTCATGTTTAGTATTTCATGTAATGCAATTCATGTGATGTTTAGGGCTTGCTTGATTGATTTCATAAAGTAATGGTTAGTTGGTGTAACAAAAAGGTAAAGTCATCAATCATGACCTACAAC